>CM038797.1:98938167-99538167 GCA_021764765.1 Vicia sativa | reverse complement strand
CAACCTCAACGTTTTCACGAACATGAACATCCACACCACACTGACAAAATTATTCTCATGGGTCACATCATCATTCTTCTTATAAATTAGAGACTTTGTTTCTAACATGTCGGAAACATGTCGGACTAGATGTTTGTCACATCTTTATAAAATATTGATCTCCCATATTGTTTTCCTGGGTCTCATTAGAAATAATCTATTGAATAAGATGACGGTTTCTTACAGGCCCATACATGAATGGGACATCAAGAACGTTTTCACCAGCAACCAGATCCGAATTGTCAAATTATGGAATATTATGGGGAACAATGTATGGGATATGTTTCCTGACATATAACATATAATTGAAATTCAACACACTAATAGGAACACCAATTTCAGCTCCACCAAACACAATATCATGATTTTAAATTGTGAAAATTTTAGAAATACGAGAAAGAACCCCAATAAGAAAAATTATGCGATACTCACTAATCTTTTTTAGCTTCTTCTTCTAAACCACCAATGGTTATTCAATGTTGGGAGGACCTGTAGCCTAACCATCAACACTCCCTTTAACGAAAACTCCTTGCATGAGTCTTATAAAGTTCATAAATGGCAATTCAGAAACACGAGTAAGATGTTGAAGCATCTTATATAACATCTTGGTTTACTTCCCAACTTGACAAACGTCATAAATTTTACCTTCTTCCATTTTGAAATCAGACATATAGAAGACATATTTCTCTACAACAAAGTTCTTTGTACTTCCACGTGTTTTATTCCATATCTTAGTTTTCGTATCTAAAATGTCATCCATGATGTCAGGAACATGTTCTTCAACATTCTTGTGGGAGGTACATGCAATATGAATAAGAATATTAGGCATTCCACACCCAATTTGTTGATGCCTTTGAGATTTCTCATTCCACAAAGGGTTCAAATGTTGATGATGTGGTTGTCTATTTACAACAACACAGTGGAATGGAAGAGACAAAATTAATGTACTGGTAATTATGTTTGACAAGATATTGAGGCATGTTACTTGACATTATGCATTAAGTTTTCTAAATAGGAGTAACACACACATTCTATGTATTTGATGGTTCACCAGTATATATAGCACCTATCATGTCTTTTATAAGTGTAGTGGAAGTCACGACATTGTTTTCTTAATTAGATCCACCTTTCTCATCATTAGTGACATTGTGGAAAAAAATTTCTTGGAAAACTTGACCATTCGGCTTGAATATGTCAAAAATCTTTGCAAATAAGACATTGGATCCAGTTAAGATTTCCACCACATATTCCTTTATGCTGAAAGGCACCCCTCTTGAAATTGTGTTGTTGATTGTCTTGAACATTTGTAAAGACATTATTCTCATATTTCATATCTAGTTTTATCATGAATTTACTAAAGATCCTATAAAACTTGAGTTTTTATGCATTATCATAATCTACTTGGTGTTCACAATCTGTATAATGGTCTTTAACTCTATTCTTTAGATGATTATTAATACCATAAAGAATATGTGGTCGAAGAACTACTCCTCCCTTTTTGAAATTTTCAATCTCGAACATAATAAGAACCCTGGAACACACCCATATAATAGGTGTGTGACTTTTATAATATATATATATATATATATATATATATATATATATATATATATATATATATGTGTGTGTGTGTGTGTGTGTGTGTGTGTTTTTTAATATCATGTTTAATATCATAATAATTAAAAAATATGACATATTTGTCATATTTTTTTAATTATTATGATATTAAACACACACACACATATATATATATATATATATATATATATATATATATATAAACACACACGCTAATGTCATGTTAAATATCATAATAATTAAAAAATATTAAACATGTATTTATAACTTTTTATTCTATTAAATAACTAATTTTCAATATTAATTCATAATTGTTTTTTATATCTTACGTATATGGTTTTAGACTTAAAAATCTAAAAGTATATGAAATCGGAAATCATAATATATGAATTTTTTAAAATTTTAAAACAATTTAATTTTAAAATCGTAATACTAAAATCTCATTCTAAATTTGACCCAAAAAATATTATGACTATTAAATTAAGAAAATGGGCTATGTATAAATAATGTGAATCAATTTTACACTGTGAGTATATATGACAATGATGTATCTCTTTAAGTCAAATTAAAATTCTTTAAATTATTTGTATGATATGATAGAGTGATATATTTATATTGGACAATGCATCTATATTAAACTTATAAAATTATTAATTATAAATTTAAATTTTTAAATATTAAATAAATGAAAATATAAATATAAAAGATTAAAATATGATTCTTTTATATAAAATAGAAGAGTTGTCTGTGTTTACTAATTAAATAGTATATAAAATTATGAAATACATATTTATTGTGGTAAAGGGAAAAATTGTTGGTGATGTATGTATTTCTTTATAAGTATTTTAATAATAAGAATTAATTTGTAATAAAATAATGATGAAAAGAAAAGTTGGTTGAGATAGTTAAATAGTCTAAGATTGTAATATGTCACTCGTATAGGTTATGATTTGTCTAAAGTAAAATAAAAAGATGCAAAACGTAAATTATGGGTGCAAAGTAAAATTTTGAGGGAGCTCAAGATTGAATATAATAATAATATCAGTATAAATTAAGGAAATCCAAGGGGTCCAATTGAACCCCCTCACCCACACTTAGCTCCGTCTCTTTGATATGAATTGAAATTTTGTTCTTTGCAAGACACATTTTGGACACAATGTCTGAGATAATATGTACGATATGGTGATAGTATATTAACATATCACATGAATTAAATCATAAAACAATAAAGAAAACAAATGATTGATAACTCATTTTGGTGCAAGGTCACCTACATATGGGGGGCTTACAACCCAAGAAAGGAAATCTACTTTCAATAGTAAAATTACAAATAGTCTTAGATGAACAACACTTATTTAATGCCTCATTCCCTAATACTACCCGTGAATTTCTATTTAAGACTCCCTATAGAACTATTCAATTCTCAATAGTCAAAAAGATAAATGGGCTTACTTTGAACTCTCCTAGTTCATGGACACTTTCCTAATACTACACTTGAAGCTTAGTTCAGGCTCCCTTTGAATAAGAGATCCCTCTCACTTTCACTCAAACATTTTCCCAGTGTTTGGATAATTACAATATGATTTAGAGGATGAAACAATCGTAACACGCAAATACATTAATCTCAAGCTTATAGAATTAGTATCTAGGAACAAAGTATTAAAATAAAAACTCAAAGACAAGACTCAACTAAAACTCTTCTATAGAGTATATCTTTCTCTAAAGCTCTGGGTCCTCACAAAGGAGATTGCCTCTGTATATAAAAGCACGAAGTTCATCTCCAACGGCTTGTAGAATCTTCATATTGAATATAGATGTTGTACATCCCAAAATATTTTTATCAAAGTTGGGATGCGAACTCGGATAGGGAATAGAATATGGGTTCGTAGATTAGACCATTCTTAGAAATCGGATCCAACTAGCCAACCAATTCATAGATGAATATAAACTTGGATCTATCTATGCAGGAGAAAATGCCATGATATAGTGTCTGACTGATGAAACACGCATGCATCCAGGTAAGGGCGCGACCAGATTTACAAGAAGTCGGGCCTATGGAGATGAAAAGTTGTAACTCATGATTGATGACTAGCACTTATGGGATACATTACAAGTGATTAATGGACGGTTAGAAATGTTACGAAACTATTTAATGGTCATTAGATCAAGAATTACGCTATAAATAGGGGCTCCCGCCATAGAGATAAGCAAGACATTCATCTTGGATCAATATGTACCATTGTCGTAGCACCCAAATCCCTCCAAAATCATACAGAGATCTACCATTGTTGAGATTCTCATTATTCCTAAAAGGAAGTCACTCGTTTAGTGTTTTTCGCAATAACATATACAAATTAAGCATTTCACATGCAATCTGTCTAGAATAAGAACTTTTCCAAATCCAAAATCAAGATAGCAACTATATATATATATATATATATATATATATATATATATATATATATATATATATATATATATATATATATATATATAATATAAGAAAATGAAACAAATCTTAAAAGAATAAGATATACTTCAATTTATCTTGCTCACCAAGTAACAGTTTGAGACAGATGTCTCACAAATTGTTGGAACATTTTGATGACATATGTCCATGTAACAAAATTTTTTACTTGAACAAATAAAATAAATTTTTTACTTGATATAAACATAATTCTAACTTCTCAAGTAAATTATTTTGAACAAATCTCTTGCAAAATCTGAATCACACTTTAAATTATCTTTAATAGAGATAGAGTATTTTCTCATTAAATACAAATCCAAATCTTGTAATTATAAATAAATTCAATAAGATCTCTTAATAGAATATAAATCCTCAATCCATCACTAATACATAACGCGTATAACGTCGGACGCGAAATGTGTTTTACCTCGGCAATAGAAACGATGTAAATAAGGTCATCATAAAAAGGAAAGACTTATCACCTTGGTGTTTAAAACATCAAGATATAATTTTATTAGCGCATGAGTTCAAATCTCAGCTTCTGAACATTTATTATTTACAAAAAGTAGCATCTTTTTTTTTATATCAGTTTAGTAATAAAACCGAGAGCTTATTAGTTTTTTTTATAAATAAAACTCGTTACATTGTTTACACAGAACATTAATAAATAATTTATTTACAAACTACAGTGTTTATCCAGAATATTATATTTTTTACACCAAAAATTTTAATGTCCATGAAGATCATATGTTGGATCTTCAATTCCTTGATATTATGGGGAAGATCAAATGCATGGGAAACTCTTTTCTCCCAACAAAAAAAAGGTATTCTCTATGAACAAAAAAAGGTTAGATAAATAAATAATTGTTTGCTCAAATAAATACTTAAGAACATAAACTTACACCCAAATAATTTTTGACTCTTGCAATCCTTCGCAGAGAACTATTCATGGCAAGCACTCTTGCAAACCTTAAACTCTTCATGATGCTAGATACTCCCTCTGGCCCGATTTATAATCAAATATTCTCTTTTTAGATTCATTGAATAATAAATATATCTGGTCTTTAATGTAAACCAGATACATTCATTATTCAATGAATCTAAAAAGAATTTTTTTGCTTATAAATAAGGCCGGAGTAGTATTCTATATGGTTTTTGCTTGCATTTGTTTCTGATATGAACAACAAAAAGGGTTACACAAAATAATGGTTAGATAAATAAATGATTTTCTACTCAAATAAATATTTAAGAACATAAACCCTAAACCCAAATAAGTTTTTGCTCTTGCAATCCATCATAGAGAACTCTTCATAACAAAGATTCTTGCAAATCTTAAAGTGAATAGTTTCATAATGCTTTTATAATGGAAGTTATTTATGTTTCAAGCGGGTCACTAATGGTAATATCTTGAGCATTGATAGTCATGAAATTGATGACAAAGATTTGATTAACGATTTGATAAATATCTCAATTTTAACGCTAAATGTTACCTCAGTTTTTAGGAAAATCGACGGGTTAAAACATTTAATTAATAAATAAAAACTATAATTACTATAGAGGTTCCAATTTTAGCGCTAAATGTTTCCTCTATTTTTATGGAAAACCGACAGGTTAGAAGATTTATATTACAAATAAAAAATACAATTAAAACAAAGGTTAAAACATAGACTTGTTGCACATGTATTGGAATCATATCACTTAGCTAGTATAGCAATTATCAGCAATATTCAAGCCGTAACGTCTCTTTTGGATTTTCAAGGAGGCTTTTGGTTATACAAAGGGAAGATGTAAGCACCCAAAATATTTTTTGTACTCTACATAACCTCTTATTATTTCTATGTATTTTTGGCTAAAAATTATTGTTTTCTAAAAAGTGTGGTTTAAGAGTCAAACATAAAACAATGATGGTAAAAACGAAACAACAAACATACAAGTCAAGAATAAAACACGACATAATAGTTAACAAGCATATAGGTCAAGATTAAAACAAGACCCAGTAGTACAAAATGCATATAAGTTAAGATGACAAACTAGTCAATGTATAATTCCATTTTCCTTGGATTTAGAGGCAAATAAAATATAAAGAAAACAAATTAAACAACCAACAATTTAAACAATTTAAATAATTAAGAAAGACAAAATTAAACTAACATATTTTTATGTCATTTTTATGCGGGTAAAGAAAGTAAAATGTAGAAATTCTAAAGTTATCTAAACTAAATTAAAATTATAAGGTTAACAAAATAATTCTAAACTAACTAAAAATTCTAAAAGATACTAACTAAACTACATTAAAATTATAAAGCTATCAAATTATAATCATAAAGTTATTAAAATAAATAAAAAATTTAAAGTTAGTAAATTAAATCTAAAAGTAAATAAAGATTCTAAAGTTATTAAATTACATCTAAATCAAAATGAAAATTTTAAAGTTACTAAATTAAATCTAAACCAAATAAAAACTCTAAAGTTACTAAGTTAAGCCTAAACTAAATTAAAATTTCAGGGTTATAAAAATCAAAATTTTAAAGATTATCAAATTAAATCTAAATTAAGTTAAAATTCTAAAGTTACCTAGAAATTCTACAATTACTAAAATAATTCTACATTAACTTAAAATTATTAAAATTATTCTAAATTAAAATAATATTTTAAAATTACCAAATTAATTTTCAATTTAAACTAATTTATAAAATTGTTAACTAAAATTATCAAAATGAGCTTCAAGATTACTAAATTATTAAATTCATTTTTAAAATTAAACTAACTAAAAACTTAACTAAATAAAATAAATAAACTTTCTAAACGAAATAAAATATATATTAAGTTAAGAAGGTGCAAATATGAGAGAAGATAGTATGTATCTTATAGATTGGAGTGTTATTGATAGTTGTTTTGTGTCCCAAATGAGAAAAATAGGGGTCTTATTTATATTGTGAATGAGGTGGAAGTGTTGATGTGACAATCTATATGAATTTATAAAAATGATTTTTGGCAATTGATAAATCCAAGTTGACAATCTATATGAAGTGTGAGAATAATTATTGGTCATTGATAAGTCCAAATTGACAATCTATCTAAGGTGTGAGAATGATTTTTTGCCATTGATAAGTTTAAGTTGGTAATTCATATGAAGTGTATATTCTACATTGTAGTGGTTCCAACTTTCTTTATTGACACAAAAAACAAAAGAGAAAAGTAAAATAATAGTAATAATAACAATAACTAAAAGTGTTAGTAATAATAATAAATACAAAAATAAAAGAGACATTAAATTTACTCTTTCCTTTTCAATTGTCACACTTGCTAAAAAAATGTTTCTATTTAATTATCACTTTATAGGTATAAGGTCAATTATACTTTTGTTTTTTAATTGACACATTAAATGAGTAGTGTTTAGAAAAGAGAAATGGTAGGTTGAATAAAGATAAAAGTAAGGGTAAATTAGGGGAAAAGATGAATATATTTATTCTTTTTTTGTTGTCTAAGTTATAGAGATTTTGGCAAGTGTATAAATTAAAAAGGAACGGAGGGAGTGCTATTTATGACTTTTTCTTGAATTAAAATAAATATAAATAAAAAAGATAAAAAAAATAAAATACATATTCTAAAAAAACTAAAAGGACTTATATACATTTTTTTGGTTTTTTTTTTGAAATAAATGATACCAATATATATATATTTAAATAAAAATTAATAAAAGAACAAATTTTTTATATATTTTTTTGAGTAAAGAAGTAAAAATAATAAATAAAAAATAACATGATGCTAAGTACATTTTTTTGTGATTTTTAAATGGAAAATAAATCATGAATAAAACACAATAAAAATCAAATTCCACTAAATTTATAAAACGACTTTTAACATTTCTATTTTTCGTAGCTTTTTAAAGCATAATCAGCTATTGACTTGTAAAGATAAGTTATAGCTGACATCAAGGAGAATCATATGCAAAAAAAACCGCTAAAAATGTCAAAATTTGAGTAAGTTATGAATTTTTGAAATCTGATTCAAGAATTAGCAAAAATACGGGGAATCGCTTGCGAACACTTGTTATGCAATGATGCAGATTGAGCGTGGGATATTAGGTCAAAAACTAGGGTATGACATTACTCACGAAATCTAACCAACAGACTGAGGCCAGATCTTGCACCTCATGTTGGAACATCTTGTCTCTCATGACGCCTCTTCACATATTACATCTTGTTGCCCATATTATTTTACCTAAAGCATCCAATCAAAGGAACAACAATTCTCGAGATGGTAACCTATATCAGCTTTATTATAGGTTCCTATTTGATTTGATAAAAGAAAATCTAAATCATATCTACCTTTAGGGCTGCTCATTTCATTCGCGGATACGGATATCCGCCGGATATCCGCTTTTACGGATCGGATCTGTAACACCCCTTCTAAATACCCGCGTTTTATAGAATTAAATAATCAGAGTTTATCCACAATTAAGAGACGTCACAATTTAAATCATAAAAATTTAACCAAACAGCGTCATGCTTTCACTGAAGAACATTCATCAATTAAATCATACCCAAAATTATGTTTAACAGCGGAAATGAAACATAATCTAATCCCGAATATCAATCAGTAGTCATTCCAGGATAATAAATCAACATAACTCAAAATTATTTAAAATATCCATTAAAGGATTCCAAGCAATCGTTTCCCCAGTGTTACATCTACCAGATCACGACACTGACACGCGGACTAACGAACTGACTCGAATCTAGAGAGCTATCCTCACCAACTCCAAGCGGCTAATCACTTCGGATCTGAAATGGTTAAAGTAAGGGTGAGATTTCAATTCAATATAATATGTATTATACGTTCTTAGATCCAATCAGAATAATCGAATATATTAGTTCATCAACCAAACACAAGATCATAAACAATACAAAAAGAACAGTTCACACAATGATCATGTATATATCAAACAATGGCAATTGCAACACTGGAAACCATCCTAACATGTTACAATTCCATATGCAATGCAGACTCTATGCATGTGGTACCAAACGTGAACCGCATTCACCCACTGCTTCGTTTACTCGTGGAAAGACAGTGTAATCCATGATTCGCCCACCACCCTTGGGTCAAGAATCTAGCCTCACTACCTCCAACCAGGTAAGTCTATTGGCTCTGCAAGCTCACTTCCGCACAATGGGAATGAACCAATTAACAAATGTCTATGCATGCAATCATAAAAGCATGCCACATCATTCCACTGATCATAATATCAATACATTTCACACAATGCCCATTCATCAACATATCACATTCGAATCATAATGAATATCAAATATAGCATGGTATGCATTAGCTCTCATCCGGTAACACTGACCATTCGTATTAATTATCCATCATCCGTAATTCAATCCATACTTTCAAAAAAATCGGGAACTCGGCTCTTTTAAAATAATTTTTGAGAAAACAATATTTTTCCTTTCCAAGAGGTAGAGTTTTAAATTTAAGAAATAACGCCGAAAATGGCACTCGAATCGGAGTTACGGTTTAGAAAATATAAATTTTTGAAGTTTTAGAAATTTTGGAAAATAGTGGTAACGGTTCCTCAGGAGAACCGGTTCCCACAATCCTTGAAAACACGCCCGGAAAATTGTATGGGAACCCTTCCTCCCCACAGGAACCGGTTCCTGTGTTTTAAAATGAGTCCCCTGATTTTGTATGGGGAACCCGGTTCCTCCCACAGGAACCGGTTCCATGTACAAAATGCCGATTTTGAAATTTAACCGAACCCGGTTCCTCCCCACAGGAACCGGTTTCCACGTCTGTAAAAAAATTTGCCATTTTGACACTTTATGCATCCATAACCATTTCCAAACTTGCAAACACGAATTGTATTATTGGGAACACTAATCTAAAGCCATTTTACACCATTTTAACATCAAACAACATAATTTACACATTCCTATCACCATCCGACACACCATCGATCAATTCCTCCATACATCGGCACAACTTAGGGTTTCATGCTATAAACCTATAATTCCATTTTCTAACATACCCAATCATCCCATCGGTTCCCAAAACCCATAAGACATATTAATCAAAGAAAATCACCCTTACCTCGCGATGATTCTTGGCTCTCCTCGGCTTTTCCTCTTTTCTTCTTTCTCCAACTCCATGTGAAATGATTTCTCCAAAACCTTCTTTTTCCTTTCTTTTCCTTTTATATTTCCTTTTAATATCCCAATAAAATAAATAATCAATATCTAGTAATTAGTAGAGTGATTTACTCTACACCCACCATTAACTCGCACACCTCCGTGCCTTCCTCATTAAATGATCCAATTAATCCGGATGAATTAAATATTTAAGACTTTAAATCAATTAAATAATTAATTCTCACTTATTTAATATTGAATTAAATCGGGTGTCACAACTCTCCCCACTAAAAGAGTTTTCGCCTCGAAAACATACCTTAGACGAAAAGTTCGGGATACGAGTCCTTCATCCGACTCTCCGCTCCCAAGTTACATTTCCTTCACTGGTCCTCCCAAGCTACTCGCAGTGCTATCTCTTTACCTCGCAATTGCTTCACTTTTCGATCCTCAATTCTTGCATCGCTCAAGATCAAATTATCTCGCACGAACATCATCTACTTGAATCTCATGAGACGGATCCGCAATGTACCTCCTCAACCGAGATACATGGAAAACATCATGCAAATTGCAAGTGACGGTAAAGCAACTGATAAGCAACTTTCCCAACTCTCTTGGTAATCTGAAACGGACCAATAAAGCGCGGAGTCAACTTCTTTGACTTCAAAGCTCGACCAATACCAGTCATCGGAGTAACTCTCATAAACATGTGGTCTCCTTCATCAAACTCAAGATCTTTCCTCCTCTTATCGTGATAACTCTTCTGACGGCTCTGAGAAGTCCTCATCTTCTCCTGAATCATCTTAATCTTTTCTGAAGTTTGTTGAACAATCTCTGGTCCAATCACAGCACTTTCTCCAGATTCGTACCAACACAACGGTGTCCGACATCTCCTACCATACAATGCCTCAAACGGAGCCATACCAATGCTCGAATGAAAACTATTGTTGTAGGTAAACTCTATCAACGGCAAGTAGCTATCCCAAGCTCCACCTTTCTCTAACACACAAGCCCTCAACAAATCCTCTAAGGATGAATCGCCCTCCGTCGACCATTCGGATGATACCCGGAACTCAATCGTAACTTAGTACCCAAAGCTTCTTGCAATCCTGTCCAGAACTTAGAAGTAAACCTCGGATCTCTATCCGACACAATGCTAGACGGAATACCATGCAAACTTACAACCTTCTCAACATACAATTCTGCCAACCTTTCCATCGGATAATCCATTCTTATCGGAATAAAGTGAGCAGACTTCGTCAATCGATCGACAATCACCCAGATAGAATCACAGTTCTTCGCTGTTCTAGGCAAACCAGACACAAAGTCCATAGAAATGCCATCCCATTTCCATTCCGGAACGAATAACGGTTCCATCAGTCCCGACGGCTTCTGATGCTCAATCTTTGATTTCTGACAAACCAAACACGCATACACAAACTCGGCGATTTCCTTCTTCATTCCAGGCCACCAAAATAATTTCTTCAAATCATGATACATCTTAGTAGCACCGGGATGAATACTCAACCCACTACGGTGTCCTTCCTCCAAGATACTCTTTCTGATCTCAGCAACATCCGGAACACACACTCTATCACCAAATCTCATGACACCATTCTCATCAATTCGGAACTCACCTCCTTGACCTTGGTTGATCAATGTCAGCTTATCCACCAAACCAACATCAGACTTCTGCCCATTTCGAATCTCTTCCAAAATACCACTAGTCAGCTTCAACATGCCCAACTTCACACTATTCGAAGTAGTCTCACAAACCAAACTCAAATCTCTGAACCGCTCTACTAAATCCAATTCCCGAACCATCAACATCGACATATGCAAGGATTTCCTACTCAACGTATTTGCCACGACGTTTGCCTTACCAGGATGGTAGTTCAAACCAAAATCGTAATCCTTGAGAAATTCCAACCATCTCCTCTGCCTCATATTTAACTCCTTCTTGATCAAAGAGATACTTCAGGCTCTTATGATCACTGAACACTTCAAACCGTGAACCATACAGATAATGCCTCCATAGTTTCAACACAAACACAACAGCCTCCAACTCTAAATCATGAGTCGGGTAATTCCTTTCATGAGTCTTTAACTGTCTCGAAGCATAAGCCACAACCTGCTTATCTTGCATCAAAACACCTCCTAAACCCATCAAAGACGCATCACAATACACCACAAAAGATTCTTCCGGATTTGGCAAAATCAAAATCGGAGCACTAGTCAACCTCCTCTTCAATTCTTGGAATCCTTTCTCACAATCTGCATCCCAAATAAATGCTTGACCTTTTCTCGTCAACTTAGTCAACGGTAAAGCTAACTTCAAAAATCCCTCAATGAAATTTCTGTAGTAACCTGCCAGATCAAGAAAACTACGAATCTCCGAAGCATTCTTCGGCACTTCCCACTGAGATACCGCTTCTACTTTTGTAGGATCAACAGCAATACCATTCTTGGAAATCACATGGCCAAGAAAACTCACTTCGCTTAACCAAAACTCACACTTCGACAATTTCGCATAAAGTTTCTTTTCCTTCAATAATTCCAATACAACTCTGAGATGCTTTGCATGCTCCTCATCATCCTTTGAATAGATCAGAATGTCGTCAATAAACACCACCACAAACTTGTCAAGATACGGATGAAATATCATGTTCATATACTCCATAAACACACCAGGTGCATTAGTAACTCCAAATGGCATAACAGAATATTCATAATGCCCGTACCTCGTTCTAAACGCAGTCTTCTGAATATCTTCCGCCTTAACACGAATCTGATGATATCCAGATCTCAGATCAATCTTGCTAAACACACAAGCTCCAACCAACTGATCCATCAAGTCATCAATCCTCGGCAGTGGATACCGATTCTTGATCGTCACTTTATTCAACTGTCTGTAGTCAACACACAGTCTCATCGTACCTTCCTTCTTCTTAACCAACAACACCGGCGCACCCCACGGCGAAACACTAGGCCGAATAAATTTCTTCTCCAATAACTCTTCCAACTGCTTCTTGATTCAGACAACTCGATGCCGACATGCGATAAGGCGCCATCGACACGGACTAGTTCCAGAATCAAATCTATAGTAAACTCCGCTTCTCTCGTGGTAACTCATTAACATCTTGAAACACCTCGGAAATTGCTCACAAGGTAACTCACCACTCTTCGCCTTCCCTTTCATTTTCGTTGAAGAATATAACATGAACACTACAGCACCATCTCTCGATACCGAGTTCATCTGCTTAACTGACATGATCGCATCTTCAACTTTAGCTACCTCGGGAAATATAACCGTCTTCTCAAAATAATTGATATGAACCTGGTTGAAGACCAACCAGTTCATTCCAAGGATAATATCAAGTTGTTCTAAAGGTAGGCACACTAAATCCATACCGAACCCTCTATCGAAAATAACGATAGGACAATTTCTACACACATACGAAGTTGTCACTGAACCCGACGCAGGAGTGTCAATAACCATACTTCCATCCAAATTAGAAATTTCTAGATTCAATCTCTTAGCACATCAAAGAAATAAAAGAATGTGTCGCCTGTCAATAATTGCAATTAAAGGTATGCCATTAATAAAACATGTACCTTTAATCAACCGATCATCCGGCTTAACCTCTGATCCTGACAAAGCGAACACTTTCCCACCAGCTTGCTCTTTCTTTGGCTTAGTACATCATGGACGGTGTGTCCTTCTTCTCCACTTGTAACAAGTTATTCTTCGAGATCTACACTCAGCCTAAATGACCAACTCTCCCACAATTGTTGCACTTCCTCATCGCCTTGCATTCAAGAGCTCGGTGACCCAATTCACCACATCGTAGCACTTTACGGAAGAACCGAAGAACGAGTCTCCCCCACTAGGCTTCTTCCAACCTCCAGATCTATGATTACTCCTATCATAAGGCTTACCGCGATCCATCTGTCTCTTACCCTTACGGTCAACATAACTCTGAGCATTCGCCTTAGTACTAGTAAGATCTTCCTCCAGAATCCTACTACATCAACCAAATCAGAAACCTTCTAATACCGATAAGCGATACCGCTTGATCTCATCTCGCACCATTCTCATACTTGATACATTTGGAAAATTCTCCATCCGCATCGTTAGGATAATTAGCATAATACTTTGCTAACTCAAGAACTTGGTCGCATACTCACTCACGACTTGTTGCCTCGCTTGAGCTCCGAAATTCAATCTCTTTCTTACCCGAATGTCTTCGGAAAATACCGTCTCGTAAAAGCTCTCCGAACACCCCAAGTCAATGCAATCCCATCTTCTTCCAACTCACCCCGTAGCAACCCACCACCATCGCCTTCCTCCGCCAACATGTGAGTACCATATCTCACCTTCACCCTCAAGACAATCAATCACTCAAGATCCTCTTGATCTCCTTCACCACTTGAGCACCCTGGATCATGTGCACCCTTGAACAATGGAGGATTATTCCTCCGAAAATTCCCCAATTGTCTGCAGACCAATCGCAGCTCCTCGATTCCCTCCGAGCACTCCACTAACATTCTCAAAGCCTCAAGAATAGCATCATCATTCCTTCGTTACCTCTTTCACCATTGTTCGTAACATTACAAAACAATCTACATCAACACACAAGTATCGACAGTGTTACTTACACTAGTCGCATACTAAAAGGGATAACGACACTAAGACAAGACCGACTATGCTCTGATACCACTATTGTAACACCCCTTCTAAATACCCGCGTTTTATAGAATTAAATAATCAGAGTTTATCCACAATTAAGAGGCGTCACAATTTAAATCATAAAAATTTAACCAAACAACGTCATGCTTTCACTGAAGAACATTCATCAATTAAATCATACCCAAAATTATGTTTAACAGCGGAAATGAAACATAATCTAATCCCGAATATCAATCAATAGTCATTCCAGGATAATAAATCAACATAACTCAAAATTATTTAAAATATCCATTAAAGGATTCCAAACAATCGTTTCCTGTTACATCTACCGAGTACGACATCGACACGCGGACTAATGAACCGACTCGAATCTAGAGAGCTATCCTCACCAACCAAGCGGCTAATCACTGGATCCGAAATGGTTAAAGTAAGGGTGAGATTTCAATTCAATATAATATGTATTATACGTTCTTAGATCCAATCAGAATAATCGAATATATTAGTTCATCAACCAAACACAAGATCATAAACAATACAAAAAGAACAGTTCACACAATGATCATGTATATATCAAACAATGGCAATTGCAACACTGGAAACCATCCTAACATGTTATAATTCCATATGCAATGCAGACTCTATGCATGTGGTACCAAACGTGAACCGCATTCACCCACTGCTCCGTTTACTCGTGGAAAGACAGTGTAATCCATGATTCGCCCACCACCCTTGGGTCAAGAATCTAGCCTCACTACCTCCAACTGTAAGTCTATTGGCTCTGCAAGCTCACTTCCGCACAATGGGAATGAACCAATTAACAAATGTCTATGCATGCAATCATAAAAGCATGCCACATCATTCCACTGATCATAATATCAATACATTTCACACAATGCCCATTCATCAACATATCACATTCGAATCATAATGAATATCAAATATAGCATGGTATGCATTAGCTCTCATCCTAACACGACCATTCAGACATTACCCATCATCCGTAATTCAATCCATACTTTCAAAAAAATCGGGAACTCGGCTCTTTTAAAATAATTTTTGAGAAAACAATATTTTTCCTTTCCAAGAGGTAGAGTTTTAAATTTAAGAAATAACGCCAAAAACGGCACTCGAATCGGAGTTACGGTTTAGAAAATATAAATTTTTGAAGTTTTGGAAATTTTGGAATACATGGTAACTTCCTCAGGAGAACCCGTTCCCACAATCCTTGAAAACACGCCTGAAAATTGTATGGGAACCCTTCCTCCCACAGGAACCGGTTCCTGTGTTTTAAAATGAGTCCCCTCGATTTTTGTATGGGGAACCGGTTCCTCCCCACAGGAACCGGTTCCCATGTACAAAATGCCGATTTTGAAATTTAACAATCGAACCGGTTCCTCCCAGGAACCGGTTTCACGTCTGTAAAAAATTTGCCATTTTTGACTTTATGCATCCATAACCATTTCCAAACTTGCAAACACGAATTGTATTATTTGGAACACTAATCTAAAGCCATTTTACACCATTTTAACATCAAACAACATAATTTACACATTCCTATCAGTCATCTGACACACTACTGATCAATTCCTCCATACACTGACACAACTTAGGGTTTCATGCTATAAACCTATAATTCCATTTTCTAACATACCCAATCATCCCATCGGTTCCCAAAACCCATAAGACATATTAATCAAACAAAATCACCCTTACCTCGATGATTCTTGGTTTCTCTCGGCCGGCTTTTCCTCTTTTATCTTCTTTCTCCAACTCCACGTGAAATGATTTCTCCAAAACCTTCTCTTTTTTCCTTTCTTTTCCTTTTATATTTCCTTTTAATATCCCAATAAAATAAATAATCAATATCTAGTAATTAGTAGAGTGATTTACTCTTACACCCACCATTTACTCGCACACCTCCGTGCCTTCCTCATTAAATGATCCAATTAATCCGGATGAATTAAATATTTAAGACTTTAAATCAATTAAATAATTAATTCTCACTTATTTAATATTGAATTAAATCGGGGTGTCACAGGATCGACCCAATCCGTTGGTAAACGGATTGGATAACGGATGATAATATATATCCGCGAATATCATTCAATTTTAAACCATATATTCATTTTATCCACATATATTCATTTTTCACTTCTCTTTCTCTCTCTCACCTCTCACTCGCCACCGTCCCGATGTTGCCCTAATTTCCTTTCACTCTCACTCGTTCTCCAATCTCCGCCCTCGTTCTCCAATCTCACTTCTCTCGTTCTCCAATCTCCGCCAATCTCACTCTCGCTCTCCAATCTCCGCCCATCCGACAAGTTGCCCTAAATTCGATTCTTCATCTCTCAAAGGTTTGTAATTTCCTATTTTCGGTTTGAATTTTCGATTCTCTCAAAGATTTGACTTGATTATCATTGTCGATTCAATTTTATCTGTGATGTGTTTGGAATTTTCGGACCTCCAATGTCGACACCCACACCTTCGGAGTTGTTAATAACAATGGAAGCAATACTACGAGACTCCAGTGGTGGTTCACCAAAGAAAAGAAAAAGGTCAGTAGTTTGGGATCACTTTCATCTTTATATGGAAGATGGTAATCAGAGATGTAGATGCAATTATTGTCCAGCAAATTATGTGTATGGTCCTTCTAGTATGGGAACTACAAACTTGTTAAGTCATATGCACAAGTGCAAAAATAATCCTGATAATCGTAAGAAGTCTCATCAAATTGAGGATTTTTGTCGAGCTGCGAACGCTAGTGAAGGGGGAACTGAAAAAAGAGAGATATCTGGTTTGGATAAATTTGATCAGAAACTTGTCTTGGATGCCTTAATCAGGATGATTGTGATAGATGAGTTGCCTTTTCGATTTGTTGAAAATGAAGGGTTTAAGTATTTCATCTCTGTTGCTTGTCCTTTATTCTGCTTGCCATCTAGAAGTAAGGTTGGAAGAGATTGTCTAGCATTGTACAAGGTTGAAAAAGAATCTTTGAAAACCTTTTTCAGAAAATCCAAACAAAGAATTTCCCTCACCACTGATTTATGGACATCAAATTAGAACCTTACTTACATGTGCTTGACTGGTCACTTTATTGATGATGATTGAAAGCTCCAAAAGAGAATAATAAACTTCATGGCATGTCCTAGTCACAAGGGGGAGGAAGTTGGTCTGTTGATAGAGGAACTTTTGAATGTTTGGGGGGTTGATAATGTTTTCTCTGTAACTGTTGATAATGCAATTGCAAATGACAAGACGGTTGCTTACTTGAAAAAGAAATTTGTGAATAAGGGGACTTCTGTGGCTGGTGGGAAATATCTGCATGTTAGATGTGTTGCTCATATAATAAATTTGATTGTGAAATATGGCTTGAAAAAAAATAATGAGTCAATTTAGCGGATACGCCACTTAGTGAAGTATGTACGAGGTTCTCCTGCTAGATTGCTTAAGTTCAATGAGTTTGCTGGAAAAGAAGGCGTAGAAACAAAAAAGTCTTTAGCAGGTGATGTTTCTACAAGATGGAACTCTACGTATTTGATGTTGCATAGGGCTAATCTGTACAAGAATGTTTTTTAGAGATACAGGGATGAGGATGCTTCTATGCGTGGGGATTTTCCACTTACTGGTGAAAATGCATTTCCAGAGGAGTTTGATTGGGCTGTTGGAGATTTTATGGAGAAAATTCTAGAACCATTTCATGATATTACCATTCGTGTATCCGTACTTTTATGTCACCTCTAATATTTTTATGGATGAAATTGGAACTATTTATAACTACCGAAGGATTGGATAGGAAGTGAAAATGAGTGTTTGGTGGAGTTGGCTAAAAATGAAAGAGAAGTTTGACAAGTATTGGGGAGTGGAAAATGAGAGGCTAACTTGATATTTTATGTTGCTAGTATCCTCGATCCACGATATAAATTTCACTTGGTGAAGGCGTGTTTGATTCATATGTTTGGCGAGGAGTTGGGAAAGCCTTTGGTCGATTTGGCATTTAATTGTTTGAAAGAGTTGTTCAAGACTACAAGAAAACTACTCTCATTCCAAAATCAGCACTAGGAATTCGGGGTTCATCTTCTTCCGCTTTGGTGGGTTGGGTAAGAAATCTTCTAAATTGGTGAAGCCGAATATGTCATTTTATAACAATTTGCAAGCTACTATGTAATATCGCAGACAGCCGAGCTTGAGAAATACCTAGTTGATTTACATAAACAAGAAGCGATGACTTTGTGAGTTTCAAATTCTTGAGTGGTGGAAGGATCATAAGAGGGATTTTCCTGTTTTAGCAAGAATGGCTCGGGATGTATATGTTATCCCTGTATCTACAGTTGCATCTGAGTCGGTGTTTTCCACTGGTGGTCGTGTGATTGATGACTATAGAGCTTCAATGGCCCCTTCAACCGCGGAGGCCTTGATATACACACAAGATTGGATTCGCCATGGACGTATCTTGACGGATGAGGAGGAGTTTGAAATAATTCAAGAGATTGATAATGGTAACTTACTACTTTTGTGTGTTTTAAACTTCTTGAATTTGGTTGTTTATATTGCTAATGTATTTCTTGTTTATATTTGTGCAGAGTTGTCTCAAATGCGGCTTAATGATGAAGAGTCGGTAAATGGTTGACTCTTCGACAAGAACTAGCCTGGGCTTCTCATCTCTCGTTACAGGTGTGCTTTTGTGAAACCTAGTTAAAGGAGCTTTCACATTGTTTGTGCTGCTGTATCTTTGGTTTCAGACACTTTGATATCAATTGTGCTTTTTTTTGTTATATGTTATGACATAATTTTGATCACTGTACTAGTAAAATATTTCTTAGTAAATTGTTATAGACCCAGTGATTTAGATATTGTTCCAATTATTTTTCATGAACTACAGTCTTGAATAGAAAAAGACTTAAAAGAGAACGTTATGGACCAATTGTGAGAGCAAGTAAGTTTGTTGATTGAAATCAAATTAAAGGTAGAACCAAGTTCAAATAACACATAATTCAATGACAGAGATGATAGAGGTGAATCTTGACCAATAACAGTAACCTGTGTATTAGAACCATTAGCAAAAGTAATACTATGAAGTATTTTAGAAGCTGGTAAATTAGAGATAAGAAATGGATTACCAACTACGTGATCAAAAACACTAGAATCTAAAATCTATGATCAAACACAATGAGGTAGGTAATCAACTACATGATCAAATGCACTAGACTTTGTAGTGTAAACAAAGTATGTACCTTTTAGTACCAAGAAACTACTAATAACATAAATCAATCATCTTGCTGGAGAGAATACATGGAAAATGAATAAAATTAGTTGTGAAATGTCACATATTTTTGAACTGCTTAGTACTTTCCCGCATGTTTGTAGCCACATATGATATACACAAAATTCCTTTCAAACCCTATAATTTTAAGTTTATAATAACAACAATTTCTTGCATGATGTTCAAGTTGAAAAAGTACAAAGAATACAATAATTTTTCTCTGCTACCAAAATTGAAGGACATGATTGAAGAATCGGTCATGAAATGCATTTAAGTCTTGCAAATGTCAAATAGCTGTGTGTCCTTATGTCTTTCACATAAGCAAAATATAAACATATAGGACTTTTAGTAGTAACCCATTATGAGATAAGGCACACCTAATTTAGTTGTAATTTATGTTAGAATAAATAGAATAGAAGAATCAACAAGTGGGTCCAAATGATAAAAGATTTGGATTCTATAAGTAAGGTCAACAGTTGGTCCAAATCAACAACTTTGTTCGAAATTTATTTACAAAGTTTCATCAATAATCCACTAGTAATTATCCAAGAAATCAAGAGTAAACAGAGAATCCAAACCGATTCTAAGAGAATTCCAGGAAGTTGATTCATGTTGCACAAGTAACTTGAAATGAAAGAAAATGCAAAAAAATGGAGGAACATCAGAAAATATAGATGATGACAGAAAGAAGAAATCATCATTGAAGTTCATGAAAATGTGTTTTTAAACATATAATCTATAGCAGTAAATCATTAAAGATTTCATGGAGCAAACTAGTAAAAATTAAAGTGGTAAAAAGTCAAAGAGACGTTAACCTCCCTTCCATCATAGTTGCATCACGATTTGATACACCCATCCTGTTTTTGCTGTTGTTATTAGTTTCTTATGTTATATATTAGTTTCTTATTAGTTGCTAATGTATTTCTTGTTTATATTTGTTCAGAGTTGTCTCAAATGCGGCTTAATGATGAAGAGTCGGTAAATGGTTGACTGGATTTCTACTTGATGAAGTTGAACAAGACTACAAGTTGTTTTATTTACTTTTCTATTTGGACATTTGAATTTAAATCATGTGTTATGTATTGAATTTATGTCACTATGTGTAATGGTATTATGAATTTGAATCTTGTTGAATTTGTAATATGTAATTAGGGCTGCTCATTTCATGTTGATCGATCCGTGTCCGTTGCGCAGCCCTATATGTAATACTGAATTTGTGATACAGTAGGAATTTTTTGTTTAACTCTGATGGATGACGGATATCCGCCGGATTTATCCGTTAGTCAGCGGATTTATCCGTATCCAATCCGTTCAAAACAGATCGGATAACGGATCGAGTATCTTCCTATCCGTTTGAACGGATATCCGGTTAAACGGATGCGGATCGATCCGTATCCGTCTGTTGTGTAGCCCTATCTACCTTTGATAAGTTTACTAAGAGTTTTATACATATCTTCAATATTATCACAGAGAGTAGAAATAGAATTAACATTTAAAACATGTTTTCTAAGTGGATGCATTTCTTTGATTAATTTAGCATTTTCATTTCGAAGAGATGTAATATTCTCACAGAGAGTGGAAATAGAATTAACATTTAAAACATGTTTTCTAAGTGGATACATTTCTTTGATTAATTTAGCATTTTCATTCCAAAGAGATGTAATATGATTATGTTAGTTCTCTAGTTTATGGTTGGAATTAATTCTAGTAAAACAAATTAGGCAGCAACATGTTAAATAAGATGTTCTAACCTGCAGAAAAATAATGTTGAACATAATGTCATATTCTAATCATTCGATATATTGGTTGGGGTTATAGTTTCTAGAACAGATCTTGAATATTCTGGGAATATTAAGATATTATATGTGTAGTCCAAGATAAAGAAATTAGAAGTGTTAAACTAAGATATTTTAACATCAGAGAAAATATGTCGAATAATGAAGTCCTATGTAGAATCATTAGACATCGCAATTGGAAGATGGGATTAGATATGAGTGTTATAGAGGCAGAATATTTTGGAAATATTATGCTATATGTGACATTCAGTTTAAGGAATAAGAAATTCAAGCTAAAAATAAGGAATTGTATTAGTTTCTAATTATGGAGATAAATCAGGAAACTAATGATTGATGTCCTAAGTTTTAGGAGAGATATGTGCAACTTTATTTGATACAGATCAATTGTGATTTTGAAGCCCAATCCAGCCAGAATATTGTTATAAATATAAGGGTTCAAACCTAATGTATGTATGAAACGAATTGTAATGTTTATTTAGCCTTTAAGGTATGTGATCCATCGGTCTTGTGTTCCCCTCCATAGGAGAGTTGGACTGTGTAAATTGTGAGCCACTCTTGTTTACATTTAATACTTGAGTTGGACTGTTAGTTGAGTTGTAACTATGAATCACTTAAAAATATTTTAGCATATATATGATTATTGTTCTTGGAGGAAGCTTGTACGCAACTCTAAGTATTGTTCTTAGTCAAGAGTCTTGTCTAAGTATTATCTTTGAAGCGTGTCTTTAAAAATATTCTAAGTGTTAGAATTGTCCAATCATTGTGGTGATTAAAGGGAACTGAGAGGAGTCTCATACCTAGATGTTTCTTAGGTATAAATATAGCACGAGTAATGATTAAATAAGAAGTTGTAAACGAGGGAGTTTAGCTTCGAATTGATACTATTTAGTGGATTTCCTCCCTGACTTGGTAGTCCCCAGAATAAGTATTATTTTACAACAAATTGGATTAACAATGATGTGTGTTGTTTACTTTTCTGTGTTGTTTATTGTTTTCTCTTTGTTCATTGTATGTTTGTTTAGAGATCAGTGTCTCAATATCTCTTAGGACATATGTGATCTGAATACAAGAATTTCAGATTTTAAAAAGTGGAGATGATATACTTCAACATACTAGTTTCTATATTAATATTATTACATATAGCAAATAATTTATGGAATTTATATTCATATTTATCCTTCCTTACTTCATCTTCTTGGTAGTCTATCATAAGACATAAATTAGCTTCATTTTCTTATTCTGATTCATTTGATGAGACTCTACTATATCATCTTGTTCAGATTATATCATATTGTATGGATTTATCATATGAATATGATTCATGATTTTCTTTTGTGAAGGATTTTTTGTTCTCTTATTTTCCATTCTTAAGCTTCCTTCATAGAACAAATTCTTTATGTTATTCTTCTTTGAGTTTATTGAGATCTTTAAAGTCATGCAAGATTTCATATAGTTAAACAAATATAACAACCTTGATTTATAAATGCAAATCCTTATATTTTAACATTATGGTTGCATTATATTTCCAATAACACTTTACAAATTCAAGAATTTTGTTCGACAAACGATTTTTGAAATGATTACCAAGAGATTTTAGAGTTTTTATTATCTTATGAGAGAACCATTTTAGACAGTTTTGGTTTACCTAAACCCTAAACCCAAATCAAAATCAAAATATTTTGTTCCACTTCTATCTTTCTATTTTGTTTATTATTTTGGATTTATGGTTTCAATTTCAATTTTGATTTTTTGTTGGGTTTAATGTTCAAGCCAACAAGTATTTTGATATCATTTCCATTTAGTGTTTGATTTTCACTAAAACAAATGAGTTATCCTTTTCCATTTCAAAATTATTTTGTAGTTATTGAGTTTCGAGATCTATGTTTATTGGATTTGGATTTGGATGATCTTAATAGATTTGGCTTAATCATAAATTTGAGTGCGTAACCTGCTTTTACTTTGAAAACTGATAAAAAACTTAATTTTTCATACGTGCTTTTTTGACCATTAGTACATGTGACTTCACATGCTACTTTCAATTCCGTCCGCTAATCGAAAAGGACTTGACAACACTCAAAGTTAAATAAAATGTATAGTGTTATGTAAAAAAAATATTTCATACAAGGTTAGTTCTTTGATATTAATTTCATATTTAGTAAAGTGGGGCTAAACATTATTAAGGCAAGAAAAAACGTCTTCATAGTTTGGTAAAAATCCAGATTTTCTAGATTTGATGAACAAGATGAAGATGAAATTTAAAATAATGGAACATCTTTTAATGGTCAATTTTTTTGTCTCAAAGTCGGTTACAAAAACCGAATGTTACATATCATATGACACATAAGAAAATATTGGTGTTGTTATTGTCATTTGGGTGGATAGGATTAGCTTGGTATGTTTTGAATAATTGATGGACTCAAATTGTCATTTTTAAAGTTATGAAACCAAAATAAATGTGAGTACAAGATATGAGACCAAAAATAATATTAAATATTTTCTTCTTTTAATCTAAGTAGAACCTTCACATATCATTTTAAGTACCAAATTTCATTTACATGATTATAATTTGATACATATTTGTAATATTTAATACTTAGACCATTTATAATGGGGTTGCTGAAAAATAATAACATAGTTGAATGATTGTAATAGGGAGCTGGATATGTGAGATATTGGGTCGAACTCTATTGTGTCGAAGGATGCTAGGATTGTTAGCATCGAATTGGGCCTGTTTGTTATGTCCAATTGGTTAAGTTAGCTTGTACTCAAAGTTAGCTTGTAATGGGTATTTGTGATAAAAGCCCATTAGTTTAGTATGTTAGGTTTATTATAAATAACATACTAGTCTCTCATCATTGCATATTGCAAATCCTAATTTAGGGTGAGAGGGTTATTTGTTATTCTTGTATACTTGTAATCTTGTTTTGAAGATAAAGGAAAGAATAGCAGTTAATAACCAATCCTTGTGTTCATCGTGTTCTTCATTCTTTTTCCCTACAAGCTTATATATATTTGTTTTAAGGCATCCGATTCACAACAAATTGGTGCGGTGAGCGTGGAGAAGTCCAAGTGCTGAAGGTTTCGACAGATCATAATGCTGCTGATATGATCACCAAGACATTGCCTAGTTGCAAGTTTTTCCACTGTATGCATTGATAAAGTGCATGAAGAAAACTAATTCGTTAGTTGATAATAGAGTTTGTTCCAAGGTGGAGATTTGTGAGATATTGGGTCGAACTCTATTGTGTCGAAGGATGCTAGGATTGTTAGCATCGAATTGGGCCTGTTTGTTATGTCCAATTGGTTAAGTTAGCTTGTACTCAAAGTTAGCTTGTAATGGGTATTTGTGATAAAAGCCCATTAGTTTAGTATGTTAGGTTTATTATAAATAACATACTAGTCTCTCATCATTGCATATTGCAAATCCTAATTTAGGGTGAGAGGGTTATTTGTTATTCTTGTATACTTGTAATCTTGTTTTGAAGATAAAGGAAAGAATAGCAGTTAATAACCAATCCTTGTGTTCATCGTGTTCTTCATTCTTTTTCCCTACAAGCTTATATATATTTGTTTTAAGGCATCCGATTCACAACAGGATAAAGTGTTGAAAGTTAAGTGAATTAATTAGTGTTGAAAAGATTCAACATGTTGAACGAGGAGAGAGCGGAAGCCACAAAAATACTTGGAAAAATCTTAAGGACAACTGTAATTTATAGATTTTTATCTTATCATAATTATTTGGGGTCAATTATTTCATAGTAATTTCAAAAAAAAAATCACTAAGATTCATCATTTTTTATCTATAAATAGAGATTTTGTTCATTTGATTTGGACACAATTTTTTTTGACTTTATTAGACAAAAAAACATAAAAGAAAATAAAAATATGAAATAAAGTGGTGGGATAGGAAGCTAAATTTTATTAAATAAAATAACTGTAGTGAGTAAAAGTTGAATGAATGTTGAATTATTAAGTGAAAGAGAAAGAATATGATGTGGAAAGTAAAAAGTGAAAACGGAGGGTGTTGAATATGTAATCATTGTACATAACTTTTTAGTAGTATTAGTTATCAAGTATTTGACTTTTAATCAGTAGTGTTTTTTTCTTGTATGGTCTAAAGATCTCTAGGTTTATTCACCATTTAATTATTTATGAAAGAAATGGGTTGTTTTTAATCAAATGACACACCGAATTCAAAAAATTGAAGAATACTTTTCATAATAGATTTTCATAATAGAATACAAGTTCGGCCTTAAACCATACAACATACTCTAGTCCATAGGAATTTTCTCTTATGAGTTCTACAAACAACAGAGCTTTTATCACAAAATCATCATGTGGCCTTCTTACACTAAGTTTTAATCCAAATTCAACTTGCAACCTTTATAACTATATCAAAGCCACAAGAGAATAACACTCTCTTGATTTACAATTACATCATAAGCAAATTAATTAAGAACAACTTAAGCATATTAAATATTTTTGGGGCAAATCTGCATCATAATTAATTATACTATGGTTCTAATTGATTGTGACCTAGCAAATTAAGAAAGTATTTGCAAGATTCTAAGTATACTTAATTAGAAAGCTTCTTAGTTGAGTATTTAGCAATTTTGCTCCATAATCAATTAATAAATGGTTATGAGAATAGTTTGAATGTATGTGCATTATTTTAGTACTTTGAGAGCTACTCACGTTTAATATTACATAAAAATCTATAAAACAGATTAATTGATCGAGTAAAGACCACAAACGAGCTTTTTATCTTTATCTTCTTTTCTTTGTGAAGATCTTTTACTTTTCCCTATCTTTGCACATATCATCAAACATCTTCTCTTTTTTTTATTTAATTTACAATATGAGTACTTTCTTTGTTTGGCAATGCTTATGATTTTATTTTACTTTAATTTGTCATCAAAATCAAAAATATTTATACAAAACATATAGAATATTTTATATAAATAATCTTTTTAAAAAACTTTTAATACTAAACTAACTAACATTTCTCCATTATTCACAATAGTTTTCTATGTTTCAAACAAACAAAAAATAAATTATAGAGGAGGCGCCAATCGAATTGACGTCTCATATTTTTTTTGTGTTTTCTATTTACCTGTGGATTTTTCTGTCAATTTTATATTATCTTTGGATTTACTTGCGGATATATCTATTGATTTTTAAATTTTTAATCTATAGATAATTTGCAGGTAAATACGCAAATAAATCTTGATGTAACACCAAATCTACAAGAAATTTCACAAATAAATAAATAAAAACTACAAAAATATAAAATACACAAATTCAATTGACGTTTTTAATCCATTTTTTTAGTTTAAAAATGATTATTTTAGAATTATGTGAAACTTTGGTATTAAAATTTAAAATTTTAGTTATTTATGTAAAATTTTCACACATATAATCACAAATAGCACACTTGTAATTTTCCCTAATATCTTATATATACAAAGAAATAAAAATATTTTATTATTTATATAACAAAAACAAAAAATAAACTGTATATTTGTAAGAGTTAAAAAATAAAATGTTTTTATATGGACTAAATATATATATATATATATATATATATATATATATATATATATATATATATATATATATATATATATATATATATATATATATATATATATATATATATATATATATATATATATATATATATATATATATATATATATATATATAATGAAATTCTATTTACAAATTATAATTTATACAACTAAGTAATTTTTAAAAATAAACAAAATAGTTGCCATATTTATGTAATACCTATATTCTTAAATATAAATTTATTTTAAAATAATTATTTTTAAAACTTTATTTAAATATATTTAAACTTAACACTATTAAGTGTCTTAGAAGATTAAAAAAAATATGATTTAACATTTTTGTATATAAATAATATTTTAGAAATATATACACATTAATACAGAGTTGAAATTAAAAGTCTAAATTTTAAACAAAAATGAAATAATTAAACAAAGTAATATACAAGTAGTACCTATATTCAATACTCCTATTTCTTGTTTACATGTCACATGTGTAATAAAAAAACTATTCACATGTCATTTTCAAAATTTAACATAATATTAATTACTCCCGTTCCTTTTTAATAATTATTGTTATTTTTAAAATAATAACCTTTTTAATAATAATCTAATTTTTTAATATTTCATTTAACCTTTTCTTTCTTTATAATAATGATGAGGATAATTTTGACAAAAGTACAATAAATAATATCTTGACTTTTCAAATGTGACACTTAAAAAGATAAATTTTTTTAAAAAAATGGCACTTAAAAGAAACAGAGGGAATATAAATTTATAAAATAATATTTTTTATTTATTTATGATAAATAAAATATAAATAAAATATAAATAAAATAGTTAATAATTAAGTGTATTATAGAAAAAAATTAAGTAGGAGATATTAAAAGCAAAATAAATTATAATTTATATTGATATGCATAACATACTTAAAAAAGGATAGGAACAAATGAGAATAAGATATCAAAGTGTAATTAGATATCAAATATCAACCGTTAAAAGAATGGATCAAATGATTATATTAAATAAAATAAAATATATATACCTCAACGGCAGGAGCTGGTATGGACTTTGATGTATATAATTTATTTTAAAAAAAATAGACCATTTATATAATTATTTGATCAAATATTTTTAACAGTTGATGTTTAATATCAAAATAAATTTTGACATTTTGATATCATTTGATCCTACCATTTTTTAAAAAAAGTGGACTTCCTGTGTTCTAGATTATAAACAAAAAATAGTAATTTATACTTATATTTAAAAACTAAAATAATTTTGAAGTATACTTTTCTTTAAAAACAAACTTTAAGGTAAATCTAAAAGCAATTTTATGAATTATCGTGAATGTTTGAAATTCAAAAGTGTGTTCCTTTTAAAGTTTTAAATTGTAGTAGATATTCCATCTGATCAATATTATAAACAAAAAAAAATGATTTTAAATTTTGGTCACTATTATAAACAAAAATAGATTAATTAATGCGTGTATTACTGTTATATTTTTAAATAAAGTCAAAAATATTTAATGTTAGTGATGATTTATCAAATTTTTAAAGATAAAATAGTAAATTTTATTTTGATTGAACATGAAATTAAAAAAATTAATTAAATTCAACTAACTTTCTTAATTCGTGTGAAAATAGTTATTCTGACTTATAATTATAATATAATTATAACGGGGGAGTAATTATTTTTTTTCATATTGGATTAGACCATGACATACTAGTATTCAATTGTGATTCTAGGTCCAAATACCGACTTTTAAATACATAAAAGATTAATTTAATTTTCTTATTGCAGACTATTACTAGAAGTTTATTGTGAATGTCATTAAGAAAAGTGGAAGTTGAAAGTTGAATAGATAGCAAAAGCAAGAGATACAATAGGTCAATATGAATACACGAATGCTATAAGTTTGACCCGTAAGAAGGCAAGTCACCGTTTACTTGCTCTCCTTTATGAATAGCGTGTCAACACTAATGGCACTTTTCGGTTTTCAGACAGCTTCTTCACCCAACTAACTCATTACTACTACCATTTTCATTTCTTAAATGCTCTTAACTTCTCACCAAACAAACACCCCCAACTTGCCCTGGCCCTTTCTGGTGGCCATATTACACATGTCAACCCCTCACTTCACCTTATGAGGTTGGCCAATGCTTATAAAACATACTAGTACAAGTAATGAGACAATTTTGGGTGTAAGATTATGGATAATGTTGGTTATAGTAATAAAATAGAAATTGACCAGTCTATGATAAGGGAGATATTGATGGGAGTTGAATTATTTGGTGATAGGAGGAAGTAGCAATATTGGACAAGAAATATGCCTTACACGAAACAACCTATCATCTCTCCCTCTCTCTCTACGTACAATGGTTATTAACACACTTAAAGGATTTTAAAATAAATAAAACTATGTAGGTGTCATATTTTTACTGGATTGTTTGAATGCATGAATATCATTCGTCTATAGTTATCTATAGTTGTTGAACAAAAATCGTGTTTTAGATTGAGGAAGGATGTAAACTCGTTCAAACTTAGGCTCAGGCTTCTATGTTAGGTCTCTCATGTTAGTGACATTGCTATTCCGATGAATTTTTGTTTTTTATAAATATAGTGGGAGTTATTAATTTTGGAAGAATAAAAACTCTTACAAAAGAATGATGAACAATATTTTTTTACTAATAATATACATAAATTGTGGATTTTTTATGGGAGTTCAAAACCCTGTAATTGTTTTACAAATACACATAAAAATGAGATCTCTCACGTCAGATATCTATGAAGGATGTAGATGGCATCCAAACTTAAATCAACTTAATCACTTTCAAATTTATTAAATTTTGTTGGGTTGTCAAAACTTTAAATTCACTCAAAATAAAGTAGGGTTTAATGGAGTATTATAATCATGATAGCATCATTAATAGAAGAAATTTAAGTGAAGAAAGACTATGGAATCATTAAGTTCATAACTATCATAAAAAAATATGTCAAGAATAATGATATAAGTGTGAGTAAGTGGAAAAATAGTCCTACATTAGATAAGAATGTAGTGATTTAAACATTTATAATTGAAAGAACTCATTCATCTATCATCTTAAGATTTTAGATGGACGAGTGGTGAGTATCTCACAAAGGTGTTTGGTCCTACACTAAGTATCAATGCTTCCTAGTGAATTTCCCCAACAAATGATATCAAAGTCTTTGATTTCGAGAAAGGGACCGACTTACTTGTATCAAAATGTAAGAAGTGGTGTCCCTTTGCAAGGTGTCAACAAAGTGTGTGTAAGCATTGTGCACTCGCACTTGAGGAGGGGTGTTAGAATAATAGTGCAAGTGTGACTAAGTGGAAAAATAGTTTCACATTGGATATGAATGTGGTGACTTGAATATTTATAAGTGGGAGAACTCATTCACCTATCACCTTAAGATTTTATATGGACATGTGGCGTGTCTCTCACAAAAGGTGTATAGTCATACACTATATATGTATCAATGCTCCCTAGTGAACTCCCTCAATAAAATATATCATTTGATATTATAAGCAATTTTTTTTTACCTTTTTTGATACATTTAATTATTAATGTATCTAGCTCATATATGGACTAGATATATAATCAAATATATCAAAAAAGATAAAAGTTTCTTATAATAGTGGCTAAATGGTGTACCTAAAATAGAAGATATGAAGTCTAGTATAGAAAGGAGGTATGAAGTCTAGTATGGAGTGCCACATACTCTAAAGTGCAAGGAACACTCATGTATAATACTACTAGTAACAAAGATGTTTTTGAAGTAACCAATAACAATGTTACTAATGTGCAACAGTTTCACAAAGGACTTCACATAAGGAAGAAAAGACAAAAGATTATAAGATGATGTATCTCATTTATCAATATGTTAATGCTGGAAACTTTGAGAAGGTTGGTGATTCAAAACCTCAAAGGAAACTTGGAAAATCTTGGAGAAAAGTAACGCGGGAGTTGGTAAAAAAGAGGCGGTGAAGTTACAAACCCACAAGAGGCAACTAGAGTTGATTCAAATGGACGAAAAGGAAACAATTAGTGAATTCACGACAAGAATTGCAAGATTGGTGAACCAAGTAAAGACGTGCGGAGAAACGATCATAGAACAATATATTATTGCGAATATCGTGCATTCTTTGACGTCAAGATTTGACAATGTAGTAGTTGTGATTGAGGAATCAAACAATCTTACGAAAATGAGCATGGATGATCTACAAAGCTATTTTGAAGCTTATGATGAAAGAATGGAGGAAAGGAATGTTGGTAAGGAAAAGGCGAAGATTGCTTTAAAAACCTATTTCAATGAAAAAGACAAGAAGGAAAAGGGAAAATGGCCCATGAAAAAAAGGTAGATAGAACTTTTTTCAGAATTTTTATGGAAGAAAATCCCAAAATTCCAAAAATTCAACATTCCAAAAAGGTGAAAGCAACGATTGTAACGCCCCAGACTAGCTTCAAGATCATCGGCTGACCCCATAGACCAACACGAGTCTACATCGTATTGGGAGAGGTCTGGCTCTGATACCATTTGTAACGCCCCGGACTGGCTTCGAGGACGAACCATGCGCAAGCTGGTGGGCATGTAACACCCGAGTCCAAAAGAAGGAGGGGGTGGTTATACTGCATGGAACACCTGAGGCCAAAGGAGGCAAGGGTGGTCTCCACATCGGAATGAGAGGGATCCTGAGACTATGCAGGTATGGGACTGCATGGTCGAAGGAGGCTTATAAGGATTAATTGGTACTACCTATACCAACAAGATGCATCTTCTTTTCGGTATTCTGTTCCATAAGAAATCCACAGTTAAGCGTGCTTGTCTTGGAATAGTAATGGGATGGGTGACCTTCTGGGAAGTTTCCCAGAAAGCGTGTGAGTGAGGCCAAAACATGCTGAAAAGACTCGTGTTGGTCTGTGGGGTTAGTCGATGATCCTGAAATAAATCACAATCTGGGAGTCTTGCAGGCAAACCTTTTTGCCTTGTTGATCTTCTCATATTTTCTTCCATTAGAGCTTAAATGACGACTATTTATGCATTTCCAAACACTGTAGGAACAAATTTTTCATTATTGTAACTAGTAACCAACTGTTGGTAACCGATTACATGTTGCAATTCCTTTATTTCGTTGAAAATGACTTACCTACTGATCAAAATTTTTTTATTTACTACATCACACAACTTGTAACCATTGGTAGAGTAATACCCTAAAAATATCATTTGATATCCCTTGTCGTCAAGCTTTTTTAAAAGCTAATCTAGCACATGCCGATAGACCACCTAACCAAAGACTCTTAAGTAACTCATGATCGGTTTAAATTCGTACAAAGATTCCTCTGGTTTGATCTTTTAAAGTTTCTTATTATGGCATCTATTCAACAAATAAGTGGTTGTGGATACAACTTCTCCCCAAAATTTCTTTTGGCAAATTCTTTCCCTTTAACATGTTTCTTACAATGTTCATGACAGAGTGATTCTTCCTTTCGGAAACACCATTTTCCTCTGGTGTATAAGGCGACACTACCTCATATATAATGCCACCTTGATCATAAAACTTTCCAAAATCATTTTAGATGTATTCGCCTCTACCACTTGTTTTGAGAACTTTGATTTTTGATCGTTTTTCCTTTTAACCATGGGCTTTTGAATTTCTGGAACACCTAAAGCACCTCATATTTTATCTTGATTAGGTACGTCCATAGTTTTCTACTGTGATCATTAATGAATGTGTCAAAATATATATTTCCACCAATAGGATTAACTTGCGTCGATCCACACACATTCGAATAGACCACCTAAAGATGACACTTGGTTCTACAAACAACAGTTTTGTTGAAATTTCCCTTATGTTGTTTCACTAGCACATATTCTTCACAAATTTCAATCAATATGTTGATCAATGGCATCCTCGTTACCATCTTTTTCTTTTGCAAGGCGTTGAGATCTCGCAAATTAAGATGTCCAATAGCAAGACATCTATGTTCCATTACCTTCAATTCAACATTGAAGGTTCTATTTGGAGCCTTTAGGACTGAAACTATGTTTGCATCCATAATGCATATTTCTTTGTTCTGCATATGAATCTTGTAACTCTTCTCAAGTAATTGGCCAACACTTAGTTGGTTACACTTGATTCTGATAATATACAACACATCCTTTATAAAAAAATGTTTACCATTCCTTCTATCGACCGATACGCCACCGATTATTTTTGCTGTTAGAGTGGTATCATCCGCAAAATTTACTTTTTTCGTCATGGAACAATTGATTGTAACAAACAAATATTTTATTCCCGTCATGAGTGTTGAAAATTTGAATTCTAGATACCATTGATCGTTGTATTGTATTGCCTCTTTCATAGTCACCATGATATTTTCTTCTACTGGTAACCGCACATGGGTAACTGATTATTGCCTTCTTTAGCAGCCTGTTGTAGCCTCTTACAACTTTCTTGTGACATGCTACTACTTTATTCTCATTTAGTGGCCAATACCAAGAGTCTGTTCTCATAATCATACTCTTGTCTTGCAACTCTAGCTTAATCTTCTCGAGGTTCTTTTTTGTTGTCATTGCACTCTCCTACAAAAGATCATACATTTGAAAATTAAAGCACCACACACTTATCTTGTCTCCTTTATTACTTCATCCTCTTCCTCTAGTTTTTCCACCTCTATAGTTGTATGATACATCAGCCATATCATCGTTGTAACACCCGAGTCCAAAAGAAGGCGGGGGTGGTTACACCGCATGGAACACGTGAGGCCAAAGGACGCAAGGGTGGTCGTCACATCAGAATGAGAGGGATCCTAAGACTATGCAGGTATGAGACTGCATGGTTGAAGGAGGCTTATAAGGATTAATTGGTACTACCTATACCAACAAGATCCATCTTCTTTTCGGTAGCCTAACCATAAGAACTCTACAGTTAAGCGTGCTTGACTTGGAGTAGGATTGGGATGGGTGACCTTCTGGGAAGTTTCCCAAAAAGCGTGCGAGTGAGGCCAAAACACGCTGAAAAGACTCGTGTTGGTCTATGGGGTCAGTCGATGATCTTGAAGCTAGTCTGGGGCATTACAAATGGTATCAGAGCCAGAACTCTCCCAGTACGATGTGGTTCAAGGACAAACCATGCGGAAGCTGGTGGGCATGTAACACCCGAGTCCAAAAGAAGGCGGGGGGTGGTTACACTGCATGGAACACCTGAGGCCAAAGGCGGCAAGGCCAAAGGCGGCAAGGGTGGTCTCCACATCGAAATGAGAGGGATCTTGAGACTATGCAGGTATGGGACTGCATGGTCGAACGAGGCTTATACGTATTAATTGGTACTACCTATACCAACAAGATGCATCTTCTTTTTGGTAGCCTGTTCCATAAGAACTCCACAGTTTAGCGATGGTTGAAGGAGGCTTATAAGGATTAATTGGTACTACCTAAGATCCATCTTCTTTTCGTATCCTATCCATAAGAACTCCACAGTTAAGCATGCTTGACTTGGAGTAGTAATGGGATGGGTGACCTTCTAGGAAGTTTCCCAGAAAGCGTGCGAGTGAGGCCAAAGCATGTTGAAAAGACTCGTGTTGGTCTGTGGGGTTAGTCGATGATCCTGAAGGCCGTCAGGGGCGTTAGAAACGGTATCAGATCCAGACCTCTCCCAATACGATGTGGTTCGAGGACGAACCATGCGCAAGTTGGTGGGCATGTAACACCCGAGTCCAAAAGAAGGCGGGGGGTGGTTACAATGCATGGAACACCTGAGGCCAAAGGAGGCAAGGGTGGTCGCCACATCAGAATGAGAGGGATCCTAAGACTATACAGGTATGGGATTGGATGGTTGAATGAGGCTTATAAGGATTAATTGGTACTACCTATACCAACAAGATCCATCTTCTTTTCGGTAGCCTAACCATAAGAACTCCACAGTTAAGCGTGCTTGACTTGGAGTAGGATTAGGATGGGTGACCTTCTGGGAAGTTTCCTGGAAAGCGTGCGAGTGAGGCCAAAGCACGCTGAAAAGACTCGTGTTGGTCTATGGGGTCAGTCGATGATCTTGAAGCTAGTCTGGGGCGTTAGAAATGGTATCATAGCCAGAACTCTCCCAATACGATGTGGTTCAAGGACGAACCATGCGGAAGCTGGTGGGCATGTAACACCCGAGTCCAAAAGAAGGCGGGGGTGGTTACACTGCATGGAACACCTGAGGCCAAAGAAGGCGGGGGTGGTTACACCGCATGGAACACCTGAGGCCAAAGAAGGCAAGGGTGGTCTTCACATCGGAATGAGAGGGATCCTAAGACTATGCAGGTATGAGACTATATGGTTGAATGAGGCTTATAAGGATTAATTGGTACTATCTATACCAACAAGAGATGCATCTTCTTTTTGGTATCTTATTCATAAGAATTCCACAGTTAAGTGTGCTTGACTTGGAGTAGTAATGAGATGGGTGACCTTTTGGGAAGTTTCCCAAAAAGCGTGTGAGTGAGGCCAAAGCATGCTGAAAAGACTCGTGTTGGTCTGTGGGGTTAGTCGATGATCCTGAAGGCCGTTAGGGGCGTTAGAGATTTTCCTTAAGAGAAAAATCCTATAGGTGTGAAATGGGTGTACAAGATCAAAGAAAATCCCAAAAGATAGGTTGTGAAGCACATAACTCGATTGGTAGCTAAGGAATTTTTGCAAAAGGAGAGGATGAACTTTGAGGAAGTATTCACAACAGTAACAAGGATTGAGGCCACCCAATTGGTTGTTGGGATTGCAAATAATAACCACTGGTCCATTTATCGAATGGATGTCAAACCTACATTTTTAAACAGATCGTTGGAAGAGGAGGTATATATGGAGCGACCCCCGGGTTTCGTTGTGAAAAACTAAGAATCAAACTTCTATAGATTGAAAAAGGATTTGTACGGTTTAAAACAAGCTCTAAGTGTTTGGAACAAGAGGATAAATGGTTTCTTAAAAAAGATAGGCTTCAACAAATGTGTATATGAACATGACTTGTATGTGAAGAAGGATGGAAATAAAGAGATGTTAATTCTTTGTCTCCACATGGATGATGTTATGATTACGAGCAGCGATGAAAGCTGCATTTCTAAGTTTAATATTTATCTTAAGAAGGAGCTTGAGATGACCAACCTTGGACTCATGACAAACTTTCTTGGCATGCATTTCACAAGTCCAAGAAGATATTGTTCATGCACCAAACAAGGTATGTTTCTGAAATTTTGAAATAAATTCAAAATCGAACATTATAACATTGTTGTTACTCCTATTGAATCAGGGCTGCAACTCTCAAAGAATAAGTATGAGTATAATGTTAATCCAACTAAGTATCATAGGTTGATTGGATCTTTACATTACTTGTGTAATACGAGATCGAATTTGGCTTTTAGTGTCTAAATTGTGAGCAGATTGATAGAGAGACCAAAGGTGTCTCACTTTGCAGCAGTCAAGTGGATTCTACTATACGTCAAAGGCTCTATTGGTAGCAAAATTTTGTTTCCCGCAATGAAAAAGGACATAAAATACAATTTACTCGAATGTACTGATTCTTACTAGTGCAAAGATAAAGATGACAGAAAATCTACATTTGAGTACATCTTTATGTTTAAAGAAACACCAATCTCACGGTGTTCGAAGAAAGAATCAGTAGTGGCACTCTCTTCTTGTTAGATAAGATATATTGCAACTTCTTTGTGTATGGGTTCCAAATCATATGGTTGATGAATTTGTTAAAGGAGTTGTGCACTAAAGAGAGTGAGACTATAACACTCGTGGTTAATAATATATTCGATATTAATCTTGTTGAGAATATCATTGCACATGAGAGAAGCAAACATATTGAGATGGGATTTTACTAATTGATAAAGCTTGTTGTGAAGGAAGATTGAGGTTGTGGTATTGTAGAAGTGAAGACCAAGTGACCAATTTTCTAATCAAAGGAGTATCAATTGAAGTATTCAAGAGATTGAAGAAGCGTATGTGCATGAAATACTTAGCGCAAATGAATTAAGGTGGCTTGTTTAGTGAAAAGTGTAATTCAAGTGCATGTAACCGATTACTACATGGATGTAACCAGATACCAGTTACAACTCAAACATAATTAATTGGTAACCAGTTACACCTATTGTAATTTGACCTCTCTAACTGATTATTGTAGAGCTGCAACCGATTATAACTATAATTTTTTTTGTTTTTGTATTTATTACTTGTTCTTCACTCAATGTAAATAGGGGTCTTTGTGGGTTGAGTTGGACCTAATTTGATTAAACTCAATACCTGGCCCAATCAATAGTCTTTGATTTGGGTTGAATATTCAACCTATACTTCTAAGACTAAATCCGAACCAAAACGACATGCTCATCAATGGGTTGAGTTGAGTTAGATTTATGAGTCATCCACTAAATAAAATTTTCAAATTCTAAATAAAATATCAATTTAATTAACAAATTTATTTTACAAAAACATTAAAAATCATAAAATTGTAGTATTTAATTTGTCATTTAATACCTAAAAACTCTTTTACGATTAAGACCAAATTTTAAAAATATATAAATAGTGTAAAATATAATTTAAAAGAAAAGATATATCTTTTTTTAAATAAATAAATTGGACCTCTCAAATTTGATTTAGATTTAGAAAAATTAATAAAAACTATACTTATATTTTAAAAAATATATGCACATGGGATAAACAAACGTATTGAAATAAGATTTTACTATTTGATAAAACTCGTTGGTGAAAGAAGATTGAGACTGTGGTATTGTAGAAATGAAGACTAAATAGTAATTTACTGACCAAAATAGTGTCCGTTGAAGTATTCTAGATTTTGAAGAAATGTATGTGCATGAAATATGTGTTTAGTAAAAAGTGTAATTAAGTGACTATAACCGATTACTACAGAAATGTACTCAGTTATAACTCAAAGATAATCAATCGGTAACCGATTGCACTTGTTTTAATTTGGCTTCTAACCGATTATTGCGAGAATATAACCCATTAATACTCTGTTTGGATGAAAAGGAAAAGGAAAGGAAAGAAAGTAAGAGGAAAGAAATTAATAGAATGAAAGTGAGTAGAAAATGAATGGAAAGTGAGATGATATTTTAGATGTTTGGTAGGAGTGAAAGTGAATAGAAAATGAAAGGAAAGAAATATATATAATTATTAAATTACTAAAATATCTCTAAATACTAAATGAGTTATTAATTTAAAAATATATATTAATATTTATATTTAGAAATTAAAAAGACTAGTTAAACATACTTATTTTAAAAATAAATTTTAAATTGTATTTTATTCACCGTACATGCATGGTTTATTTTTGTCTCCTTGCTTTTCCGTCCAATTTAGAGCAGAAAGTTTTTTCAGGTGAGACTCTTCAAAAAAACTTTCTTTCCTCTATTTTATAGGATTGAACCAAATAATAGAAACTCAATCTTTCCATTCGTCTTCTTTCCCTCTCCTTTCTTTCCTTTAAGTTTCAATTGACCCAAACATAGTGTACAAGTGTAGATTTTTTTATTTTTTTATTTATTACTTTAGTTCACTCAATATAAATGTATTTACATATCCCATAGATATATCGATAATAGTTTATCTCTATTTAAGACTCTCAATTACTCTCCCTCATTCTCTGCCTCTCATTCTCCACACTGTTCCTTCTTCCAACACAAAAAAAAAAAAAAACAAACATTTTTTATGAAAAATAACCCTAGTTGTACTACATAGGCTTAAATGAAATTAATAAGGAAAGAGACATGAGGGAAAACAGAAGAAGCAAGCATGGTTGACTTTAGTAAATGTCCCTATGCTGGCTGCACTATTCTACGTTCAGCAATTAATGGACTCATTAAGACATTAACCAACACGTCCGTATCAATCAACTTACTCCAACTCCTAAACTCTGATAATCATCAATATAATGGCTCCATCAAATACATTTTACTTTCTGTGTAGATCCAATCCAACGTTAATGAATAGGACAATCGGTTACTCATGTCTTTGAATGCGTACATGTCCACGTTAATTTTCTTTTAATATTTTTTATTGCCTTTGGTTTAGTGAAAACCCAAATCGAATGCAATATTTATAGGGACCAAAAACTTATTTAATTCATAAAATTATAATAAAAATTTAATTAAATTGAATCGGCTGTCTTAATTTATTTTGAATCTAATTATAATTATTAATTTGATATATTATTTTAAAATTTAGAACCACTGAGTTATTAACAGTTAATTTTTCTCAAATTATTAGAAGTTGATATTTTTAAACTGAACTATGTATTAAAGAACCATTAAATTATTTTTATTTTTTAAAATAATGAAATTTACTTGATTTAAATTTATTTGATTTAAATATATTTTTAATCTTCTTAATTTAATAATTTTTTATTTTTACTCTCATTTAAAACTTTTTTTTATCAAATTTACTAGTACTATTAAAATTTTATTGGTCTTTCTTCAATTTTGCAAACGTGATAGTGACAACAATAATATATAATTAATTATCATTAAGGTTGTTGTGATGATTAGAATGAAAACTTAAAAATATTCTTTTTTGTGTAAGCAAGATTATATTAATGAGAGATCCAAGGATTCTCTAACTTTTTTACACAAGAAAACGGGAATAGTCAAAACCGATAAAATAAAGAGAAGAAGAGATTATCAACCAATTATAGTTTTGATAGGAAAAACAAAGGATATCTTTGCTAAAATCATAGAAACTATAATTGGAATGAACAATATCTTCTATAAATGACCACTTCAAAACCAAAATGTTTATACTCCAAACCAAGTTATCCACATCTCACATGGGCTAAAGACTTCACCTCCCTCCCACAAAAAAACAACAAAGTAAAGAATCAATTTGAAAAGTAATTCCTCTTACCGCCAATAAGTCCTTCATAGGAAGTCTATTCAACAAAAATCTCCAACTGAAAGCTTTAACCTTGAACGGGATGTCCATCTTCTAAATCTTATCCAAAGCTATTTCCTCTGTACTAAGTGGACCGAAAGGAACTCTACTTCTTTCATAAAAATCATAGCAAGAAGAAACCGAGAAGATACCACTAGGTTCCCCCATCCACACCACCTTGTCCACCAACGAAGCCTCAACATGACTTCTTCTAAACTAAGTCTAACGGACCCCAATTGATCTCACTCTTCGGAAGATAACAAATTGACATTAATACCTAAATCCCTCAAAACCAAATCCCCTCCATCCATCCTCCCATACCGACTACCGAAACCCGCTTCAAACAAGATGACAAAAATAAATCTGAAAATTCATCTTTTAAACAAGCGTCTCCCAACCACTTCAATTCCCAAAAAGGAATGTGAAAGTCATTACCGATAACTCGCTTACATAAAGACGAAAAATGATCAAAAGAGGATCAAAACTTAAAAATATTAATTAATATTTATAGTATCATTTTATAATATTATAAATGATTTTATTAAAAAAAATCAAAACTAAATTATAATATGCTTATAAAATTAAATTATAATAAATTTTTCATATTTTTTCACTTGATAAATTAATAATTAATAATTTTAATTAATTAAGTAAAAAAGTTAAATATTATACAAAATACATATTTTTTGTCTCGTATGTTAATGTCAAGGTTCATTTTGATCCATTAAATTTAAAAAAAATCATATTGATCTTTTAAGTTTTTAATAAAATGTCTCATTTTAGTTTTTTTGTTTAATTAACAACAGAAAATTCATAAATTAGTCGCTAATTAAATAAAAAGATTAAAATGAAATCTTTTAAAGAGATAAGGAACTAATTTTTAAGTTAAGGTCAAAATAAACTTGGATATTAACATATGAAACTAAAAAAAATATTTTGTTTGAAATAAAATCTCCATAATTAATACCCGCAGTATCAGCTAAAAATCTACTTCAATTTTATTTTGAGAGTCCCAAATTATTTAACAGAAAATTTTGACACAACATTTAATATATATTCAAAAGTTCCAACAATCTCAACCTCGACCTCAACCTCCTTCTCGTTAGATTTTTGGATCTTGGCAATGTTCTCAGAAAGTGGATCATTTAGTTCGACACACCCAAAATTCTCACAGAGACAAATGAAATGAAACAAAAGTCAACTAAAACAATGTTTGAACTTATAACTTCAATGTTTTTATTTGTAAACCCAGATCTTGCAAACATATCCATGAAAACACAACAACGGAATTTCAATAACATTGAATATGTTTATAATTGAGATCAAAGGAAAAATTTGTTTGTGCTGAAAGAAAAATTTATTAGGAGTGGAAATTGATAACAAAACAACTAAGACTTTTTAAGGTAAAAATAGTTGTTGAGTGATAAGTTATCTGATAGCTTATCGCTTATGATTAATGATTAATGATTAATGATTAATGATTGATAGCTTATAGTTGATGGTTGATGACTGATGACTTATAGTTGATGTTAAAATGAATAGTTCTTGTTTCGTCGAACATAATAAGTGTGTCGAATTAGCTTGTGTTGAAATGTAAGGAATCAAAATGTTAGGTTGTATGCAATATAATCTATTGTTGCGTTTCATTTCAATGTGTCTAAGGCTGCTTGGGCCTTAGCATGTGGGCGTTAGCTTAGTTTCTATTTGGGTCTGGGCAGGCGTGCCTATATAAAGGGCTCTCCTTGTAATAAGAAACAATAATCAAATATAACAATCAACAACAAACTTTTATAAATTCAATTAAAAATTTCTCCTCTCTCTTTTCTTCCCCTTCATCTATTATCAAACAATCTTTCTTGAAAACTCTTTGTTCCAACAAATTGGTATCAAGGAGCTCAGTTGCAATTCAGAGAGAATCCAATGGAAAACTAAATAACAACGTCGTCGCAGATTCCAGCGAATCTACCAGTTTTCAAAGGTGAAAACTATCAACGGTGGATTGCACAGATGAAGGCTATCTTGAGATATCAAGATGTTGTGGAAATCTTGAATGATGGAGTACCAGAGCTGGAAGCAGACACGACAGATGCTCAGAAAGTTGCGTACAAAGATCAGAAGAAGAAAGATTGTAAAGTGTTGTTCTTGATTCATCAATGTGTGGACTATGATGTATTTGAGAAGATAATTGAAGAAGAATCTGCGAAAGATGCGTGGGACAAGTTAAAGAATTTATATGGAGGAGGTGAGAAATTGAAGAAGGTAAAATTCCAGACATTGAGGAAGCAGTACGAGATGATTAAATGAAAGATGATGAATTAGTCTCTGCATACTTCCCAAGGATTGTGACGCTGACAAACCAGATGAATGCATGTGGTGAAACGGTCACAGGTTTGCAGAAGATAGAGAAGGTACTAAGATCTCTAACTGCAGATTTTGACTACATTGTAATGACAATTGAAGAGGCCAAGACTCTATCTGAGGTGAAGTTAGAAAAACTTCAAGCTTCATTGGAGGCTCATGAGATGAGATTGAAGCAGAGAAACTCAGAAGGAGAAAATTTGGATGAACAAGCATTGCACTCAAGATTCAGCAAGAAAGCAGAGAAGTCGAAGCAGCGAAAGAATCTTGCAGGTGATGAGAAGTCAAGCAAGAATTCTGATTTGAACAAGAAAGGTGTGGGCAACAAGTACTATGGGAAGGAAATTGACACGAAAGAAGTGTAATGTTACAATTATCAAGGCTTTGGTCACTATGCCCGAGACTGTCGAAGAAAGAAAGCAGCAAGAGCGAAAGAAAGTGATAAAGCCCAATATGCGCCAACATGAGATAGTGACTCAGATGATGTACTGATGATGGTAAACACAGTCGAACACTGAGAAAACCAACATGTGGTATCTGGATTCAGGAAGTAGTAACCATATGATTGGCAATATAGATTTGTTCACCAAGCTAGATGAGTCAGTGAAAAAGGTGATAAAGTTTGCTGATGGAAGACACATCAACTCTGGAGGCAAATGAAACATCTCGATTGTCAGGAAAGATGGTGGAAAGGCTACTATCACTGAGGTATTGTATGTACCCTCTATGACAAGTAACTTGATAAGTGTAGGTAAATTACTTGCAAAAGGCTTCAAAATGAAACTTGAAAGGAATCAGATGAATGTCTATAGGGATGATGGGAGGATAATAATGAAAGCACCATTGGAAGAAAATAAAACGTTCAAGGTCAAACTCAACACATCAGATTATAAGTGTCTTGCTTCAACTACAAAAGAAGACAAGAATTGGCTATGGCACCACATGTATGGACGTCTAAACTTCAGGAGTTTAAGCATGCTTAACCAGAAGAGGATGGTGTTTGGTTTTCCTTTTGTGAAGGAACCAAAGCAAGTATGCGAGGAATGTTGCAAAGCTAAGAAGGCGAGGAAGGCATTCAAACATGACTTGCCCATGAAATCCAAGAGGAAGCTGGAACTAGTTCACTCTGATGTGTGTGGACCATTTGAAGTAACGTCAAATGGAGGAAACGCGTATTTCCTTATGTTTATTGATGAATTCACCAGACATATGTGGATTTACCCTATTGAAAGGAAGAGTGAGGTACTCACACAGTTCAAGAAGTTCAAGTTGCATGCTGAAAAACAAAGTGGATGCAAATTGAAGAAGTTAAGAACTGATGGTGGTGGTGAATATACGTCTATTGAATTTTCCAAATTTTGTAATGAGGAAGGTATAGAGCATGAAATCATTGCACCCTATACGCCTTAGCACAATGGCATATCTGAAAGAAAAAATAGGAGTATATTGAACATGACTAGAAGTATGTTGAAAGCTAAAGAAATGCCTAAAAGATTTTGGGCTGAAGCAGCTTCAACAACAATATAAATTCTAAACAGGTGTCCAACAAAGAAGATAGTAGGAAGAACAGCTTATGAGGCTTGGACAGGGTCGAAGCCAAGCGTGAGTCATCTTAGAGTTTTTGGATCAATGCGCTTCAGGCATGTACCTGAATAATTGAGAAGGAAACTACATCATCAAAGTGAAGTCATGGTTCTCATAGGTTATCATTTGATAGGTGCATACAAATTATATTCACCAGTCGAAGATAAACTAGTGATCAGCATAGATGTTCTTGTGGATGAAAGCAAAGGGTGGGGCTAGAGTCAAATTTCAATTCGACAAGAATCAGACACAGTCATAACTGGGTTCGAAGAAGATCAACATGATGAGCCCACTACTAGTCGAAGTGAACATGGCAACGCTTCGACTAGTCTAAATGAAGAACCACGTAAACAAAATGAAATAAGGTCAACAAGAACAAGAACTGAATCAATAAGGCTAGCTGGATATGAAATATTTCCAGATCAAGTAATTGATGCTGATGGTGATCTACTCGAAGAAGATATGACGATGGATGAAGCAGAACCAATAGACTTAGGTGAAGCCATGAGAAATTTGAATTGGTGTGAAGCCATGAAAGACAAAATCATAGCCATTGAGAAGAACTAGACTTGGGAGCTTGTCGAAAGAACGAATAAAAGTCCAATTGATGTAAAGTGGATATACAAGGTGAAACGAAGGCCAAATGAAGAGATTGCAAAATATAAGGCAGGGTTAGTGTCTAGAGGATTTCTACAAAAGCGTGGCATAGACTTCGATGAAGTATATGCACCCGTTGCAAGGCTAGAAACAATTTGAATTATCATTTCGACAACAACATATAGGGGATGGAAAATGCACCAACTGGATGTAAAATCAACATTCTTGAATGGCCCTCTAGAAGAAGAATTCTATGTCACTCAACCTCTAGGATTCGACGTCAAAGGGAAGGAGTCGAAGGTATACATATTAAGGAAGGCTCTCTATGGTTTGAAACAAGCTCCTCGAGCTTGGAATAAAAGAATAGATAGCTTCCTGGTCGAAGTAGGTTTCACAAAGTGTGTATCTGAACACATAGTGTATGTAAATGATGTCAACAATGTTAGTCAGATCATTTTGTGCCTCTATATAGATGACTTACTCATTACTAGAGCAGACGAAGCTGAGATAATGAAAGTCAAGTCAACACTAATGCAAGAATTCGAAATGTTCGACTTGGGGAATCTCTCATATTTCCTAGGGATGGAATTCAAAAATATTGAAGAAAGAGTATTCTTGCATCAAACGAAGTATGCTCAAGATATTTTGAAAATATTCAACATGAGCAACTATAATGAAACTTTCACTCCGTTAGAAACTAGAGCAAAGTTAAAGAAGGAAACAAATGATGAGTTTGTAAATTCGACCCTGTACAAACAAATCATTGTGTAGGATTGTTGAGCAAATTTATGGAGAAACCTCGAGAATGTTATCTCATCACAATAAAGAGAATGATGAGATACATCAAGGGAACTATTGACCATTGCGTGTTGTTTCCCAGGAAGTCGAAGAACAACACTAGTGTCGAAGTCCATCGGTACACTGATTCAGATTTCAGTGGGGATCACGACGAAAAGAAAAGCACTGCAGGTTACATCTTCATGATCGAAGGAGCTCCAATCTCCATGAGTTCGAAGAAACAAAGCATTGTGGCATTTTCATCCTGCGAAGCAGAATATGTAGCTACATCATATGTTGCCTGTTAACCAACATGGATCAAAATGTTACGAGAAGAGCTCAAGATAATGGAGCCTAAGAAGATAAAGCTATTTGCCGACAACAAATCAGCCATTAATTTGGAAATCACCCTGTGTGTCACAATTGAAGTAAACACATAGAAAGAAGGTATCATTTCCTGAAGGATCAGGTCAACAAAGGGAAGCCTGTAAATTAAGCACTGATAAATAGAAGTACAACTAGCTGACATACTCACCAAACCTTTGAAAAAAAGTCAGATTCGAAGAGCTAAAGAGAAGCATCGGGATGAGAAGTCTCAAGAACATGAATTAGGGGGTGTGTTAGAATGAATAATTCTTGTTACGTCAAACATAACAAGTGTGTCTAATTAGATTGTGTCGAATTAGCTTGTGTCGAAATGCTAGGAATTGAAATGTTAGGTTGTATGCAATATAATCTATTGTTGCATTTTGTTGCAATGTGTCTAAGGCTGCTGGGGTCTTAGCATGTGGGCCTTAACTTAGTTTCTATTTGGGCCTGAGCATGTGTGCCTATATAAAGGGCTTTCCTTGTAATAAGAAACAATAATCACATATAACAATCAACAACAAACTTTTATAAATTCAGTTAAAACTCTCTCGTATCTATTCTTCTTCTTCATCTATTATCAAACAATCTTTATTGAAAACGATTTGTTCCAATAGATGATAAGCTAATTGAAGTGTTTGGTAAAATTAGCGGTTCAATTAATTGATAAATTAAAATGACATAAAAAGACATTTAATATATAATTATTTTGTTTTAAATTTAAATAAATTATAAAGGGTAGTAGTGGATTTTAGATAAAAAATAAGGGTAAGAATGGAAGAAAAAATGATAAGCTATAAGCTATAAGTTAAAACGCTATTTAAAATAGCATCTAAAAGATAAGTTATAAGCTAGTAAAATACACCCTATGGACACATTTATAAGCAACAATTTTTTTTTAGATTCATTGAATCATTGATGTATCCAGCCATTATTTTATACCAGATACATCAATAATTTAATAAATCTAAATTTTTTTTGTTGCTTATAAATGTGTCCGGAGAGTGTAAGCTATAAGTTCATAATGAAAAGACTATTAGCAAATAGGTCTTTTATTGTCAAATGAGCTTATAAGTTATAAGCTATAAGCTCAAAAAATGGCTTGCCAAACAGAACCTAAGCTCTTTAGAGAAAAATAAACAACCCATTTAGCTTAAAGATTTTTATTTTAGTTTTCTCTAGGGAAATTGATCATTGTAACACTAAAAAACAACTCACTGATATTCTGACTAAAACTATCAAGATTGAATAGTTTATGCATTTGAGGGATGAAATTGGTGTTGTTGATTTTAATTAGTAAAATATAGATTAAGGGATGATATTAGATATAATTTAGATTTAGTTTCTTTGCATTTCATTTGGTTTTATATTTGAATTTCGTTTCATTTGGGTGTTAGTTGTACAATGTGAGGTTAATTTATTACAGAATTCACAATTTTAATTTTTGAGATAGAAGTTAGTTGCACTATCTCTTCTCTCTCTTCTTCCATCTTCATCTTATCTTCAATCTTGTGCACCAACAAATGATAAACAAGATTTTAGAGCAAACGATGCATTTGTAACATTAATTCCAAAAATCAATAACCCAATGAGATTAACGGAGTTCATATCAATTTCTTTGTATAAGATGTTGTCCAAAATCCTAGCAAACAAATTGAGATTAGTGGTGTAAAAAGTGATATTGGCCTTGTAATTTTCATTTTTAGAAGGAAGACAGATAGAGAATAGTATTCTAATTGAAAATGAGCTAGTAGATGAGGCGAAAAGGAAGAAAATAGAAGCTTTAATGTTCGTAGAATTCGAAAAAAGCATATAACTCGGTGAATTTGATGTATCTTGACTTCATTATGGAGAATATGGGATTCATGTAAAATAGGGGCTTGAGACAAAGATACTCTATTTCTCTTTTTAATATTGGCAATGAGGCTGAACTTAATTATGTAAAATTGGTTCAACTGAATTACTTTGAAGGATTTCAAGTCGGTGTATATGGAGTAATGGTATCATATCTTCAATACTCTAATGATACTCTGACAGTGGTGAAGGAACTGGACAAACTCATCTGATAGAAATATCAATGAAGTCGCCATCAAACGTTTTTTATCTCGCCTAAGGAGAAACGTAAACATATCGAAGAAAACCTGAAAGGGATAAGGCACGGTCTTAAGACCGAGAGATAGGGTAAGAGAGTCTATTACGCAAGGGGAATGACTTAGCACTCCAAGCGCCCGTAGTACTCTACGGTATCCAGTTCTATTTTCTGTCTAATGGGCGTGGGTATCTATTTATTGCTTAATCGCTATGTCTACGCTATGCTAAGAAAAATGCATATGAAAGAAAATAAAATAAAGAAAACACGAGGAAAAGAAGGAAGTATTTACGAAGTTTGCTCGATCGAGCCCTGTGACAAGATGCCTACGTATTCCCTCGTGCAATGGGAAAGTCAGAGCGTCGTAGTTCGGCTCACATGTTTTGGTGGGTTGCAATGTTTTTTATGGGAAGTTCGATTCCGCATCCTCACAATTACAAATCGTGCTTGGCATTGTAGCTATAAGAAGTCTTATGCTCGGCCGCTCACACACTTAGCAACTTGCTTGGATTTGAAAGGGAACACTCTTTTTGAAAACGTTTTAAAAGAAAAAGTCCGAAGACAAAAAGGTTTGAAGTGAGGTTGGTTGCTTTTACCTTGAAAAAAGGGGTTTGAACCATTATTAAGTGCTTCGATTTTCAAAAGAAAATAAAATAAGTTTTAGTTTTATTACATGCAAGGATGCAAAAACAAGAAGAAAACAAAAAAAAGGAAACTAACTAGTTCTACCCTTATGTTATCATGCAAAGATGGCCCTATGGTTGAGGATAAAAAGTCTAAGCTCAAAAACTATCTTAACCGAGCAGTCTTAAGGGATACTATCCTAACATCCACCTTGGTTGAACGACCAAGAGATACAAAGGAATGAGGCAAGCAAGTGATTTGGCAGAAGCACACACACAATGCAATGCACAAACAAATGATTCACACATGTGCGGGAAAGATGAAAAAAGTCTCATAGCCTGCGACGGTAATGAGTATACCGGATTCCACCAGGAGCCAACTTTCGGAGAAAAACCATAGCCACTAATAGAATTAAACGTGTCAACCAGGAGTTTCCTATGGGAGAAAGGTATCACAGCATGATATGAATTATCAAGTGTGAGGAGCATAGGAGTACGGGTATCAAAGCATGTAAATGTGAACCCCATGAGAAAGCGTGGAGATTCAAAATAGGGGACTCTTGCCACTTTTATTATTAACTCGATAAAAGGAAGCATCACGATTCGCGTGAGCTTAGCTGACACGGACTAGAAGTGTGCGGGGATCAATTGTGAACCCTTTCAGCGTGCCCATCATATATATATATATATATATATATATATATATATATATATATATATATATATCAATAAGTATCAAATTGGTACTGAAATTCCTGGCTGCAGATACGTGATGTCACAGAGAATGTTATGACACACTATCTGACACTCTGTTAACAATTCACACAGTAAATATAAATAACAGTAAAGAACACAATAAGTTGTTTACAGTTCAGTGTCTAACTACACCTACATCTGGGGGCTACCAAGCCAGGGAGGAAATTCACTATTAGTAGAATTAATTCAGGAACAAACCAACCAGTTTATCTCCTTCACTTAAAACCTACCCAATGCAACTTCAACCTAAGTCCTACTTAGATCAGAGTACCTACTCACTCCCCCTCAATCACAGCAGTGATATCAACCTATTGACTAATTGAATTGTGAAGACACACTTCAATAAACTATCTTGATCTCGCTTCAAAGCTTTCAATCAAGAGACAAACACTCGTGCTTTAAAGCTTTGGTGATAAACTACCCTACAAATCCTAGTCCAAGGCACTTATCAATTGATAGTTGCTTGGCTCACAAGAGAAACTAGAATTACAAATACCATGTTATAAATCCTAACTACACAAATAACAAGCTATCTCTTCAATATAATCCAAAACACGGTTGTAAGGGTTGAATTCTTTTTATAGAAGCAATCACGAAACTTTTTGGCCTTCCATAAAGATAGCTAGGGTTCACTTAATTTAATCCTAAAAACATGGTCTTTTCAACAACCAATTTAGGTTTAATTAAGATTAACCTAGTAGCCACGTGAGCATGTTTTCTAGTAATGAAAAACAATATTTAGCAGCTCAACAAACTTCCGAAAAGTCTCGGAAAAAATTTGAGCAGAATGTCACCTTGAATGTCATAACATCTTATGACATTTATTTTCAATTTCCGACTGACTTTAGCTTCATTATGTCTTTTAACATCCTTAGCAGGTAGGATTTATCTTCAATCTCTGAATGTCATGACATTTATCATGACATTGCTAAAGCCTAGTTTTACCAAAATTAATGCCAACTTAAAACACTAACAAACTCCCCCTTTGGCACATTTTTGGCTAAAACTACTTAACCTATCAGAGTACATATCGTAGAAGACAAACTAGTTCTAAGCTTAAATAAACTAGAACCTAGAGATAAGATAAATTCTACCCATACAGAAATCCCACAATTCCCACAATTGCCCACATACAAAATTTTAAACAGGCCATACAATTCCCCAAAGTCCCAGCCACTGTCATACAGTTGCTCATAGTTTCCTACACACAGATTCTTCTCCCCCTTTTTAGCCATAAAGGGCCAAAGGAAACAATACAATTGCCCCAAACTTTTAAAAAAAAGTACCAGTATCAAAGTACCAGCATAAATGTTTAAGGTTTACACATCTGTCAACAAAATGATCACAATTATCCAAAGTGTAAAAAATACAGAAGGCTAAAAAATAAGAACAGGAGACAATTGATGAATAAAATCGAAGCGAGGGCACGAGGCAGCAACTCAAGTGCTTTCTTCTCCAGAAGAAGCACTGTAGAAGGAAGCATCTTCAGAACCTTCTTCATCAACAGTTCCTTGATTAGCCTCAACATCTTCATCCATATGAGCAGCAGAACCATCACCAACAAGCCTTTCTTCCTCAACCTCTGTGTCTTCCTCCTTCTCAAGAGTAGAGATCAGTTCTTCAATAGTCTGCTTCCTTGCTTCAAGTTCCTTGCAGGTCTCCTTTAGCACAGCAATGACCTTTGCCTTCTGAGAATTTGCCTTGACATTTGATGTCTTAGCAGATGTCATGACAATGTCAGGAACATGCTTCCCTTGAAATAGTTTGTAGTGGAAGCCAAGGGCAGGAGCTCTTTTACACGCTGTATCTCTATTTCCCAGAATGTCAGGGTATTGATCAGTTATAATGCCACACAAGAGGGAGGGAAAGGCTATTGGCCCCTTGATAGCATAGCTGTCAGCATGCTTGAGTGTCTGATAAAAAATGTAGGATCCATAGTCAAATGTAGCCTGAGTGCCTACGGCATATATGAATCTTCCCAGTCCATTAGAGATGGTGGATTTGTGATTGGTTGGGACCCAGTTTGCAGCACCAATCTTATGCAGGATGGTAAATTTGACACTCAACTTGCTTGCTGGGAGTTTTCCCTTTAGAGGCCATTGTCTTACTTGTTTGGCAGTGATGGTTTGACAAATCTTGTTGTCAGTTTCCTCCAGCTCTGGCTGAGTGTTAGCAGATCTACCCAGGAATCTGTTGATCACATTTGGAGAGAACTTGACTTTCCTCCCCCTCACATATACAGTTTGGTAGTCAGCAGAGTTCATATCCCCACAGCCATTTGACAGATTGACTATAAACTCTTTCACCAAAACTTCATAACAGTTTGAAAGACTCTCCACTGTTTTCATCAGTCCTGCCTCTTTAATCAGGTCAACAATTTCCTTGCATTCAAGAGCACTTTTGCTTAACTCTCTTTCCAGAGCCACCCTTTTTAAGCAAGCAAACGTACTTCCATCTTCCAGCATTTTCAGGATGATGGAAAGAAATGTTATCAATGGCCACTTCAGGAACCTTGAGCAGTTTCCCAAGAGCTTGCTTCTTTCTGGGATGAATGTCTGTGACATTCTCTTCAACATCAAATTCAGAGTCTTGATCTGACTCTGATGATTCAGGCTCTTTCCTCTTTTTCACAATTGGTGTTCTCTTTGGTCTAGAGTCACCACCAACAGTTTTTACTCTACACCTCTTAGTAGAGGGTCCAGCCTTGGAATACTTCTCACCCTTGCACACATCTTCAAAACCCTTTTCTTTAGCAGGGCTCTGTGAGGCAGCCTGTTTTCCCTTCCTTTTCATCATCCTCTTTGCAATGCCTGGATTGACATTTGCAATGAGATCATTGTCTGAGAACACTTCATCTAAGTCAATGATAGGAGGTTCAGTTAAATGATCAGACCCTTGAACTAGAGATTCCTCTAAGATACTATCTGAAATGTAGTCAGCAGGAGCTTTATCAGAGGCACACTTTGCTGGTGATTCCTCAAGAATACTATCAGAAATATAGTCAGCAGGAACTTTTTCTGAGGCACATTTTGCTGGGGATTCCTCAAGAATGCTATCAGATATCACATCTTCCTTATCAGCAGGGGTTTCATAACAAACATCATTAGTACGTACTGAAGGCTCAACATCATTCTTGACAGGGGAAGCATCATGATCACCAGATGTCTCGACATTCTCAGTGACATCTGGATCAACTGCTAAACTAGGGCTAGCAGACTTATAGTTTAGAGGAATTGAAACCCCAGGTACAGATTGGTCTTCGTTTAGGATCCTGGTTACTAATCTAGCAATGGCTATATGCACAGCCCTAGACTCCTCTGTGTTCACTATTTCTGGGGGAACAGAAGAGGATGGTACAGAAGTCTTACCCGAGGGAGATGCTTGAGTCCTTCTTGTATTCCTTGTGCGCAATTTCTTGACCTTTTCTGGGTCAGTAGCTATTGCATGCAATGGTGTAACCCTCAGTGCTTCAGCTTGCATGGCTTCATTATTTGCCCTGACTTCAGCCATGGATGGAGATGAAGATCCTGTTTCTTGAGATGATGAGAAAGATGAAGACATTTTTCGCTGATGGTTTTTGAGAGAATGAAAGTGAGAATAGCAGAGAGATTCAGAGTTTCTTTCGGGAGAAGAAAGGGTGGTACTACTTTCAAAAGAAGAAACTATTATATGAGGATGTCTCTTCCTATTCTTGGACCTTTTGAAATAAGGATAAAAATACTCAAATAACCCTCTTAAAAATAATTGAAATAAAAGGTCTCTTTCATCCCTTGTTGTAGGCACAGTTAATTGCTACAACTCCTCATATTGATAAGTACCCAAATTGTCCCTCAAAGTCTTAAATTGACTAGCCTTAAAAACTTTAGTACATATGTTACAGGCCAATGTCATGACATCCTGTATGACATTGTACCTAGTCATCATCTGCTTCATCCAGATCATCTTAAAGCAATTTTTCCCAGCTGCTATGTATTCAACTTCAACATTGTATAAAGTTAAACCGTTTTGCTTCTTGCTGATCCAAAACATGAAATTGTTTCTCAAGAGGAAACATCCATCAACAGGACTTTTACTCAAGTTTTGATCAACACTTTCTCCACTTGTTTTCTTGGACAACTTCAAATGTGGAGGGGTAAGAGTCCTAGTGTGGCTGCCATTATTCAGTCCAAGCTTCTTGACACAATTCCTTGCATACTTGCTCTGTGAAAGAAGTGTTGAGCTTTTCATCAATGTGTCTAACATTCCTCCAGATACTATGTTATTAACATAGATGAATGCCACCATGATCTTTTCTCCTTTGACAAAGAGGGTTTCATCCAAGACTCCTCTCCTGTATCCTTTGACAGTAAGATACTTGGTTATCCTTTCATGCCAGATCCTAGTACTTTGCTTTAGTACTTTAGGAGCAATCAGATGTCTAGACATTGAGTGTGATATTCTGATTTCCTGTCCATCCTTATACTTATCACAGATTCTCCCTTTGTCTATGAAAGATCTTGGTATCCTTCTGACTCCCTCTATGGAACTTATCCTTCTCATTCCTTTGAGATGTGGATGACCAGATACTTGCTGCCACAACTTTACTTCCTCTTCATCTTTGTCTGTAGAACTCATAGAGGACAGAGTGGTGTTCTCAGATTCCCACATGTAGCAGTTGTCCTTTGATCTGACTCCTCTCATAATCACTACTTGTTCATCATTGATTACAAGACATTCAGCCTTAGTGAAGTTGACTGTGAATCCCATATCACATAGCTGACTTATGCTAATGAGATTTGCATTCAGACCTTTTACCAGCAGTACTCCATTTAGGTTTGGAACTTCAGGCCAGTTTGAGTTTCCAACACCTTTGATTTCTCCTTTAGCTCCATCTCCAAAGGTAACAAAGCTGGTAGAATGATGCTTAACATCATTGAGAAGATTCCTGTCTCCAGTCATGTGCTTGGAACACCCACTATCAAAGTACCAATCTTTCTTGGTAGACACACTAAGAGAAGTGTTAGCTACCAGAGCAACATTCTTCTTCTTCCACTGATGAGAGTATGATACCCTGTTGGTTTTAGGCTTCACATAAGACCCTTGATTAGGATATCCATGTAGCCTGTAGCAAAAAGATTTTATGTGACCAAACCTTCCACAATAATGACATCTACATCTTTGAAACTTTTTGTTCATGTTTCTATGATTTTGATGTTGCACCCAATGTTGTGACATCTGTTTTGACATTGGTTTATTAGGTCTGTTCTTCCTTTTGTCATTGACAAGCTTCTTAGTCTCCACATATCCTGAGGCAGACCTATTTCCTATTTTGTGGTATGACATCTTCTTTGCCATAGACTTGCCAGATTTGTTCCTTTTCTGGTTATTAACAGATCTCTTAGCAGCCACATACCCTGAGCCAGACACATTTCCTGTTTTATGTTGTGACAATTGTTTCGTCATTGGTTTCCCATGTCTCTTCTTCTTAATGTCACCAACAGGATTCTTTTCAGCCACATATCTTAGACCATGCTTATTTCCTGCATTTTGTCCAACCTGAAGAATTTCTTCCAACTTATCGATTACGGATGTCAACATTTTGTGATTTAGACATCGATCAAGTTTGGAGTTCACATTACTATATCACTATTGAGGTGATTTATAGTGGTGTGTTTTCCTTTTCTCGACCTCCTTCACATTCTCGACTTCCAACTTCTCAATCGACTTTTTTTTCACATGTTGCGACAAACTTCACCATTTTTTCTGTAGGTTTCAAAGCTCTTCAAATGTCACTTCCTCATCACTAGAGTCCATATCGAATTGTACACGAGAGAGCGGTGACAAATTTGGCACCTTCTTCCTCGATTCACTTCGAATCACCATCGGACAAGTGTGTCATTCCTTTCTTTTGTTTCTTTAGAAGGTGGGACATTCAGCTCTAATATATCTAAATCCTTCACATTCATGACATTGGATTTTTGCCTTGACTTCCTTTTTCTTGACTTGGATCTTCTTTGGAGTCATAAGATCTGCGATGTCGATGAAATGTCCTTGACATTTGACCTTGACTTTGGATCAATCCTCTTGATGAGCTTGTTGAACTGTCTTCCAAGCATAGCTATAGCTTCGGATATCTTTCTTCATCTTCCATCTTGCATCCTTCTTCGATTATTAGATGCAAGTGTTATGCTCTTGTTCTTTTGTCATCAGTTTCCGATTCCCATCTCAAAAGTCATAAGAGATCCTATAAGTTCTTCAACCTTCAAATGTCCCGAGCCTCCTCTATTGCGTCACTTTCATTGCAAACTTTTAGGCAAGGATCGAGAATCTTTCTCACTTTTCTTGACATCTTTTCACCAAGTGCTCACGAGGCATTGGCAATTTCAAAATATTCATGTGAAATTCATGAATAGTCTCATCTTCCTTCATCTTCAAATTCTCAAATTTGGTAGTGAGCATCTGAAGTCTTGACATCTTCACCTTGGATGTCCCTCATGAGTAGTTCGAGAGTGTCCCAAACATCCTTGGCGGTTCACACCGATGGACCGATCGAAGATATTTGTCAATGCCATTGAATAGGGCATTCAATGCTTTAGAGTTCCCCAGAGCTAGATCCTCTTCCTCTTTGCTCCATTCCTCCTCAGGTTTCAAGACAGTAGTTCCATCTTTCTCAAGCTTGGTGGGATGTTTCCATCCTTTGTCGTGCTCTCCAAGCCTTAATGTCCACGATCTTAAGAAGGCAACCATACGAGGCTTCCGGTAATCATAATTAGACCCATCCGAATAGGTGGTCTACCTCCAAATCCTCCTTCCTTATCCATTACGCGTAAACTATTATCCCTAGATCTCACCCGAAATAACGGTGGTGCCCTCGATGCCAATTGAAATTCCTGGCTGCAGATATGTGATGTCACAGAGAATGTTATGACACACTATCTAACACTCTGTTAACAATTCACACAGTAAATATAAATAACAGTAAAGAACATAATAAGTTGTTTACCCAGTTTAGTGTCTAACTACACCTACATCTGGGGGCTACCAAGCCAGGGGGAAATTCACTATTAGTAGAATTAATTCAGGAACAAACCAACCAGTTTATCTCCTTCACTTAAAACCTACCCAATGGAACTTTAACCTAAGTCCTACTTAGATCAGAGTACCTACTCACTCCCCCTCAATCACAGCAGTGATATCAACCTATTGACTAATTGAATTGTGAAGACACACTTCAATAAACTATCTTGATCTCGCTTCAAAGCTTTCAATCAAGAGACAAACACTCGTGCTTTAAAGCTTTGAGTGATAAACTACCCTTACAGCAAATCCTAGTCCAAGGCACTTATCAATTGATAGTTGTTTGGCTCACAAGAGAAACTAGAATTACAAATACCAACTGTTATAAATCCTAACAGTACACAAATAACAAGCTGCTATCTCTTCAATATAATCCAATGGCGCAAAGGTTGTAAGGTTGAATTCTTTTATAGAAGCAATCCGAAACTTCGTTTGGCCTTCCATAAAGATAGCTAGGGTTCACTTAATTTAATCCTAAAACATGGTCTTTTCAACAACCAATTTAGGTTTAATTAAGATTAACCTAGCAGCCACGTGAGCATGCTTTCTAGTAACAGAAAAACAATATTTAGCACTCAACAAACTTCACGAAAAGTCTCAAAAGCAGTTCGCAAAAAGAATGTCACTTGAATGTCACAACATCTCATTATGACATCGATTTTCTGAATTTCCAGACTTTAGCTTCCTAAATGTCTTTTAACATCCTTAGCGGTAGGATTTATCTTCAATCTCTGAATGTCATGACATTTATCATGACATTGCTAAAGCCTAGTTTTACCAAAATTAATGCCAACTTAAAACACTAACAGGTACTTTGCTTGGTGGTGCCACACTGGGTTGCCTAACCACTCATGACCTATGCAAGCACAAAAGTAAACACAACTGAAAGGCACCTCCCTTTCCACGGAAGAGGATTTTAACCAAACCACACACATTTAGCACACAAAATTGTCCTAAACAAGTCTTTAAATAAACCAGAGGGGTTCCTGAACATGCTCCAACTACGGAAGCCCCATCATGCATCTCTATTCCTACTTCTCATGGCAAAAGAAAGCGGTAAAACCCTACTTCTCATGCTCTCTATAAAAGCGGTAAAAGAATGCGATAAAAAGGTATAGAAAATACCAAACGGATAACAATCCGTAAGCAAAAGCGAGCAAAGAAATACTCTGGAAAACTTCAAGTACTAGTGGCACGCAATAAATAAATCCGGTGAGAAATGCACGGAGGAATCAATAAGCATGATCAGAATGTGTGTCATACACATCTGAAGCAAATAAACCTGTAAAAGATTGTAACCCAAACAATACAGACAAAGGATGTGCATCGATATGCACAGTCAAGAATGTGTGTCAATACACATTCGACGTAGATCCAATGAACCTACAAAAGATCACAATTCAAACAAATCAGACAAAGAATGCACACACATGTGTGCAAGAACGAGACATGGATCCTACACATCCAAATCAATCTGATAACCTGCAAGAAAGGTGAAAACCAAACAAGCAGACAATAGAATGCACAGACTTGTGTGCAAGCAAGAGATATGGATTCTACACATCCACATCGATCTGATAAACCTGCAAGAAATGGTGAAAACCAAACAAGCAGACAATAGAATGTATACACATGTGTGCATGCAAGAGATATGGATTCTACACATCCAAATCTCAAATATGATGCTCAATGTACCTCGCACATGAAATAAAGTGTCAGAAATAACAAAGCAAGTGATCTAAATAAAGCACCAAACACAAAACCGATTATTCACACGATAATACACTAGTATAAGTATATAAGAAGTGAAATAAAATCTCAAAAATTGGCTTGGGAAAGCACTTATTCAAAATCGAAGCGAAAAAGTCAACTTCGCGAAATCGATTAAAAATTGCATGGTTGCTTGCAAACACGTCAGCAAATACAAAAATATGATCGGTTTTAATTAATTCCGAGTGGAAGCGATGTTTTTTGGACCTTATAGGAACGGGGAAGCAAGGGCGTTGTAGGCATGTTGCACTTGAAATTTGGTTCCGAAACCATCAAAAAGGTCTTAAAACAATGTCAAAACGTTGGAAACAAGTATCGTTACCTTGCTCTTTTAAGGAAAAATGAGTTTCGATGAACAAAAATGCCTAAAAAGACTTATGGAAAGTGAAAATTCATGTATAGAATTAATTTCTAATTCTCTCATTTGTTTTTGTTTTGAAATGAGAGAGAATTTGAGATTAACTCATACACATGAGGTAAATAACTCACAACAATTTAATATGCAAATGATATGCAAGATTAATCGAAGTTAGAATTGAAAAGAATGCATGAAATACATGTTTAATCATATATTTAATACATTTTTATGAATGAGATGCATGAACATGCGATTCAAATGCAAATGAATGGCATACACTATGTAATTGAATGATCACTCAACCTATGCCACAATTAATCATGATGCAATGTATGAATTAAGACCAATTAAGAACCAAGAATTCATATGTTATAATACATCAAGTAAAACAATCAAGGATGCATCAATCAACACATGAAAATATGCATAAAAGTTAGACTTCGACACATTTCTAGTTCATAAAAACAAGCCTAAACACATGAATTCAATTCAATTATTCAAACTACATGTAATCTAATGCATGAATATGCAAATGATGATCCAAACAATCAATACAAATGCATTATATTCAAAGAAATAGCCTCATGCAAGTGTATGTATAAATCAAAGAAAGAAGCTTGAAGAAACATGGAAAATGAGCATTTTTCAAAATGAAAAGTTGTTGTTTCAGTAGGGGAAACCAGTTTCTTGAAATAGAGAAACCGGTTTCTTCTTCGAAAATTTCAGTTTTTTTTTGCAAAATATGTACAGGAAACCGGTTTCTCCAAAAATGAAAATCGGTTTCTTCTTCAAAAATATCAGATTTTCAGCAATTTTAACAGAGAAACCCGTTTCTTCAAAAGTGGCAACTGGTTTCTCTCATGAAACAACAGTTTTATAAATAAAAAATTGACTTAAGGCTATGGTTTGAGCATTTAAACAAATACCTAACCTACACCTATAAACACATGATTTTGTACATGATTCAAAGTTTAGTCCTAAGGCTAATCACATGCAAATCAAGGTTTCACATCAACAAGTTAAAAGCATCAATAATTAACCAATTGAATAAGCATTTTTCTCATGAAAAATCAATTAATCAACAAGTGTTTTTATCATCCAATTTCGGATTTCAACATTATGATCACATCAAATCAAAATTTCACAACCTAATCCATGATCTCAATTCAATTCTTAAACTAAAATCTTGATTAATTTTCAATTCTAAGAAAGTTCTTATTCAAGAATCAATTATTGCAAAAGTGCTTAAATCAAGAAACCTTACTGTCAAAACGAAGAGGAGAATGAGCAGAAGAGATTGCCGATGCCGAATCAAAGAAAACTGAAGGGGAGATAATAGATAAGAGACACACAAGCTTGGGGAAGAAGAGAGGAAAACTTCAAATCTTCACCTCCACCTTGAATGTTGTTGAATTTTCTTGAGAAAACTTGATGAAAAGCTTGATTTGATTCTTGAGAATTGAGAGAGAATATAAGAGTGTGTTTGTAGTGAAATTTTACAAAATGACTTTTTTTCCAATTTGTGAGAGGAAAATTTTATTTATAGGTGACAAAATTGGGCTCTGGAGTGCCTTCGATCCATAATTAGGTCCAAATTGCGATTATCCGAATAATTTTTGTCAACAGTCCAAAACATCGAAATCCGTGTGAAATTGCGATTAAACGGAAAATGTACGGAAAATGGCCTCGAACGGGGGTCTATGATCAAAATCAAAACTCGGGATGTTCATAACAATCGAAGCCAGCAGAATTTTTGAACTTTTAGCACCATTCTCATCCCATTTCGATAAAAATCGAGCGAGATATGATTTTTTGGCTGTTGCGCATCAGATGAAAAATGCTCGGTTCATCTCAAAATCAACTTCAAATAATAAAATTCTAGTATTGATTGGTAAGGAATCAGCTCTCGGCTTGACCATGAAAGTCGTAGATGACTTTGATACAAAATTTTAGACACCGGCTCTGCTCAGTTTCGATATTCCATCCAGGAGTTATGAATTTTTTAGTGTACCGAGAACACGGTTCAGCTAAAATTCAATTTATCATACTTGAAAGATCAATTTCTTCGGAGACTTTTTTCACGGAATTGGCTTCCGACTTATGAATGAAAGTTGTAGATAATATTGAGAGGGACTTGTCAGTCGAAAATCGTCCGAAAATACCCGACGAGCAAAGAGATATGCCTTCCTGAGCGCCCGAAACGCTCAATAAACCAGAAATTCACTTCATGAAGAAAATGAATTATTAAAGTCTTTTCTTGATTAAATGTCCTTCGACCTGAACAGATAACCTGGAGAACATATTGAAATGATCCTAATGCTCATGGAACCAACCCAAAATAAACTTCTGATCAGAAAATCATGCATCAAGCATATGAACCGAAAAACATCGGTCTCTGGCTCAAAAATAGTCTGAATGGCCAAAACACACAATTTCTTCCGCAAATCGAGATGCTCTGAATCTCATCACTATATGATAAATGATATTCATGAAATATGATCAATAATAGGCGTAATGATTAAGTGCAAGTCAATTATTTATTGAAAAATGAAGAGGGCGAATTTTGGGGTACAACAAATGAATAAAAAGAAATAGAAAAATGTCAAGGCATATTCTAATTATTTGAATTAGCCTCAGGATTGAAGGTAAATTTCCTTAAAAGTTCTACTAATTGAAGTTAATGTGCATCGGATTTGGTTAGAGGAGGCCACATTAGTCCTCAATTGTAAAGTTGAGAATCTTCCATTTAATTGTTTAGGCCTAACGGTCGGGAGTAGTCCTTGGAAAGTAGGAATGTGAAAACCAGTTGTGGATACGATTAGGCGAAGACTGTTTAGATGGGTGTAAGTGATGGAATGGAATCCATACCACTCCGCTCCATCCGTTTTTAAATTATCCAAACAATAGAATATCATTTTATTTCATTTCTTTGCGCTCTGCTCTATCCCGTTCCATCAATCCAAACAAAGCCTTAAGCATCATGTATCATTCTTAAATCTCTCTTTAAAAAATTCTTGTGGGACGCGAGTGAGAATTCTAGTAAAATTAATTGGGTGCAATGTTATGGAGTACGTTGAGACAAAAGTGAGGGGGGATTCATTATTAAGAACTTGAAAGAATTTAATTTAGTACTATTAGGTAAATGGAAATGAGAAATACTTTCAAATAAAAATAGTTCATTGTACAAAGTTTTAGCAAGCAAATATGGAGAGATGAGTGATGGTAGGATAGTTTTGTAAATCTTTCCAATTTATTCTGGAAGGAGGGATAGTTGGAATTGAGGCTTAGGACAATATTCCGTCAAAGAAACATATGAGATAATGATGGAGAAGCTCCATCAATCGATGAAGGATCAAAATCCACATAAGCTTGGAATGAATACGTACTTTTGAAGGTGGCAGTCCTAGTTTGGTGATTAATTCAATATAAGATTCTACCAAAGGATAACTTCTTGAAGAGAGGAGTGATGAATCAATCTCAAACTGAATGCCCTTTTGGATGTGCAGTTACAGAAAGTGCTTCTCATATCTTTTTTTAAATCTAGTTTATCTTTGTGGGTCTGGTCAATGGTATTAGACTGGGTGAACATTTCTGCAGCTCTTCACAACAATATTATAGAAAATGTTCAGTTGAAGGATTTTGCAGAATGGGCAGAGTGCGTTCTGAGAAATTTAGCGTGATTTGGTTCGCTGCATATGGGTAATGTGGAAAGAGCATAATGAAAAAATGGTCAAAGATAGACTTAGTGTGTGTTTGGTTGCAAATTGGTTGATAAAAAAATCACGACTGCACATTTTTCAAGACAGAAAAACGTGAAATTTGTGAAGCTGGAATTTGTAGAGTTAAAAAAAAGCACCTTTTTTCATGGATTTAAATTGCGGTCCACAACCACAATTGCACCCGCAGTATTGCAGATGCGGTTGCACCCGCAACTGCATCGGACAACAATTGTCATGTAATTTTAAAATTGCGTCCCAGACTATATTAGAAACCACAACAGTCAACTTCAATCATATTTCTTTAAATATTTTCATCAAAAATTAAAATATTAAAATCCTAAAAGTTAATTTACTTGAAAAATCTTAACATTAAGTGTTTTTTATCATTGTATTTCAAATATTTACTTATAAAAATTCACAACGCAACAGCCGTAATACTCATCGCAATAGCCGCAATGACCGCAATCGCAACACCCGCAACCGTATTTGCAGCCGCAACCGCAGTTTAAAACCATGTTTTTTTCTAATATGTACCGTGATTCCAAACAGTCTCTTAGATAGGTGGAGTAGTGGATTAAAGAAATTAAGATCGTCTCATCTCATGGAGTCATGGTTATGGTTGAAGAACAAAATGAAAGGATTCAATTATTCCCTCAATCAATGAATAACTGCCTGGCTTTCGGAGGATGAATGTTCTCTGTTTGCATCATATTTAGCAGGCCATTTAGAGGAGGCACATTGAAGAGTGAGAAATTATATAGAAATGCTATTCATTTGTCTTTTTGGTGCAGTGCATGTTGTGGTGGTATAGGCTCTTTGCACCAGTGTGTTCTATAATTGGATAGAAGCATGCCTTATGCCATTGTTTTAATAATATTTCCATTTGCAGTTTCAAAAAAAAAGTTATCATCTCAACCATTAAGACAAGGTTGATCATGAACATCTATTTATATAGGTTTATTGAATACATCAAATTCAAAAATTAGACTATGGTTGAAACATATCTGTAAAATAAAAGTGGAAAAAAGTAAATTGAAATTCATTACATATACATGTGAATTTTACATCAAATAATTTGTTCCTACTTGAGGGTCTAGAGTTTCACTCCAAAACTCCAGAAATAGCAGATGATGAAGACTTAGAGTAACGCTCAAGCAATGACAATACCTTAGCAGCTTTCCTTCTAAGGTGACCATCCCCGTATATATTATTTCCAGTCAAGCAAACTAGCCGCGATCTCGCCGTCATTCCATAGTATTCCACCATTTCCTTTGACACAAAAACCTTCTCCAAAAGTCCTAAAGCTTCTGCCTTAAGTGACTCACTACCCCAATTCAAAATCTCCAATAAAGGCCTCATTGCATTTGACTCGTGCAACAAACGAGCGCCTCGATGTGGAAACTCCTCCAAAACCAATGTAGAAAGTGTTTGTATGGCTTCAAAAGAAGTTGCATGAACCTCTCCTTGTAAAAGCTTTATCAAACCAGGTAAAGCATCTGCTTCCAGAAGACAGAATGTGGCTGTCGTGCTGCATATGCTGTCGTGTGCAGGGCATAAAGGAATACGTGATGGTCTGCAAAACCAGCAGCCGGTTGGTTTTGAAACATCTGTTAGCTTTGGAGTGCTCATGGAAAGATCGCCGATGAAAGCTGCTGCTACTGCCTTTGCTGTGATTGAGCCAGTATTGAGAAAGTTTACAAGCAAAGGATATATTCCACGTTTAACTAAATCGCGTTGTGACTCGATGTTTGTAGGATCCGTGAACCTGAAGAGTGCGCTGAGAGCGTGCTCTTTTGCTTCCATTTTGCCAGTTTTTAAAATGCTTATGATTGCATCAAGTCCTCCCATTTCAATCAACTTTGATGTTAGTTCTCGTTCTGATTTCGGTAGATTGGCTAGTAAACCGGCTGCAGCCATTTGTACATTATCGTTGTCATCGTTCTCGAGAAATCCAATCAAAGCTTCTAGCCTCCTAGGCTTGAAGAGGTATTCAACTACTCCTTCTGGTTCATGCTGAGAGAAAAGAAAGAGCAGGTTTATCGCAGTCTCTCGGATTTCTGAGTCAGAATCATCAAGAAGTGGAAGAATTAGAGATACACCATTGGCTGCAAGAATTGCTTTCTTCACAAAACCAGTCTCAAATTTGCAAATGCCAAGGAGAGCGCGTAGCGTGGGCTTACGCAGGTTGTGGCCTGAATTCGAACTTTGTTGCAAATGTAGCAAGTTGGTGATAATGGAGTCTAACTCAAGTTGTTTCCCTTCTCCATCAACAAAGAAATCGATTCCATCATCGGAAGAAGAAAGTTTCTCAAGAATTTCGGAGCATTTGATGGTAATGAGAGCCCTTGTCCGAAGAGAGAACAGTAAATCTAGAATAAGAGGAACACCTCCAGAGGAAGCAATAATTCCCTTGTTAGCATGAGATCCAGCTAACTTAACAAGAGCAGATAACGACAGGTCTTTCGATTCGATACTTCCAGACAGCATTTCTATCAAAGGAGCTATAACTCCTTCTTTGCCAAGTTGCATCAAGTTTAAATCATCCAACTCCAAATTAACTATGGCTTTTGCCATCGACATTCTTGAATCCAGTCCTGCAAAGAGAACAAAAAGAACTATACTTAACATTCATCTCATCACAATAAACATACTGCAAGTCTGCAACTAGGAAACATTCGACCTTCTTACCTCGAATCATACGATCAGCTAGTGGCTTATGCCAGCCACAATTAGCAGCAGTGATAATGCAGCTTGCATTCATTTCAAAAAGCTCCTTTAAAATCTTCTGCGCAACCTCGGCTGAATCATTTTCAGGGTCCTTTACAAGAGTTACAAGGAAAGTAACTGCGGTGTCATTCTCAGAAAGCTTTTTGCAAAAACATTGATTCCAACCAGATCGGTCTTGAAGCAACTCATATAACAAATCAATTGCTGCCTTCGAAATGTTAGAGTTGCTTTCTAAGCAAGAAATGATATGATCCCATCCTTGTGATTCAGCTAATTTCTCCTATAACATTTTGAATTTATATTAGTCTTCGTGATTGCGCGTTTCAAATATTCTCATAGTATTGCAAGAAAGAAAAAAATAGCATGTTACCTTGTTTCTTGCATGCCCCTCTACAGCATCTTTCAAAGTGATCAAAATCTTCATCTTAACTTCTTTGTCATTCGAGTTCCCGAGGATCGAGATAACATTATCAGTAAGTTCTCCAATAGAAATCCAATCCTTGTTAATAGAATTCTCAGCTATTAGAGCCTGCATTTGGCTCAATGATTCATGCAGATTAGAATTTGACAACAAATTCTCCCTGATAGACCTTATCAGAAGACAATAATTAAGTTCTCTCCACTCTTCGATGGACTGTCTTATCGGAATATTAGACTTCAAGCTAGTATCATCAAGAACCTCTTTTGTTTTTGGATCGGTTCTATTTCCATCGTAAAACCAACCTTCAATGGCTGATCTCTCACATGTTGTACCTGTGTTAAGGCTAACAGGATCAACCATAACCGCTCCTGTTATACAGCAAAGAAACGAATTAAGCGGTAGGATATATTTCTCCCTCGAATCATATCTTTCAATCACTTGAACCCTTTCAAAGTATTGAATCTTAACTTCTTCATAGTCCCTCGCTGCATCGGCCCTAGAGAGTAAGTTAATAATCTGCTCCAAGAAAACGAATTCGGCCTTTTCTTTCCTATCAGCAGCCTCTTCTTTCTCCTTCCTAATGCTGGCCAACTCCTTTCCTATCTCGGACGGTTCCACAGGAACTCCAACTGCCCTTGCAATCTCCTCAAGTATATCATTCGCGAAAGCCTGATCTTGTTTCTGATCTCTTAAACCCTGGTTCAGCTTATCAACAATCTCAAGCTGAGATTGTGACGCCTCAAACTCAACTCTCTGCATCTCATCTTGCAGCTTATCAACCTGATCAGAGATCCTCGACAGCACTTCAGTATTCGCAATTGACAGTGCAGCTAGAGACCTTCCAATATCTCTTGTAACTTGCTCAACTTCCTCAACTATCGAACGACACTTAACTAGTAAGTAGAATCGGCCGCGATTCTTGTATTTCTCGACCAAAGTATTTGCTCTTTTAACATCTGCTTCGAGGGACTCTAGAGCAAATCTTGCAGGCTGAGAATCATTCAGTTCTTGACTTTGTAACTCCTTTAGTACTGGCTCAATATGGAATAGATATTTCGAAAGTGCCTTGAAACTTTCTTTGCCAATGAGAACATCAGCTGCAGCATGAGCTGTTCTTAAGACTTGGTTTGTTACAACAGTTAGAATTGTACCTATTGGAATGAGTTCCAATCCTACCATTGTGTGAAGATAATAATAATTGGAAGAAGAGAGTGAAAGAATTACCTTACAGATTGTTTGTGAGGGTTATTTAGGAAGGGAAGACTTGAGGAAAAGACTTGGAAAGTATGTTGCATTTTGTGATAATTGTGTGTTTTAATTTGAGAGGTGAAGAATAGACTATAGTATATGTTTTTGTGGAGTATGCATCGGTTTCAATTATTTAATGTAGTATCATATTTTCAATTTGTAAGGAGGGTTTTACACGGTTTGAGGAAAGTTTAGACCAATTAGTTACACACATATTCCTTTTCTCCCAAACTTTATGGGTCCAGGAAACGCGGACACTTTGACTTTTTAATGATTTAATGTAACATTGAAAGATAGCATGGACTTGCTTGCTACATCCTAAATATGGTTGAAAATGTCTTTTATATGAAACATGTGAGATGCAATTTCCCTCAATTTGCTTAGCCACACTTTTTAGTTTATAATTTTATTTTATTAACTTATAATTTTTTTTTTCTTTAATGCATCTTTTGGACCTCTAACACAATTTTAGGTTTTAGTTTAGTCTTTTATGTAATAAACGTATTTTCAGGTCCCTTATTTATAGTTTTATTAGTCAATGTCATCCTTTATATTAAAAACTGTGTATTTTCGTTAGTTTTTGTTAGGGGAGCAGTCCTGTTAGGCATCCTTAAGTGACATGGATTTATGATAAGCCATTTTGAATAAAGATTAAGTGAATTATAAATATTTCATTTTTGCCCATCATTTTTCATTTTGATTTCACTTCTTCGTATGAGTTCTTTGAGAAAACCCTAACCGAGCTATCTTCCATCCTCATCTTCGTTTGCAAAATAATCATCCATCTTCATCTTCGTTCGCAAAGGTATCATAATTTATCTTCATGGTTAACTTATTTCGTTTCATACATTTTCGTCCATCCTCTCTTCTGATACTTGGGTCATCTTCATTTTTAGGATTTGTGGAACCTTCATTATTGAGAAGAACAAGAATATTTTTGGTCATCTTCATTAAGGTATGAAAAATACAAACTGCTAAGAGTTTTATCTTCCTTAATTGTATTTCTCATTTAGGGTTTTTCATATACTATTTCTAGGTCACGTATAGTCGTTTGTGTGCATTATTCATCACGGGAGTGAGTTTGTTGAGTTCACGAAATTAGGTTATAATGGATTAGAGGAAGCTTGGGATGTGGATTCTGATTTTCGGAGTTACTTCGAAGTATTGGGTGGGTTAAAGGATTTAGGTTATCCAAGTATAGAGAGCCTTTGGTATCATGACCAAATAAAGTGTAATACATAGTTGAGTTGAAAGATTACAATGGAACTAGGAGGATGCAAACAATAGCTGAGATGAGTAGGGAAGTTTGTTTATATGTTATGCATCATGTATTAGAAGCGGGTGTAATTAAGGAACCAATATTATCACTTGAATACAATACTACCACTAAAGTTGAGATAGGTGAGAACGTAGAGAATGTTAAGGGGACCACTGAAATTGAGATAGGTGAGAATGTAGTGAAAGTTGGAGACAAGGGGACCGCTAAAACTGTACGTGGTGTAGAACCCGAAGACAATGGGACCATAGAGGATATAGATAATGTGGAAGGTAGAGACAATGGGACCACATATGTTGTACATGGTGGGGGGACCATTGTACTTGAAGGCATATATACAACAACTTTAAGAAGAAATTCATAGGAGTTAAACTCAAGGTATTAATGTGGAAAGCTGCTAAAGCCGGTTATAAAAATTCTTTTGAAAAAGCCATGTTAGAAATGAAGGTTGTTAATGAAAATGCATTCAAGCATTTAATAAGGCTACCAACTAGATATTGGAGCAAGACTTTCTTCAAGACACATCCTTTATGTGATACTTTGGTGAACAATATATTAGAGACTTCCAACTTTGTGTTTGTCATAGCTAGGGCCAAGTCAATCATAACAATGGTTGAAGAAATCGGGATGTATCTCATGCAAAGGTGGGAGTCAAACAGACCAAAAATTTCCAAGTTTGAAGGTGATGTTTTACCTAATATCAAGAAAAAGATTACAAAGGAATCTAACGAAACAAACAGTTGGATTGTGAGGTGTTTGTTCATTTTCATGTGTGTTATGCAAATATACCATTAAATTCTGTAACTGAAAATGGTTTTGAGAAAATTTCACTTTGTACCCCCACATTTCAACCTGTACCCCCGCTACAGTAATTTTTTGACGAAAATACCCTCATATAAAAAACATAAGATTTAAAAAAAAATTCATTTTTCACATCTATTCTAAAAGTGTTCCGAATTCTCTCAAAGTACATTGCATTCCGGAACAGTTTGGTCAAGTCTTCCGGTTCACAAAAAAGCACTCCGGAACACTTTTAAAAAGTGTTCCGAAAATTTTACCAAACCGGAACACTTTCTAAAAGTGTTCCGGTTTTATTTTTTTGTTGTCTTTTTTCGGAACACTTTTAGGAAGTGTTCCGGTTTGCAATATTGCATTCCGGAACACTTTCTGGAAGTGTTCGGTTTGTAAATTTTGAACACTTACTAGAAGTGTTGTTTGTTTCTAATTTGGCATTCATTCCGAACACTTGCACAAAGTGTTCGAATGGTTTTTGTGAAATTCGGAACACATTTAAAAACTGTTCCGGTTTGTATTTTTACATACCGGAATACTTGCTGGAAGTGTTCCGGAATGTGTTCCGGAAGTGTTTTTCTGGACTGTTAAATTTTGTCTTTTTCGTAAATGGTAAAAATCAAATAATAAAATAATTAAATTATATTTAGGGTAAAATTGTCATTTTTAAAAAAGTGCGGGGGTACAGGATTAAGTGTGGAGGTACAAAGTACAATTTTCTGGTTTTGATGAACAAGCTTTTATCACAAATTGAGATGAAGAGTAAGGAAGGAGAAGATAAACAATAGGGAATGAGAGTGTGTAAATAGAGACTGGAGAATGGAGAAGGTTACAACGTTAATATAATGCAATATGATGAGTCACAAATTCATATTAATCCTTGATGTCATGCCACATCATCCAACTTAACATTTTCACACCCAAATTAACGAAATGGACCATGAGTTAGCGGGAGTAATGTTAGAGGACTTATTTGTAAAATTTATTACATAAGGGACCAAATTAAAATCTGAAATTAAGTTATAGGACTTCAGAACTAAATAAATCTAGTTTTTTTAAACGCTATTTAAATAGCGTTTTAGTTTATAGTTTTTAAGTTTCATTTTTATCCTTATTATTTTGATAAAACTTCACTTTTATCCTTTATAATTTAATTTAAAATAAAATAATTATGCATTGAATATTTTTCATATCATCAACTATAAGTTAATTATAAGCTACTAACTATAAACCAATTACTTGTTACCAAAATGACTCTTTGTATATGTATTCATATGATTTAATTTAAAAAATAATTAAGGAAGTTTGTTCATAAATTAAAATTCAAATATTACTCATGTGGAAAAAACTGAATGTATATTTTTTTTTAAAAAGTTTCAAGAGTTATTGTAAAGAGATTATTTATCAGCATGATCAGTGTAAAAAGTTTTACATCATCACCAGTGCATCGCAACCACTTATATATATATATATATATATATATATATATATATATATATATATATATATATATATATATATATGTTATTTTATTAATAATTAAAATAAAAGTAAAAATTAATTTAAAATCTAACAATTACTATTCACTGACAGTGTAAAAAAAATTTACACTGACAATGCATTCCAATCAAATTATATTGCAAAATAACAATCGGAAGAAAATTACAGAATAAAATTCGCAAGAAGTTTCATAAAATACCACAAGCATATCTGCAAGAAATGTTAAATATTATCAAAGAAAATTTTTAAATAGACACAACCATACCACATGTATTTACACGCAATCATTCATAATTTTTTATTAATTAAAAAATAAATAAATAATTATCTCTCTCCTTCCGTGTCATAACCACCTACGGGAAACCAATTAAAATTTAAATTTAAATTTAAATAAATTTTAAATGTTTTTTTCTTATTAATTGTTTTTAAATATATAAATTTAAGGTGGTTTCTATGTAAGAATTCTTCTATTAACAATACCCGTAAAATGTGTTGCGGAATATTGGAGCAATGAGACTTTTTATTTATTTAATTTTCATAAGATTTTTAAAATATATATAACCTGTATTAAACAACCCTTTATTAATATCTATTCTTGTGCCGATTAAATTCTAAGAGGATTTTATTCAGCAATAGTAAATCTCACTTTCTCTATAATTTTTATTTGAAATTCTTTTAATTTTAATCCTCTTAAATTTTATCTTTTTTAATTTTAACATTTAAAAAATAGATAAAATTATACAAAAAGGTTTTTAAGTTTTTTTAACATATTGTTCCTTAATTTAATAATTTGGTCCTTTAAAATATCAAACATATAACTAAATACATAAACTGGTATCAAAATGCATAAATGGTATCTAAATACATAAAGTAAGATCTTAAATTAGTAAAATACATAATTAACATCCTAATTGTATTTTCTCCTTAGAAGTTTTGGTTTGGTGACTTAAAAGGACTAAATTATTTATAAAAAAAACTTAAGACCAACATATTATAAAAATAATTTAAAATATATAATTTTATCAAAAATTTACTATTAAATATTCGATAATCATACCGTAAATTTGGTTGTTGTTTTCATTGAATTTTTTCCGAAAATTCGGCACATTCTCATATTTATACCAAATTTATAAAAAAAATATGGTATATTGGATTTATAAAAAAAGTATTGTATATCAAATTTTTCCAACACCTCCAAAGGTTCAGTAGATAAAATGTTCTTGTTTTTTTTCATTTGCCTTAAATTGATGAAGATGAAAAGGATGTTTGAACCAATGCAAACGATAAAATAATGAAATTATGTTTTTAAGGACATAGATTCTAGATATGATGTTGAAACAATTGGTCTAACAAGATACATCAGGTATAACTTACAGATGGATATAAATAAATAATATTAAATATTGATAACTCAGTTCAGTAAAAACAACACTTATGTCTAGAAGGCAAACACTCTATCCAAAAAAGAAAGTTCACTACTTTGAATTAGTACAATTAATCTTCTATGAACAACAACTCCATGTTGTTCAATGTCTCTTCTTATTTCAATGGGGTAATCTTTCAATTCTCATTTTTGCTTACGCTTTGATTTGAGGTTAGGAATTCGTGCACGATATTAGTTTTTGAGGTTCTATTTTTTTTTGTGTTGTAGTAACTTAATTTTTTTTGGACTTGGTTTCAGGAGTTTCATTACAAGTTCTGTATTAGATCTTACAATAGAGGGCTTATATGATGTGTAGTGTAATTTCCTTGTTTTTGAGGATTGGCACCAATTTTATAAAACAAATAAGTGTAGCAATAATGTAATGAATAATAGGATATTTAATAACTTGTAAATCCTACTGAAATGCCTAAACATGTTGTGTTGAGTAAAATCAACAACTGGAACAACATGTTAAATGAGATGTCGAGACATCAGACATCATGCTACTTAACTGTCAAAGTTTGTTACAGTTCTGTTTTAAATTATGCAGAATATTTTAGGAATATTATGCATCATATGTGGCGTGAAATTGAAGGCATTTGTGGAGGTCTGAAAGCTAAGGAGAAAAATCAGCAAGGACCTTGATTATAGCAGAATTTATCTGCTTATTTGTTTTTCTATAGAGTTTGTTACTGCAGTTTGTTACAACTTATGTTGTTGTTTGAAGGCTCAAATCCAGTTGGATATAAGGTTATAAATAAGCAGTTTGTAACCTAGTTTTAGCAAGCTAGCCGGTTTTAGAAAGATGTAGTCTTTAGGGTTAGCCATGTAAGTGAACCACCCAGATTATGGGATGATCACTAATTTGTACCTCAAATCCTGTAGGTAAGAGGATTATTTTACTCACTCATAAGCTGTGAAGAAATGAGTGTAGTTGTGTCCTTAGAAGAAGCTGTGAAGAAATTCCAAGTTTGTGTGAGTCACGAGTTTGACTGTTTTGTGTTTGGAGTGATGTTGCAGGGGTTTGCAATAGGTTTTGGTACCACTAGGGAGTGAGCAGATGTTCTCTTATCTTAGATGAGCTTCTAAGATAAAGGTTTCATTGGGTAGTGATTAGGTAACCGGAGGTTGTTTACCTATAAACCAGAGGTTGTTTACATAAAATAATACTACTGATAGTGGAGTCTTCTTCTTGGCTTGGTAGCCCCCAGATGTAGGTTGATTGAACCGAATTGGGTTAACAATTCTGTTGTGTTCTTATTGCTTTCCTGCACTGTATAATTTTGCCTTGTCTGTGTTAGTTTTAATGTCAGACTAGATGTCTTGACATTCTTATGTGACATTTGGGACTGCTGCACCAAAATTTCACGTATGAAGAATTAAATGCACAGGGTCAAAACTCTAACTACTTAAAGACCTATTGTAAAACCAATCATGATCTAGGAAGTTTAGTTTACCTTTTAGGCTACACTAAGAAACAATAGCTCATTGTTGGCGAATCAAAGGTTGTTATAGAGACTGACAATCTTATAAACATATAGGTTTTCATTTGTGTTGAGTGAATTAGAGATCATCATAATAATTTACAGCCTAAATTGGGAAAATTGGAACAAATTGTTTATCAATTTCTAACATGTTTTCTTTGTTGTGCAGACATTGTTATAATGCTACTTTCTTGGTGCTTTTTTAGTGAATTGAAAACTATATTTTAATAATAAATCATATGTGTGTTTCTTGGTTGTATACTAAGGAGATTGGCATTTTTCTAATTTGTTATCCTATTTTTAACAGAATCAAGATGACTAATGTTGGCACAAGGTTTCGGATCCTTAAGGTTTTAATGGCTTGTGAACTTCACTAATGCTTTTATTGTGATTCACCTAGTTGGTTCATATCAGGTACATATAATCAATATACCATCATCAAATTTTACAATGGTTATCTCGTATTTTACGTCTCGTTGATTCATATATTGTCTTAGCGTAGAATGTTACGAAATTAGCTTAACTTAGACATTTTGTGTTTTCTGCGTAAAGGGTAATATATATGATGTGTTTTGAATGCAGGTATGCTTCCAGCCACTGTTTGGCAATGCCAAGAGTCGGTTACGTTTTAGATTCTCTAACAATGAATTTTTGAATCATACATATATGATGAGTAGGTCCAATACCGATTCAAGGATTGCTAAGGGGATCATTATTCAAACTTTCAACATTTTTGGACTTCTATTTGGATTGTTCACTCTGGTTGGATGCATACCGAAATATTAGGCTAAGAAGCTTTAAGACCAAGCTTTAAATTCAGATTCGCATTAATCATTGCGAGCACTATTTTGTAGTTGTAACACTAAGACATGATTATGTCGTGGAAGAATGCAATTGTATTTTGTTGCGGTCTTGCTGAGAAACACTGATAGGTTATTTTAAGATGTAAGTTGTTTTTATGATTACAGTGTTTTGCAGGTCGGGTTTTTGAAGTTGGACCCGTGGAATAAGATAAAATTATCACTTTTGAACAAAATTAATTGTGTAATTTTTGTTTGAAGTCTTGATAATATGAGATTAAATTTTGAATGAGTATGTTTAAAAAACTCACTGTGATACCAAGTAGACCAATAGTCATTTTGTTACTATGATTTTGTTGAAGCATAAAGTTGTAGCTTTAGAATGACATGTAATAGAGTAATACAAAATATGCAGTTACTCACATTTATAATGAAAATCCCCAATAACAAATTGTAGAAGGACAAGAAGAGGCACCATATATATCTTGTAACAACAAAAAATTGGTTTTTTATAAAACTGGTTTTAAAATTAGTTTTCTTAAAGAAAATTAAAAACTGGTTTTGAGATAAACCACTTTAAAAATGGTTTTTTTAAAACTGATTTTTTTGTGAGAATCGATTTAGAACTGGACCGATCCATATTTAAACCAATTTTAAAAAAATTAATCGGTTTTGTGGAAACAGTTTTAAGATCCAAACCAAACCAAACCAGATATATAGTTCAATTTGGTTTGGTTTATGATCCATGCACACCCCTAATTATGTAAAATATATATAATATTTAATTTTTTTTATTTTTTTATTTTTGTTTTATGAGTGTGTGCCTATATATTGTGTCTAAATGTTTGTGACCATATAAGACTTTCTCCCAACAACTATGCCTAGTTACTCAAACATAAAGTGGTGCACACAAAGATTTTACTCTAACCCTTATTTTATCCTTGAGCTTTTTATTCTCTGATTGTCTTCAGATTTGTTGAGATCCACAGGTTTCAAGATTTATGATTGGTCTCATTTACGTTGGTGTTGACTCAATAGTCGTATCATTCATCGTGATTATTGTTAGATTGACTTAATACTTGTATCATATCTTCTTGAAGTTGGACTATTTGTCTTGAAAGATTTGTCTTGCTGGTTATTTTTCCAAAAATTATTGGTTCGTGAATTAGCCTGTGTTGGCAGTTGGTTCATTCATCGTATTAAAAAACAAATTCTCATACATTACTTTTTTTATTATTTGGGTTCGCATTCTTATACGGGTTTGCTGGATAGTGTATATCGTAGGTCTGGACATAATCCAAACACAATCAAACTATAAAATCAAAATAAAAGGATATACAATGGTTCAATATATATATATATATATATATATATATATATATATATATATATATATATATATATATATATATATATATATATATATATATATATATATATATTCTAAAAGATTCTTTAATAAATAAATAAAAAGTCAAAATGGAAAAAACAGAGAAATCCTAACATTTTGGGAGTGAAAAGAGAATCAGTCTTGCTATGATTGTAGCAATAGATACCTTGGGGTCCAAAGTCCATGTGACGGGGAAGTGGGCGAGGCATGCCGATATTGATATGTCATATATGATGACAATTTACCACGTGCTCATTTCCAACCTTGGACACTGCATAAGTGCATAGACATATACAATAAAAGTAGTAAAAACAAAACTAAAAACGAATGAAAACAGAAATGCTGTGTACAATAATATGTAAGATTTGCTGAATGTTCATAAGCTACTTTTTCATATATGAAGTGTTTTTTCTTTTTTTGGCAAATCTTCATTTATTCATACAAATTATAGACGTCAAATAATTGATTCTATTAAATAAAATGTTGAGGGTTATTATTTAATCTTTCAAATAAAAAATTTAGCTAACATAATTTAAAAGTCATGTGTCAATTTTTAAAATTGACCCCAATAAAAAGAAAAATAGAAAAATAATATTAATTTTAAAATTTTTCGAAAACATAATATATTTAAATAATAAATATGCATGCACCAAGAATTGAACCATTGATCTTTAATTAAAAAATTGTTTTTGCTACTGCACTAACTAACTTACACTAAATTGAATTAAAAATATTGAAATATTTATTTCACTTTTAATATTTATAAAAAAATAATTATAAAGTCCCTATTTTTTGGAGAGCTTGAGTCATGGACATTGTTGACCGGACCAAGGTCGACCATGTCAACTATCAACAATAAGTAATAATATAATATGCATGTGTAAGGTGACGATATAGATTTGTTACATAATATTTAACAAATATAAATTATGTTTAACAAAAAAAAGTATTATTTATAAATTAATGCAAACAAAACTATAATTTAATTTCAACATCAATACGCATTTATGATGTAATATTTACTAAATATATATGATTCATAAAATAGTCAAATAACATTATCATTTCATTTCAATTAAAGGATATTATCAATTACTACCTTTGTTCCTATATATAAGAGACAAATCATTTTTTAGGTTCATTGAATAATCAATGTATCTAGTCTTTAAACTGACTAAATACATTGATTATTCAATGAACCTAAAAAATGAATTGTCTCTTATATAAAGAAACAGATGTAGTATTAGGGTAATGCTAGAGACCAACATCAACTCCAAAGTAAATACAAAAAAGGGATAAATAACTAAATCGAACGTTCATAAGAGCGTGTCGAGAAGACTCACTTAGAGGCGACTTTGCCTCTAAAGCCATGTGCAAGTAAGCTAGCCACAAAGACGTTGGTAACCCATCAACGTCACCCGAGCGAAGGTACACATAAGAGACATTCTAAAGATGGGCATAGTCGTTAGGTGTCCAAGACATATATCCTTGCAAGGGAAAGTCGACCAACCGATAGACGCTTCCACATCAACATTCCTCATTTATGGAGTCAGTCGAGGAGAGAATCGAAGAGGAGAAAAATATGTTTCCTTTGAAGTTCTCTTGGCAAAATAAGTATTATGTAAATTTTTGTGCAATTTCAATAATTAATTTGCTAACTATGAGAAACACTGCAAATGCAAAGATTATTATAACCGTTTGCAAGACGGCATAAACTACTCTTTCGAGACATATTCCTTGTTTAGTGAACATGTTTCGAGTGTAGCTGGCGTACCCCCTATTATGAACTGTCCATTTTAAGAGTGTATGCGGTGGAGCCCTTGAGATCTTCACCCCGAACTAGCTTAAACCTGGGGGCAAGTACAAGAAACCTACCTTTAGACTGGGGACACTTTCTAGTGACACTGAAGAATAACATTGGTCTATATAACCCCGATCAAGACTATAAAGTCATTAAACACCCTAGACACTGTCACTCAATCAGTAAACAGACAATGAACGATCCCAAAGGTTCAAAGATGATAATCAAACTCAAACATAGCGGGGGTTAGACGCCATCAATTATTTGTGACAAGTCGAAAGACCACCAAGAAGTTAAATAAAACACATTATGCACAAGATTTAAATAAAGGCACAAAGCATAAAGTTAAATATGTAAATACTATCATCTTGGAAAAGGAATAACGTCCCACTACCATGAAATATAAGAGAGGAAAATTAAAATAAATAGTTAAGTTATCTCTCTCTAATACATTGTACCACAATTATCCCACAAAGGCCCATCCCGAATAGTCTTGAACAAATCCAGTTCCATGCGGGGAGTAAAGATGCATGGGCGAAGTCCTTTCCCATGGTCAACCACTTGATCGAAATACTCGTACACATTAGAGGGACTGTTAACTTTCTTCCTTAGCTCAACCACCTAGTCATTGTGAGCCTTTTAATCTTCAACATAAAACACCTTCTCCTCCTTAAGAGACTTCAGATTCTCCTTAGCACATGATTTTGCCTCTAAGACAATGGCAATTGTTTCTTTATAATTCTTCTTGTAATCCTCCATAAAAGGCTCAATTTCTTTGATTATGGAAGCTAAAGTAAAAGGATAACCATTAATCTTTGTCTCATCCTATAAAGCCTCATCACTGTAGACCTTTTCCCAAAGGGAAGACAACTCCTCTTGAAGCTTGGACCATTTCTGCTACATGGCTTCACATTTCCCCTTCCAAGTATCTCAATCTTTGGAAGGATGATTAACCATGCCCCCTTTTTGATGACCAGTATTGAGGGAGAATAAAGAAGTTTCCCAGTAAACGTAGATTATGGCTTTAGAGAAAGGTTCCCTTTTAAGCGCCTCATGAAGATTTCTGAGGTAGGTGAGGTCCTCATACGAGTGCCCTGATCCTCCATTGTACGAAGGGGGTACATAGGCACAAAGGTTCACAACCGCGGCGGGCGCAATTAATAAAACCTTTTTCTTTATATATACTTTGCATTCATGCATCCCCTTAACTCATAAGCATTAGATATAACACACTATTTGATTAGACACCAAGAGTGAATCACGTGGAGTACCACGAACATGAGGGGTGCTAACACCTTTCCCTTGCGTAATCGACTCTCATACCCTTTTTCTTGGTCGCAAGACCTCGATGATTTCCTTTCCCTTCTTTGGGATAAATAACATTTGATGGCGACTTTATTGTTTGATGATTTTCAGCTAGTTGCTTCAAGTACCTAGGTTTTCATGTTTTTTTTAATTTATGTTTGTTATACTATTTGTTGTTATGTTCATCTTCGAAACGAAACATGTAATCGCCAAAATATTATGCAGTAAAAAGTATCGTGATAAGTAGTCTGAGTCACAAAATATACATATAACACAAGTATCATATAATACATCTACATAGGCTCCCCCACGAGCTATGTCTGCTAGCCTAGATAGTCTTGTAAAAATTTCACTATCCGGGTTTACCAAACCCATGAGCTCGACGTCAGGGTACGCAGAACTGTGTCTGTCCAATCATCTATTTTTGGTGAAAACCAGTCGGAGAATGTCGTCCAGCCCGTAGCTGAGAAGAATTTGCCTCATTAGCCTTGACATGAACGTCTACTATATCATTCAACTTGCCCCCAATGGACCTGTTCTTACCCCTGGTCCTCACAGGAAAAATGAAAAAACAACAAAAATGTTTTTTAAAAACTAAACTATTGGAAATTTCAAATTTTCTAGAATTTTTTCAAAAAAAATTAAACTACCAGAATTTTAAAAATTTCTGGTAATACAATGTCCAAATAATGTAGAAAATTTTGATAAAAAATACCGGAATTTGTGAAATTTAATTTCTTTGACTATCTTCCAGAAATTTACATTTTTACGATAATTTGCTTACTTTTTCTTAAAAATTTCCATTATTTAGGTGAAATTTTCAGTATTGCTCTTAGTTTTTTAAATTTTCAATTTTCAACTGTGAATTTCACAGAATAGTGAAAATTCTGAGTTGAATTATTATGATTTTTCATACATTTTAGGAAGTGCCAAATATAATGCGGATTTGATAAATTAAATTCTCAAAACAACAGTGTGAAGAAAATCAGTATAAAATCTAACAAGAAGCAATACGAAATCGACGGGGTTATTTTTCACATGATGTAGACGTAATTTCATAATTCAAAAATCTATCTTCAAATATTTTTTAAGGAAAAATAGGAACGTCTCCCTTGCAACGTCTTTATTGATGTGATTTTAAATGCATCTAAAAATAGATCTTCTAAGAAGATGAATGACTCCATTAGAGGAGAAAGAGAGAGTGAATAACATGCAAGCAAGATGAACGTGCAAGCAAGAAGAAGAGAGTAATAGAATTGTTATTCATTCAATGTCTACAGTTTGTTACAAGTGTCTTATATATAGTTACAAATCGTAACTAACTCTAACTGCCAAAACAGAAAAAGAGAAACTACATAACAGAAGTTTATCTGCAGAAGTTCACTCTTCAAAAGTTCATCTCCAAAAGTTCTGTTTCTGGTTCATCACTAGAAGTTCATCTCCAGAAGTTCTATTTCTGGTTCATCACCAGAAGTTCTGACACAACTTATTTTCTTTCATCTGCTAATACCCCCTCATAAGCTTGAGGTTGGATGCTGTACAAAACGGGATGGATGTTGTTGGAGATCGTGTAGCAGGAAACACATCCATTGAAGTTCACGAGTAGCAGACGCCAAGGCTTGATATTCAGCTTCTGTGGATGAGAAACTAACCGTTGGCTTTTTCTTATATTTCCAAGACACTAATGATGTACCAATAAAGAAACAGTATCCTGAGATGGAACGCCTGGTTTCAATGCATCCACCCCAGTCAACATCACTAAACCCCAGATTTGTAAGTCAGATGAAGATGATAAAAGAATACCTCGCGCAGGTGAGCGTTTCAGGTATCGTAGGACACGTATAGCAACACGATAGTGAGCTTCAGTGAAAGCACTCATAAATTTCCTCAACTTCTGTGTAGCAAAAGAAATGTCAGGACGAGTTGTAGTAAGATAAATCAATCTCCCGACAAGTCTATGATATGCTGTAATATCATAAAGTAAAGCACTGGTGTCTTGGTGAGGGCGAATAGAGGCATCCAAGGGAGTAGATGCTGGCTTACAACCAGTTAGGCCATCATCCTGAAGTAAATCTAGGCAATACTTCCTTTGGCAAAGTGTAATACCTTTTGAAGATCTAGCAACTTCAAGCCCTAAGAAAAATTTTAAATTCCCCAAATCTTTGATGCAAAATGTGTGATGCAAAGCTTGTTTCAAATCTGCAAACACACCTAAGGAAGTCCCAGGAAGGATGATATCATCAATATACACTAGTAGAGCAGTAAAAGATGTAAGACTTGATTTTATAAATAGTGTATGGTCAGCAGTAGCATGTTTAAATCCTTGTGCCTTAAGGAATGTAGTAAGCTTTTCAAACCACTGTCTACTGCCTTCTTTAAGCCATATAGAGACTTGGTAAGCTTGCATACTTGGCCAGATTTTGGAGCAGTAACACCTTGAGTAATCCTCATGTAAACAACTTCATTTAAATCACCATGAAGAAATGAGTTATTGACATCTAATTGGTGTAAATTCCAACCATGAATGGAAGCTAGGGCAAGTAACATACGAATTATAATTAAGTTGGAAACTGGAGAGAAAGTTTCAAGGTAATCCAAACCTTTAGTTTGGTTGAAACCTTGAGCCATTAACCGTGCCTTGAATCTTTCTATTGTTCCATCAGCATGTCTCTTAATCTTGTAAACCCATTTACTTCCTATTGTTAAAGCATCACGAGGAAGATCAACGAATTCCCAAGTATGGTTGTCATTCAAAGCCTTTATTTCTGCCTACATTGCACGAGTCCACCTGGGGTCTTTAGAAGCAGCCACATAGTTACGTGGCTCGGTTTCAGATGAAAGAGACATAATATATGCCTGATGACTCGGTGAAAGGTTGGAGAGAGACATATACTTCTCAATGGGGTAATGACAAGACACGGTGTTAGAGTCACAAACATAATCTTTTGAATGAACAGGTGGTTGTGTCATTCTACTAGATTTTCTAGTGGACTCAAGAGATGAATGAGGTATGTGAATAATTTCATTTGTGGATGAGGAAGGGACATTAGGTATTGCAATGGGTGTGGACACAGAATTTGACATGGATTCATCATCTAAAGATACATGATAAGCTACAGATTCATCTTCTGAGTCATGCAGAACTTCTGGATCAGAATTAGGTACAAGTGTATGTGCTGACTCTTTTGCAACATTATCAACTTTGGATTGGTCTATGTAAATTTCTGTGTATTTGTGGGTTAGAAAAATCAAGGAAAGGAAAAATCATATCAAAGAATTTGACATTTCTTGACACAAATATGTCATGAGTATTAACATCTAAGAGTATAAAGCCTTTCATACCTGCCTTGTACCCCAAGAAAGCACACTTTCTTACTCTTGAGTCAAATTTGTGCCTATTTGTTGGTAATGTGGAAGCATAGCTCAAACACCCAAATACTCTCAATGAACTTAAATCAGGCATTATTCCATACATCACTTCAAAGGAGGATTTGTTGTTTAGTATTTTTGTAGGAATCCTATTTATGAGATATACTGCATGATTTACAGCATAAGACCAGAACTTTTGTGGCAACTGTGACTGGAACATAAGAGCACGACTGATATTAAGTATGTGCTGATGTCGCCTCTCAACTCTCCCATTTTGTTGAGGCGTGTACACACAACTTCTTTGATGTATGATGCCTTTCGAAGCATAGAATTTTGGCATCAGAAGTTTTGTTCCATTGTCACTTCTAATAACCTTGACCTTTTTATTGAATTGAGTTTCTACCATATTGACAAACTCTGTTATCTTTTCACTAGCTTCAGCCTTAGATCTCATCATCATAACCCAAACATGCCTACTATGATCATTTAAGATAGTGAGAAAATATCTGAAGCCATGTACAAAAACTATATTAAAGGACCCCATATGTCAATATGAATCATATCAAAAGGATTACATGCATTACTGTTACTGATATGATAAGGCAAACGTTTTTGTCTAGCTTGTTGACACACATCACAAGCTTTATGAATGTTATTAGGTATATAACTATACATGGTGCTCATACATTGCATTTTATCATGTGATAGATGCCTTAATCTTAAATGCCATATAATAGCAGGTGTTGTTTCTTCGCTTCTCTTATTTGTGAATATACTTGACACAAATCCTGCACTGCTAGCTCTATGAGAACTATCCTTCTGCAACTCCAAATAGTACAACCCATCCTGCTCACTAGCTGAACCAATCTTCTTCAAATCCCTTCTTGCATGTATAGTACACCTGTCAGTTTCAAAAACTAGGCTGCAATTTTGTTCTCTACATAGTTTTGAAACAGAAATTAGGTTAACTTCAAATTGTGGCAAATATAAAACCCCTTGAATGACAAAATCTTTGGATATTTTCACATCTCCACATACAGAAGTAGACATAGAATTTCCATTTGGAAGATTTACCATAATAGGATTAATTTTATCATGTTTCAAGAACCAATCAAGGTTATTGCATATGTGATGGATTGCACCTGTGTCTAAGATCCATCTAACACCACCACTAATATTGAAGTTAGCAATATAAGGTTTACCTCCTTTTGCCATATTTACTGAAGCTGTGTTCTTCTCAAGAAGCATCATCAAGTTGTTGTATTGCTCCTTAGTCAGAGTCATACTTCCATTGTCATTGGAAGGTTCAGCTGCAACTTCACCATTTGCTTCAACTTGTTCAGTTGCATCTGATTGTTGTTATTCTTTCTTGCAGCCATTGTAGAAGCACAAATCAAAGAAAAAATGCAGCAAGATTACGAAACAGCGAATCAAGAAAGAAAGAATCGTATAAATGACTCACACAAAACGATGTAAAAACGAACTCCGAGCGGAAGAAAGAAAGAAAATAAAGCAAGGATTGAAACCCAAGCCTCACTAATGATCTTGAAGCATAAGCTTCAAGAAACGATCGCAGCAGAAACAAAACGGGCTTAGCCTGCTCTGATACCATCTAAGAAGATGAATGACTCCATTAGAGGAGAAAAAGAGAGTGAATAACGTGCAAGCAAGATGAACGTGCAAGTAAGAAGAATAGAGAAATAGAATTGTTATTCATTCAATGTCTAAAGTTTGTTACAAGTGTCTTATATATAGTTACAAATCGTAACTAACTCTAACTCTAACTGACAAAACAGAAAAAGAGAAACTACATAACAAAAGTTCATCTTCAGAAGTTCACTTTTCAGAAATTCATCTCCAGAAGTTTTGTTTCTGGTTCATCACCAGAAATTATGTTTTTGGTTCATCACCAGAAGTTCTGACTAGGGGTGTTCAAAACCAAACCAACCCAATAGAAAACCGCAAAACCAAACCAAACCAAACCGAAACCGCATTTGATTCGGATTAGTTTGGATCGTTTTTTAACAAAACCGCATGGTTTGGTTCGGTTTGCGGTTTGTATTTTACAAACCGAACTAAACCGCATTATGTTACAACTTAAATTTTACTTAACTCGCATCTAACCCAAACCTAAATCTATTATACATTAGCCTTATGATTACAGACAATTTTCTCATTTTTACAGTTATGATTTCATTTTCAATCTTCTTAAATATCTCTTAACATTATCACTTCATCTTCACCACTTACATCTTGCCTCTTCTTATCTAATATCTACTCTCTTATATTGTTTCCTTTGCATGTTCTTATTTTTTATGCAATTTTTCTCTTTTTCAATTTCATGTTATCGCACATCTTTATCTCTAATTTCTCATCTCTTATGTTCTTTCTTTTTCATCTTCACTAATTTCTCATCTTTTCTATTTTATTTGTTTTATTATAATATTTTTTATATTGATTTATGCTATTATTTTATGTTTATTATTTCACTTTTGTCCAATCTAACTTTTGCATATTAAATGAGAAGTTATTGTCCAAATATGATTAGTTTTTTTGGTGATAATTTAGTAGTGTATCATGTATGAATGACCAAATACAAAGTTATGTTGTCATATATATGTGAATGTATGACTCAACAAATTATTTGTAAAACCAAACCAACCGCGAAAAAATGCATTGGTTTGGTTTGGTTTTTTTTCTAAAAGTCAACCGAACCAAACCAAACCGCATGCTTTTTTCTCTCGCGGTTCGGATGATTTTTTGCGTTAAAACCGCTCAAACCGCACCGCGAACACCCCTAGTTCTGACACAACTTATTTTCTTTCATCTGCTAATAGATCTCTCCACACTAAAAATAATTGAGATTTTTGGTGGAAGACAGCATGTAAGGGTAGAAAGAGTAAACCCTCAATATTTTTCGAGTGAAACATCGACAATTGTGGTCCGATTCTCTTCTTTTCTTTTAATTTAGCCCCGTATGAAAAAAGAAAAAAAGAAAAAGAACCGTGGTCCAGTGAGGCACCACACCACTACAGTGTATGGAACTTTATAGTACACGAGTACCATCGAATGGTTTAAGTTTATGTTGTATTAAGAATGTCTGATTCAGGATAGGGACCCGTCACGCGTTCTAGTGATGACAATCTTGGTGGTTTGTTCCGACATCATATTTTTGCAGCACCTAGTTAAACCATGTTTTCATCGTAGAATACAACCTCACCTGTCACGGTTTAATAAATAATTATAACACAATGTGTGGTGTTTAGTTTTTTCTTAAATGAATTTTCAATTTTTGTAGTAGATTAGTCTCTAGATTCTGACTCGGATTCCCATATAAAATTGTTATCATATTTGTATTATTGTAAGAAACTTTTTGTCCACTTTTCTCAACGACCAGAGAAGCCATGTTTCTTCTCAGTACTCAGTTCCACGTGCATAGCTGTCTTCCATGGATTCCAAGGTGCACACACTCTTCATCATCAATCAACAAGAATTCTTCCAGGTACTTGTTGTTGTTCATCTCCAATCTTACTTGTTGAAATGAAGTTTTTGACCTATTATTAATGAGTGATGAATTAGGTTTTCTATACTTTGAATGAGTTTGTTGTCATTTGAACAATTTCTGTTTTTGATTTCTCTTGATACTTCTTCACAGGAGGTTTATGCCTTGTCACTTCAGTTGGCTCAAGTCTTCTCCGTTACATGGACATGGTATTAGTCTATTAGACCACACATTGTTTGATCTTCATTGTTTGATTCAAAGTAATTTCCATGAACTGATTTGAATGCATGTTCTGACCTGAAACTAATGACTTATTTGATGAAAACTGTGTAGGGAGGTGGGGGGTCGATGTTCACAGATCGGCTTTTAAGTCCAATTCCAACACTAGTGAACATGTTCCAGAAAGTTCGAACGTCAAGTTCATTTGGGCGGAGAAAAGTAATAATAGTTCTCAGGTAAGAAATCTTTTTAACGCAAATTCTATTTTCTTTGGATTCAGTCAGACGTTACTGTGTTTAATTATTTGTTATATCTCTCGAAATGTTGCATGTGCTGCAGCGTCCACAGGCTAAACACATGATAGAATACATGCCGTTGTTCTTGGTACTGAAACTGACGCATACAAAGTTTGTTGATCTGGTGATAAATGTTGTCCAAGTAATGGTTCAAAATGTGCCTCAGACTCTTGGTGGAACAAGCTTGCCTTTTGCTTGTATTCCGAATGCGTTGAATAAACCTACGCCTCTTAAATTAGACGTGTCATTTCCTTCTTTTAATGATATTAGATGGAACTTGGCTCGGTTGGTGTACTTATTTAACATACAACTCGAGAGAAATGTTGCCACGTAAGTCAATCACTTCGTTATATATTTGGATGAGAAATTTTGTATCTGTTGGTTGTTTAATTTAATAGATTTTAAGCTACTCTTGTTATCTGAAATCTTTCAGATTTTTTGTGGTGCTCCTTATAGCATGCATCTCGTTTGTTGCAATTGGAGGTTTCTTGTTCTTCAAGTTCAGGTAATCGTAGATAAATACACTTGTGGAGATTGTTCTTCTTGTTTGTTAACCTTACTCTGAGTTGCGCCAAATTGTTAAATCACAATGCTAAGTCTGCCTAACCAAGTCTTAGGGGATTGTTTGAGATCCTATAAAAACTTGTGGAGTTGATGAACTAGTCCTTCCTGAAAACTCCCCTCAAACAACAAACCCAGGATGTTGATCCATGTAAATTTATCCCGTGGGATCTCTCCGTTTATGTTGTGTTCACCTTACAAGCCGATTTTATAGAGTTGAGTCAGACCCAACTCAAATTTCTAAGACGTTATTTTAACATTTTCTAATTTGTTTTCCAGTGGCACTTATCCCCTCTATTTGTTTTCTGCTTTAGTTAGTTATCATTGAGTTACAAGCTCATTTCTGGGGCTCTCTTTGCTAACGACCTAGTTGATTTTTACGACTTAAAATTATGGCGAATTTTAGTGATGCCATGCTTATATATATATTTGTTAATCTTGGCCAATATTAAACGATCCAGGGACAATAAGCAATCTCTGGAAGAATGTCTTTGGGAGGCCTGGGCATGTCTTCTTTCATCATCTACTCACTTAAGAGTATGTTCGACTTATTTTGGACTTCACAATCTGGTTTTTTTATCGAGTCCTTTTAAATGGCTTATTCTTATAATAAACATTTGCGGAATGACATACATTTTGTTGGCCTGCAGCAACCAACCCGTATTGAGCGTGTCATTGGCTTTCTTCTTGCAATATGGGGTATATTGTTTTACTCTCGTCTTCTAAGTACCATGACTGAACAATTTAGGGTAAGATCCGAAGGGTTAAGAATTCCTTAAGCAATATTTTCTGCATATGTCAACAATTAAATCTTCACAACAGAGTAATATGCAAAGACTCAGGGAAGGAGCACAAATGCAAGTTATGGAGACCGATCATATCATCATTTGTGGGATGAATAGTCATCTTCCTTTCATACTAAAGCAGCTAGATAAGTATCACGAATTTTCTGTTCGCCTAGGCACTGCTGCTGCTAGGTAAATGCTTCATACAAGATAATTGCCAATTTCCTTATCTTGTGTTTTGATTGCTGGCTTTTGCAACATGCCTTTTCATTTCGCAGGAAGCAGCGAATCCTTCTTATGTCTGATCTTCCAAGAAAACAGATTGATAGGATAGCCGATAGCATTGCTAAAGATTTATATAATATTGATGTCCTTAGCAAGAGGTATTCTCTGTTGCGAAGCGACTTTTGTAAAAAACACCATTTTACCTCTTGCTTAGAACTTCTCAATGAGTTAGGATATATCATTAGAATAGAATAAGGACTATGATTCGGTTAGTCGATTCAATTAGCGCATTAATTAATTATAGTCCTATATTTAGTTGATTTAGAAACTCGTTTTCTTTCACGTCAAATACTTGAAATTTCTGGTTTTTCAGTTGCTCCCTTAGTCTAACAAAGTCATTTGAAAGAGCAGCGGCCAACAAAGCACGTGCAATTATTATACTGCCAACTAAAGGAGATCGGTTAGAGTTGATCTATTTAAATTCCTAAAGTACATAGTGTTCACTTTGATAAGGTTTACTGATTTCAGATCATTTATATGTTAGGTATGAGATTGACACGGATGCATTTCTTTCTGTTCTAGCCCTTCAATCAATTCCAGAGATGGCTTCTGTCCCCACTATTGTTGAGGTTTGTTATTCATGAGCAGCTTTATGTGAAACAGAGGCAAAATTTTAAGAAACGGGCAGGGAATAAAACTATATGAAATTTTCTTAATTAATGTATGTAGGTTTCAAGGTCCCAAACATGTGACTTGTTGAAGTCAATCTCAGGATTGAAAGTAGAGCCGGTAGAAGATGTTTCGTCCAAATTATTTGTTCAATGCTCTCGGCAGAAGGGACTTATAAAGATCTACAGGCACTTGCTAAATTATCGAAAAAATGTATTCAATCTTTGCAGCTTGCCTGATCTAGAAGGAATGACATATAGGCAAATAAGACACATATTTCGAGAGGCGGTTGTATGTGGTCTTTACCGGAGCGGGAAAATATACTTCCACCCAAATGATAACGAAACTCTGCAGAAAACTGATAAAGTATATTGACTTACAGCTAACTTATTCACATTTACACCATATATATTTCGTGTCTACCTTCTATATCGGATTTTATGAAACTTACATTACAGGGTTTACTAGCTACCTTCTCATATCAATACGCTTTTTTTGTTAGGTATTGTTCATTGGATCCCTTCAGTATACTAAAAGGCCACAAGTTGTAATCCCGAAGGTGAAAGAAGGAAAAGATGGAATTCATAATGACGAATTACTTGAAAAGGATTTTGAATATGCCATCGAATTGAGTAAAGTAAGACTTGCTAATATTGTGAAACGTCCCAACAGATCAGGCTCCAAGGTAAGGCTTCATGTTCTGTGCTGTATAAATGCTTTCGACAAGTGGTATTCCGCAGATTCTATTCGAAATTGTAACCTTTATCAGTTATCACCTTTTAGGCATCGGACGGGAATGTAGGACCAAAAGAATGCATTCTTTTAGTTGGGTGGCGACCTGATGTTGTAGAAATGATTCAAGAGTATGATAACTATCTTGGTCCTGGAAGTGTTTTGGTATGTTTATATTCTAATAAAACTTTAAATTTTCTCCGCCTTGGTGCGATGCGAAAATAATAATGATAATGAAAATAACAATAACAATACACTTCTATTACCGTTTGCTACATTCGCATCTGGTATGGATGATCTTAATTCTGAAACACAATAGATTCATGACACGGAGATTGCGTAGGATTAGTTTTCAAGATTACACGTGCATTCACTTTTCTTTCTTTTTTCTTTGACAGCATATGTGCATTCACTTGAAGTTCAACACTTATGGTTTCTGGCCATAAATAATATGCAGGAAGTTTTATCAGAGACGCCATTAAATGAAAGGATTACTAGAGAAACCAACATCATTGGTCGTAGCAAACTCAAGAATGTTCGAGTTTCACATAGGGTAGTGTCTGATGCAATTAATTAACGTGCTTAAATTTATTTTGATTTGTTTTTCCTTTTGATATGATCTTTTGCTTCTTTTGGATATATTATATAGGTTGGAAATCCCATGGACTATGGCACCTTAAAGGAAACCATTTTGAATATTCAAACTTCTTTGAAGAATAAAGATATTCCTTTCTCAATTGCTGTCATATCTGACAAAGATTGGCTTCTTGGAGGTAACTAGTCATGCTCATGCAAAATAAAATTTAGAACAAAATGGCATGCTATTGACTTGTTTCTTTGCAGATACGTCTAAGACAGATAAGCTTTCTGCTTATTCTATCCTACTTGCTGAAAATATCTGCGACAAACTTGGCTTCAAGGTGATTTTTTTTTATGATGATATGAATTGTTCATTTTAGGATATTACTAATACCACTACAAACTTTTTTAGGTGCAAAATCTAGTTGCAGAAATCGTCGATTCAAAGTTGGGGAAACAAGTAAGTCTCTTGTTGTTTTGGGTTGATTTTGATCTCTCGGTCTCTTTAGATTGTGTTATGTTTTTTAATGATGGTAATTATTATACATAAAATGCTGCAGATTGCTAGAATCAAGCCATCGGTGACCTACGTTGCAGCCGAGGAAATATTGAGCCTTGTAACTGCTCAAGGTCATTAATCTCTCTCCTCTTCTTGATTGAGCTTTGCCTTTAATTGTTTTGGTCTTTCTTTTTGTGTCAAAGTAAAATTTCATATTTTGAACTTGAAATCAGTTGCCGAGAACAGTGAACTGAATGAAGTTTGGAAAGATATACTAAACGCCGAGGGAGATGAAATATATTTGAAGGTAAAATCATCTCATGTTGTAATTGTATAAAATCATCTCAAGGATGTATTGTTATTTCATAAATCATTGTGACTTTCTTACTACAGGATATTAGCCTTTACATGAAAGAAGGAGAGAATCCATCGTTTTCTGAGCTTTCTGAGAGAGCGTATTTAAGGAGAGAAGTAGCGATAGGTTATGTAAAGAAGAACAAGAATGTATGACAATTTCTTGCAACTCAAGTTAGCTTTGAATAATAATTGGTTAGAACATGTTACTCATATTATTCCCATTTTCAGGTAATCAACCCAATTCCAAAGTCAGAACCCCTCTCTCTTGAATTAACCGACTCATTGATAGTCATTTCGGAGCTGGAAGGCGAACAGCCCATAATTTTGTAATTCTGAGGCTTTAATCATGCTGAGAATAGTGTGTAGGAAAATGCTGACCACTAAAATTTGGTTTTTGCATTGTCGCGATTAGGCTGACTGATATTCCGAATAAATTGTTACAAAATGATAGTTAAATGTAAAATATGGAAATGGAAACTTATTTTACCTTCTTGCACTACCAAAAAGAAATGCTATCAACCTAGAGTCCCTAGTCTAACAATGTTGTAAACATTTTGTTCTGCTGCATAATATCAACTAAATTTCTATTTAGGTTTAGCTGCTATAGTGTATATATTTGTAATATTGTTATTGTGTGTGACTCTTAAGCCACGAGTTAAACTGTGAGGTATTGATCAATTCATTGATAAGTCACACATGCCAAGTTTCTCAAGTTTTAAGGGCTGATGTCGGCAATTTTATCTTGTTGAGCCCTATATGGATCAATTCAACCACTCATTATTTTGGAAATTTCTTATTCCATTTTCTAGTGCGTCACACGAAATTCCAAAATTATTCCTAAAAATCAAAAATATATTTTCGATACGTACTGAAATTTAATAAACTATACATTGGAATCGGAATTTAATTTTTTGGTTTTGGCCCGGAGAAGTATTCTGATTTTGTGTTACACAGAAACTAGGAAAATATAATTGAATAACACTAATATCACAAACTCAAACTACAATTCATAACATAAACATAAGAAATACATTAAGGATTTTAACATAAATCTAACATTACAAAGCAACGGATGAACACAAACGTCGTTCTTCAGCTTACGATTGATGAACACAAGCTTCCCATCTTTGTCAACAGATGACGAGCAGTACTCAATCTTCACAACTTTGCGATTGTCGCCATAAGATATTTGGTCCTGCAATATCTTGTAGATCTTCAAGAAGGGTGTACTCAGCGAACTTAAATTTGCGAGATGGAGTAGCGTCGGTAAAGTGGACAACTCCAACATGTCATTTGATGTTCATTTCTTATTTTTGGTGTTGTGGTATGAAACAATATGACATGTGAGGTTATTTATAGTAGCTGGAGGTAAACATGAACCATACAAATTATATCCATGTGCCAGAGTTGAAACTAGAATTTCACTTCCGGTTTTTTTATAAATTGGAATCGGAAATATATTTCCGGTTAGTCTCTTGGGAGTGAAAATCCAAAAATATAATAGAAATAACATATCATTCAAAACAACCTCATGTATTGAAATACCATATTTTGGTCAAATTACAAAAATGGCTATATTTTCACAGCATAATACATGAACAAAATGACATTTACAATAAAATGATACCTAACTACTTAAATGAACCGAAAAAATTATCGCCGACCAAATCCATTGGTGGCACCCCTTTTGACTTTTCTCTATTTTTTTCTATTTCAATGTTGTTCAATCTGTTGTGTTTTGCATCCTTTCAATGAATTGGTCCGGCCAGGTCTCATATGGGATTGTGAAATAAATATCCCACTCTTTTGATGTAGGTGGTATAGAGCATCCCGAATTCAAATACACTTGAACAAAATGTCAGAAATTTGAAACTCACCCAATATGATACGATCATTGGGATTTGGTGTTGGAGCAGCGCACAGAGGGAAAAAGTTTCCGAGAAATTGTATCTTGTAAGATTAATACACACCCTTTCATACACACTTGCTATTAGATGATTCATCTCAAGGAAGTGCATCCATTTATCCTCCAGTACAGATTCACTCACGCAAGGTACAAGAGCGTTATATATTTCTTTAACTTTCTCTTTACTCCCGAACACACGTGTGTATAAATCTCTATTGCGCCTCAACTCTTTGATTAGGGTATGTCGGACAAACAAGTGATCCTCTTCCCCTTTACAGAGTAAACCAGAAACAACTCGAAAACCACAATTACCGTCACCCCCGACATAGACGGTCCGTTCAATGTACTTGTGCATAAAAATCGGCATGTGATCGATGAATGGTATTTTGGGTGCAATCAGAGTAGGAGGTGGTTTGCTAATATGTGCACCTTTGAAAACACTTTTATGAGATTTCAGAGTAGGTGAATCGGGAATTTTTTCATCAACATATTCAAAATAAGAAGGACACATCATAGTTAAACTATCGCACGGTGTTAGTTTCACCTTCTTAGGTGCCCCTTTAGTTTTTACCGGTTGAGATGGTGGTTTCAAGTCTGTGGTCTCAAGGAACAAAATCTTCCTCAATTGCTCTTTGATGTGGAGTTTGGTGGCGTCATTGGCTTTCAAAAAATCTTTCTTGTATCGCTTCCCATTCAGTTAATATGGAAATACTTGATTTATCATCTTTCATTTTACCATCATCTTCAAAATTAAGTCTCTTCCAATGACTAGAAACCTCGTCCATACTTATCAAATAATCAACTTTCATCTTCTTAGATATAACACAAGCACAAGGAGACCATATGTTTTTACAATTGTACAACCACACTTTGCGCCGTCGGAACCGACATTAGAAGCTCGTTTGGTTTCGTGAAAAGTATAATTCAGAGCTACCCAAGACACATTACCAAACAACTAAGAATATGGGGTTTGCCTTTGAACCTATGTTCCAACACCATGATACTATGACCAAATATTGTCTGTATCTCGCTATACTGGTTTAGTATCATATGGTTTACATAATCCCAACCCGTCATCAAATCACCTTTGTTATTTCCCAGCCAATTCTTCAAACAAGCATGAGCTGACTCAACTCGATTTGTTGTATTTCTGAGAAGCATAACCTCATCGGTCCAAGCACAAACAATCTTCTCCTTTACCTGATCAAGTATTATGTTTTCAACATATTTCAATAGATCGGGATATTTCACGCAAACATTTATGAATTGTAAAACAACATCAATGTATAGCTCTTTTGTAGATGCATTTATTATAACATACCATGCATCCACAATTTTCTCCATAATAAGGTCCGCCTTGACTAGTTTTCCATCTTCACCTGCAATATGTTTTATCCCCACCGCGGGTTTAACCAAACTTCTCAAATTTTTTGTAATATGGTACCTACAAAGTAAGGCGTAAGAAGTAGAAAATAAAGTTGCAACTGAATTCATTAATGTTGTATCACGGTCGATAACAATGACTTTCAACACATCTTCTTGATCCTTCAACATTGACCTACAAACCTCTAAAGCCCATACAAAATTGTCGTCTTTTTTCGCACTCTAGAAATGCAAAACCAACAGAATACGTCTTCTCAGTCGACGTAACACCAACAATTTCCAATAATGGAAGCTTGTACTTATTGGTCTTTTACATTGAATCAATTATGAGCACAGTGAGAAATATATTGAACAATTTAATGGAGTCAGGATGAGTCCAATAAATATCTCGTCGGTGCCTACAAACATAGTTGTTTTCATCAAGAAGTTTTAAGAGGTGTTACACCTCGGAGTGATCCTCCCTAATCGCTAATTTGAATTAATAACAGCTATTGTAAAGTTGCTTGATATTTGATGTACTCCTGGGTCATTTGCGCTTCAAGGTTGCAAGTATGTTTTTGAGCAGTACCAAGTTCAAAGGCATGTCAAAAACACATGTCTTCTCATCCGAAAGTAGCCAACATGCAATTGGATGACCGACTAAATTTTGACTTAAATCATGTTTGTGTAAACCACATATCACATTAAATTTCCATTTCTTATTTGCCAAAAGATAACCATGTAACGTAAATGGACATTCACATTTTCTTGAATTAGTGTCGTCACGTTTAGATTTTTTAATATGATAAATATATTTCCCACTTCTTTTGCATGTCAAAGTCACAAATTTATTTCTTTTATCCGTACGATTATCGGAACTTCTAATGACAACACTAAATCCTAGTTTTGTAGCCTGTATACAAATCCACTACAACATGTCTTCATGTAATTCAAGCTCTTCTTCATTTTCAAAATGTTCACTAATAGCTACCACCTTATTTATGATAGGAAATACGAGAGGTGAAACAACTTGAGACACATTAGATTTGAGAATGTTACCGGGATGCACCATACCTAATATTATAAAAAACATTAAACTTATTAACACTTACATAGAGCATGGCAAAAGTTGTTGCCAAAATAAACACAGACAGAAACTGAAATGACATTTTCGGTTAAGTTTAACTACCAATCGGAAGTATACATTTGGTATTCGCATAACCTTTTTCTACAATGAACAATAAATTAATGTGAGGAATGAGGATTGGAATGAATAAACTTTACCTTAAATTTCACTTCCTTGAGCTCTTTTTGATATGATGAACCACAAAAATGAAGATTTAGAGTGAAAATGGATTGAGAATGGAAGGGTTTTTGTGTAGTTTTATGGAAAGAATAAGAAATGATTTGATCATGTTGACAATGATGGTTACAGTTTTAAGCATTATGCATTTTCTATAATACCAGAAGTATACTTCCGGTTATATACAAAATGACAAGGTGGAAGAAAAAATCAATTCCCCCACTCTTTAAATCGGAAACATGATACCGGTTTTAAACCGGTAGTATATCTCTCATTTTGTTTTTTATATTTTGAAGGGCGAAATCATATTTGACCTGTTTTTGTAAATATATAGTGCGAATCGAAAATGTATTTTCGATTTTTGAGGGGAAATTTCAAAATTACAAAGGGTGTTTCTTTTGGACATAGGGTGGATTAAGAAATTCTTTTTTTTCTTCTTTTTGGGTAAGATCTCTTAAAAAGTGGTATTTCATATCTTTATGTTTACATCTATTATGTATTCCTAGAGTATCCTTGAGTTTATAGGGTTTTGTTACTTATTTATTTAATTATCATTCAAACTCTCACATAATTTGAATCATGAGGTACATTGACTCAAATCACAACTTTGCTTGATTGACTTGAATTATGATGGGAAAAAATCATTTTGGAATAAGATGACATTCCTCATCATTCCTCATCACGTGATTTTTTACTAGCAAATTTAGATGAAATCATTGAAATAATGAGGAAAAGTCATGCCAAAGTGTAAAGAATAAAACAAAAATTACAAAAAGTAGAACAATTAGGATGTTGAATAATTCTGAAGAAACGAGCATTTTTCAGCACAATTTATATTATAATGTATGTCCAATAATCTGATTATATCTTGAGTTTCGTAACTCAGATTGAGACGATTATTTTTTGCAAAAGGAAGCTAAAAAGGAGATATTTTCACATGAATTATCGCAGCGTGATTCATACCACCGTGGCGTGATGTTGTGTCACTCTGATATGCATGAATTGCTATAAGTAGATATGTTGGGCTACTATTTTTTAGTTTCGAATTTGATAGAGAACGTGATTGTTGCAGATTATCAAAGTAACGTTTTTTAGAGTTTTAGAAGCCACTAAAGCTCTTATTCTTCCTCGAGTTTTAGTTCTCTCCATCTAAATTCATAGTAATTGTTATAATCACTATGAGTTGCTAGATTCATTAGATTAAGTATTTTTAGACAAACCTTATTGTACTTGTTTGGTTATATGGCTATTTGATATTGATTAAATTATATTATGTTATTTTTATTATTTAATTATTCTTGATCTTAATGATTTTTATGTATTGACGAATGCATGAATTGATATCAAATGAGTAGGGATTCAAACCGTTAATTTAAGGATCTGATCAAGGGTAATTATTCAACTTAGTAATTAACTAGCAATAGATAATTATAAGTTGCGACTTTTGAATAAACCAACTTAGAACATCTAGTTTAATTCTGACTTGGCATGAGGAATTAGGGAATTATTATTTAGATTTGTAAATTGCACATCAAGAAATTTGGTGCAATCGTCGTGTTAATTCGCCGTAATACTTTAACATCTTACAAATTTGATCAATGCATAGTTCATCAACAAGTATGAGACGGGGAGTCGAAAGAATATCTAATCGCTTTTAGTAATTAGTAATTGAAATCAACTACGTTAATTTCTCTTTTTATTCTTAAATCGAATAACTGTGAAACCTCACCTTTATTATTTACTTTAATTTATATGTAGTTATCTTGTTTAAATTTGCAATCTCTATGGAGACGAATTTTATTTATTACTTCGACAAGACTAATACACTTGTTAGAATTGTTCATCAAATTTTTGGCATCGATGTCGGAAATTACAAAATTTAGTAAGGGAATATTTGTGCTTAGTTTGTTATTTTTAAATTTTTAGGTTTAATTTTGAATTTTCCCTTTTTCTATTTATTTTTATTTTTGTTTATATTTTAATTTCTATTTCTTTTTTGGCCAGTTAAATACCTAGAATTCTATTTTTATTTATTTATTTTAATTTTATGTTTTTATTTATTTTTATTGTTACTATTTTCATTTTTTTTTAATTTTTTTTTCTAGATCACTGTTACTGAGGTATTTTGTTCTGATTGTGTAGTAAAGGAATATATGTATGATGGAGCTGACTTGCAAATTATTTTGTTAGCACAACTTTAAGCTTTATCAACGCAAATTGATGTCTCAACTCTAGTTTCAACAAATGTTAATCAAGGAAGGTCATTACAATGTAACTTTTGTGGTTACGGTCACGCCAATGACTATTGTGTACCATATGTTAAAGAAGTGCATTATTCAAGAAATTATCAATAGACAGATCTTTACCTCAACACCTATAATCCGTGGTGAGATGATCATTCAATAAGGACATCATCCCTTCTAGAGGAAACTTTGAGAGAATTTATGAAGTTTACTCAAAGAAACTTTGAAGAAATTAAGATTACTCAAGAAATACCTGAAAGTGAGTCATTTCTTCTAGAAAAGATAATGAACAAATTCATGTTGACTCAAAGCAATTTGAAAGCAATACACTCATAAATTAAAGCATTCCGCAAGAACCTTGAAGCATCGATCAATGACATTAAAGCATATAACAAGAACATTTAAGCATCCATGAAAATATTGAAAATCCCATTGAGTAGTTATCTAAACAAGTGGCAACTTGATCAATTTGAAGGTTTATTGGGAATATGTTGGATAGTTTTAGGAATGATGAAGTTGAGAGAGAAGTAAAAGTTAAATGGAAGTAATTGATGAAGGAGGAGTTGGAAAAATGCATGACATTAGATAACATTGAATAAAGAATAAAAGAAGTCGAGGCAGAAAATAGGTTTGGGAAAAGAGAAAAAATGGTAAGCGAAGACGATCTAGTTTTGGATTCAACAATTTGTCTAGATGCAGATATCCAATAAGAAAATCTTTAATAAAATAATAGTCCTAAAAGTTATTATAGAAACAAGGAAGATGGAAGATAATAAATAAATAAAGTATTAAATTTCATTTATGTCTTATTTGTTACTACCAAGCTGAAGAAGATATAGGAGCAACATCATCAATATCTCAAGTTCATGGGAGTGCTGTCAAAGAAAAGGAAGAAGAATAATGATGTGTTTTTATGTCACATATGTCTCCATAACAAAAAAGCAAATGGTCTAGGTAAAGACCGTAAATAAACGGTGTGTGGGAGGCAACCTACGGGTCATAGATGAAGAAGGAGATGAAAGAGGGAGAAGAAAAGGGAAATAAAGGGGTCTAAAGAAAGAAAAATGAGTGTGGTGAAAATACTTGAGATGTGATTTGATACTGAATTTGGTTGGAAAAGCATAGTCGGACAAATCAAATAACAAAAGTGGAAATGGGAAATTGGAAAATAAGTTATTTCAACATACAAGTCATTGCAGTGGAAAAGAATAACACTTTAAAAACCAGCCAAATAATGTCATTTAGTTGCAAAAAGTATTAATTAGACAAGGTTTGCCCAAAATGTGGAACTGTGACAGTAGCCAAAACAAGGACAAAAATAATTTTTAAGAGTTTTCATATATTATAGATGTCTATGTTGAAAGTGTAATTTCTTGTGTCGAAGCAGCTTGCTCGACAAAAAACAAAGAAATGTCGAAAAGATTGTGTCGAGTTGTAATTAATTTATTAAAGTGTTGAAGTAGTTTGTTACACACCGATTTGATTTAGATCTAAAACATATAGATTTGAGTTACGGCTAAAATAGATAGATTTGATTTAGTCTCAAAATAAGTATTTTGGGTTTTTATAGTTTTGGATTTTTGCCTCAGGGGGCAAACTAACCTAAAATTATAAATAGAAGGAGTAATCCCTATTTTTGTAATCCACTCATTGTATTCACAGAATTTTGCAATTGCAAAGTGAATAAAATTTTTCCACAGTTTGTGGGCAGCGAGAAACTCTGCAAAAACCCTAATCCTTATTTTATTTTTTAATTTTATTTTCATTGTCATTTTATTGTGTGGTGATAACAATCTTGTTCATCAAAATTGATAGAAATTCATTATAGATTTTAGTGGATTTCCAACAAATGGTATCATGAGCCTTTGGTTCGAGAAAGAGATCTGCTTACTTGTATCAAAAGTATTTTCACATAGGCAAGGATAAGTGTCACGCATGTGAGTAGAGTGTCCTGTTAGAGAGTGTCCAACGACGAGTATCCTGTTCAAGAGTGTCCAACTGTGGTACAAGTCCAACGGCAATACAAGTGTATGTGGAAGAGAGATCTTTCACTTGAGGGGGAGCATTGTGGACTCACATTTGAGGGGGAGTGTTGAGAATATAGCAAGTGTGAGTATGGGGAAAATAGTTCCACACTGAATAAAAATGTGGTGACTTGAGCATTTATAAGTTGGAGAACTCATTCACCTATCATCTTAAGATTTTAGGTTGACAAATGGTGTGTCTCTCACAAAGGTGTATGACTCAAAACATAAAAGTCTCGAAAATAAGAATGTCCATCGCTCAACCCTCCTCCGAATTGCACCAACAGTCTAAATTGTTTTGACTAATCCATAAAGAGAATTTTCAATTTATCTCAAAAATGATAATTTTTTAATTTCAAAAATAATAATCTCATTTTTCTTTTCAAATTCAAAATTTAGCTAAAATTACTATTTTCGGGTAAAAAATGAATTTCAAAAGAGAATAATAAAAATACTATTTCAAATAAAATAAAAGAACAAAATTACATTGAAAAAAGAAAAGAAAAGAGATAAGAGAAAAAACACTATAAGATAAGAAGATTGAGAGGGAACGGTAACACCTTAAGCATAAACGGATAGAGAGCAGCGAACCATTCTACAAGAAAACTACCTTCGAAAGACAGGTTTGTTTGGTCTCTCTCTTTCCCTTGTCTGTTTTTTCTTCAATTTCATTGCTTATAATGTTGAACTCTTAGCTGTTCAAACCCAAAAACAAAATTTATTGTGTTGTTCTTTCAAATTTTGAGTTACCTGTTGTTGAATTATGATATTATTAGGTGAAAATGGTGGTGAGTATTCGATTGGCCAGACTTGGTTGCACACACAACCCTTTCTATAGGGTTGTTGTTTCTGATAGCAGATGTGCTAGAGATGGCAGGAACATTGAGATTATAGGTTACTACAATCCTATTGCAGGTTAACATTCTCTCTCCCTGTTATGTTTTGTTATCTTGTTGCTTTTCGTTTTGGTTTCTGGGTTAGTAGGACTTGCTGTGATTACTTATTATTGGTGTCGCAATGTCATTCTCGGTGTCGGTGCTTTATAGAATTAGTGTTGTGAATGTGTCAAAATAACCATATAGACCGTGGGTTATGCGGGTTAATCTGTGGATTCGCGGGTTCGTTTGTAACATATCAGTTAGGGAATGAATAGGAGGATGGTTTTAGTTGATACACATGAAATCCTTTTCTAACTTGATTTACTTCTTCTGTACAGCCAAAGATGATGAGAAAAGAATGAGTATCAAACTTGAAAGAGTGAAGTAAGTAACTTTGATCCATCTTTGTGAATTTTGTGATGGAACTCTCGACCACACTCTTAATAGGATAACTTTTCCTCAACTTCTTTAGGTACTGGCTTTCTGTTGGTGCTCAACCTACAGAGCCTGTGGAGAGTCTTTTATTTCGAGCTGGTTTTCAAATGAAACGTAAAGGTGGTAAATATCTCGAGCAGCCAATTGAAGCCGATGCCAACGAAGCTGATGGTGAACATACACTCCTTCCTTTTGAATCTCTTTTAGTATTTGTTTTTGGGTTCTTTCTTTTTCTCATTGCATCTGCTGTTTATTTTAGGTATATCTCCAGAAGCTGTTCTTTCAATTGGCTTACAAGTTTGAAGGGGATGCCAACAATATGTTTGGAGAAGATCGTCTGTGTTGTGAGTATGTCGTCCAGTGCAATGGCAATACTTTGATCAATCTCTCTTGAATTTATTTGTCATCTTGTTGTTAAAATATCATTTGTTTTTGTCTTCTTGAACTAACTTCGAAGATGTCAGTACAATATTTGAATGTAGCTCATTTGATTTCTGCTTAATTCATGTATCCCGTCATGTGTGCATGCCTGACATTGTTGTCTACTCTTTAAGTCAGTTTTTTATGCTTATGAACTTAACCAAGAATCATCAAAAGTTATTACCGAAGTTTTTTTATTGTCAAAGACTTGTGGGACGATTGCCTCACTTGAATTTTACCCTCCCGCCATTTCTAAAAAACACGCGTGATTTTGGAAGAGTTTCTTGACAGGATAAAATTATGTTTCTATCTAAAAATACATATTCAAATTGTACAAAAACTGTGTTTTTTCCTATCATTGGAGTTGATGTCCAACATAAGTCAAGCTTCCATACCAAGATTAGAGAATTCGTTCCAATATTCTTACTTAGTAATTTTATTCAAATCCATAGCAACTTCACAATCTCTCGGAATGTGCATGATAGACTCTATTTGATTTTAGCTTCTAGGACAATTAGGATCCATAGTCATCTTTCTTTCAAAATTTTCCTCATTTGTCATTAGGACCTTTCCAACTGAGGGCTTAACACTCAGTAAGTTATAGACAGATGTAACAGAGTATTGACCATCAGAAGAGTTCTTCTAATTAGAGATATATGCAGAGTTATTAAATATAAGAGGATTAAGCTATTAATAATTTGATAGACATCATCAGAAACAAAAGACAATATTATCAGATTTCCATTGGCCAACATTCACATAGAAATAAACTGGAAAGTTTGCATGTTTTTAATGTTTAGTGTTGACTGCAAATTTTTCAAAAAAAAGTTCGCAAGAACGCAATGCATTTGCAGAAATGTAGTGTGCCTGGTGGAGATGCAGTGCGTCCTGCAGTTTTTGTCGAAATTTAGTGCATTTTAGGGGGAAGTGGTGTGTTTTGCCTAACACTTGTAAAAGATAGTTTTCAATCCTTTCTTAAGATTCATTAATCTAAGATTTTGAAGACTTTTAGGTATCTAATAAGATTAAAAAAAAAAAATACTAAACACCGTGGATTTGTGTAATTGACATCGAGTAAATAAGACATTAGAAACACTTGGGTAGAAAAATATGAAATGTTCTTAAGAACTTGGAAGACTATATTTTTTGTAACTCACCTTGTAATAACTCTTGCATTATAGTGGATTAGAGACTTGCTATCTCCATTAGAGGAGATTGATTTGGGTAAATAAAAATAACTCTTGTATTATAGTGGATTAGAGACTTACTATCTCCATTAGAGTAAATCGATTTGATTGAATTAGATAAATAAATGTGTTTACTCGTATTTTATTTTCTTCTTTTTGTGGTATTGTTTACATTGTTTGGCCCATAAATAATGGTTTGGAGCTATTTATTTTTGTTATTATTCTTTGCCCTACACATGCATTCTCTTGGTCTGTTTGGCCTTTGATATTTAAATTTTCTTACAAGTGGGGCGCACTATAGTGGCGAAAAAATTAAGTTTACAAGGGTAGAACATATGTTCTAAATGAAATATATAGAAGCTTTTTTAAGCAACTATTTTAGATTGTGGAAAGTGAAGATGCAAATTCTTAACTCATCAAAAGTGTGTATAGGCATGGCAATATAATTCGTATCTGTTCCAAATTTGATGGGGAAAATAATCCGTTTTGACTGAGTTTGGATTCAGATTTGAATTTTCACTGATTACAAAATATAGAGACGAGTCGAGTAATGAGGACACTAGTACCCACCTCGAACCCACCATATTTTATTTCATTATCTTTTATTAGTTTCGATAATTTAGAATATTAAATATGTGGTCAATATTTTAATATTTATTTATTATTTAAAATATTTAAATGTATGTATGAAATTTTTTGAGAGTATTTTATTGTATTATTTGTAATGTAATTTGATTTTGAAAATAAATAAATAACTCTATTTAAAAAATTATTTCACTAAATGAAAGGAGTCAGGGTGGGAATATCTGAACCCAACCTGAACCCGTTTGGTACGATTTTGAGTTTTAATTATTCATCCTCGTTTGAGTTTGGAGCGAAGGAACATGGATTATTTAGGGATTCATATTTGGGTTTGGGGGCTTAAAAGTTGTCTTCAACCCACCACGTTGTCATGCCTAAATGTGTAGAAGCATTAAAAGATGAGGCATTGTTGCATGTAGGTTAAAATAAACATGAAGTACCATTATTTTGTGCCTTAAAGATAAAGTACTGAGGAAAGTTGACAAGGAGAAGACTGCAACAAAGATGTGGGTCAAGCTTGAACCATTACCAAGTATTTGTGTGTGGCAATCCACCTGATCCCACTGATTTATTGTCTGAGATTGTCATTAGCTAAGCGTTGATTGGACAACTCTTAGCTTTGTTTGCGAACAATCTTTCTGTAACTCCACTAAAGATTGATAACTTCCAACTTGGCCTTACAGACACTTGGTACTTAATTTCACCAAAGTTTTTCTTGGAGTATATTGAAACTCTACTTAATAGATAACAATAAAGACAAATAACATTCAAGAAATGATACATGCACATATTACATACAACAAACTTCACACAAAAATATTACATACCCTAATGTACCACTAGTCTTCTCCAACATTCAATATTTAGAGATGGAGGTCCACAACAATGAAAAATGACTAAAGATGAAGATGATGAACAATGTCGGACTATCTCATAAACACTCTAAAACACAAGGTGTTAGTCAAGAGATTAGATGAATGTGAAAAAAGGACACACACAAAAGGTTCTCTCTAATTTCTTGTTGAATTTATCTTGGTTCTTGATTGATATCACGAGCTTAATTAATCACAAACAACACTACAAGATTAATCAACTCACTCTCTCAAATTTATTCAAAACAACAACAAATTGCACAAGAACATGATGCAACAAAAAGAAAGAAACCTAACATGGATTAACACTTAAGAAGTTGTTTTACAAAAGAATAGAAAGATTCACGGTGTTGGGTATATACAAACTAAAGAAGTGAGGACAAATTGACATTTTTGTCTCTATGGGTTTCACACAATTATTACTTTCATCAATGAAAAAATATTTAAATCTAAGATGGAAGTTGGATTTGTGAAGCTTGGAGTCAAGAGGAAATTATGATTCAAATCACTAGATTTTGTGGTTCAAATAAACTTATATGCTTGATTCGAGTCAATTTGAGCAGGGCTCAAATTTGGCTTCATGGGGACATCTTATTCGAATAAGAATTAACACTTGATTTAAGTCACATGAGGTTGTGATTTGAATCAAGTTCATTTGTTGATTCGAATCAATTCATTTAGAGACAAATTCCAATTTTCACAAGGTTCCTTATTCAAATAAAGTAACTCAACATCTTAGTTTAATAGCTCTAACTTGTAATTCAAGCCAAACTTGATGAAACAACAAAAGAGAAATTTGCTAGGCTAAAAAAGGAACAATATCATGGATTAAACACTCTTATTTATTGAGTGATCATGGGTGTTAATGGTACAATACTAAAATAGTTAAAATGAATACAATACAATTCAAAAGCGAATAAGATACAAACAAACAGATATTGAACGATAAACAAATTACAAATATGCAGGCAGATTTCATCAAATACATTCAAATTGGAAAAATATCAAAACTAGTAAATCATACTATAAAATAACGTGATTGCACTTTCATAAGGCATTTTGGATCCCTTTGAGTCTTCCCAAAATCTTTCTTTTCTGCCTATGGATATTTTTGTCTGTGAGCATCTTCCACCTTCCAATTTTTCTCACGATTCTCTAAATAATCATTAAATTTATTAGCATTATTCTAGAGGAATCTCACCATGTCTTCACACGAGTCTTCTAAAAGCAAGGCGCTCTCAAATATGAATCTTCCTTCTGTGTTGCTTGCACATAAATATGGAAAGTGATAAGAGTCGGATGGTGGTTAGAGAATTCTAAGCGAGTGGGCACTTTGACAAAAACATCTAAAAATGCATTCTCCAGTACTCATTGCACAAAGCTCTATTAAGCCTATGATAAATTCTTGATCCCCATGGAATATATGCCCCTTCCAGGTGAATCTATGGCCAATGAATCTAAGATCCATTAAATTATAATAATCAATTCCATTTTTGAAAATGTCACATTTCCTCATGGCTTCCGCATTTCTTCTCCTTTTTCTTATGCATTCATGATGTTATTGAAATCCCCTCCTAACATCCAACCTTTGTTCATCAAGATAGCAATCCTCTTAAGCTCTTCCCACGACTCATTCTTGCATTCCTCTTTAGAGCTTGCGTAAATAGGGGTGAACAACAACTTCTTGTCTTCATCAAAACTAATTTTATCATGCATGTAATGAAATATCTTTCTAGGATTTCAACATTAAATATGTCTTTCTTTCACGCCATTATTATCCTTCATGAAAACCCTCAAATGTTAATGAATCCATAGCCATCAAAACCCATTATATTGAAGGGTTTTTTTTCAAGTTTCTCCTAATCTATTTTTGTCTTCATCACTACAAAGATATCAAGTTTACTCTCTTGTAGGTATTTCCTACACACTCGCAAGAAGGATTTATTTGCATCCCCTTTACAATTTCACACAAAATCTTGTGATTGTCTTTATCCATAAAAACAATTATTTATTTGTTCCAAGCCTTTGACCTTGGCTTGGTGTTTCCTTGACCACTTCCATGTCAGTGACATTCTCCTCGAAGCCATTCTCATTTACAAATTCTTCTTTATCTCTATTATTGACATTCGAAAATAGAGTAGATGAAATTGGTTTGGTAGCTAATGCTCTATTTTTTTTCATCGATTGACCCTTGAACTCTTAAGTTGTTTGGGCCAAGTTGGTCCAAATTGGTCCAAAGTACGCCTTGCCCAAAATTCAAACCCATTATTAATATTCATTAGGCCCAATTCATCATGTCTCCCTCCATCAAGATTTAGACCAATAACTACCTTGTTAAAACCTTTATCTTCCATAATTCTTTCAAGTGGGCCTACTCTTCTTTTTTCCTCATTTATTCCACGTGTTCCAAATCTCGTGCTCTTTCTAATAGACTTTTAAAAATTCCTTTTATTCGTTACTTTCCTAACCTCCATGAGTTGTGTTTCTATTTGATGTTTCAAATTTTGCACCAAATTATCATTACCTATCATGGACCTAATGATTGGTGTATTATTTTTTATTTATTGGGAGTAATATTTTTTTTCCAATGTTATTTTTGAAATATTCTAATAAAGGAAAATAAAATGAGATCTCTTGTTTGACTCACTGGATTTAATGCCATTTAATCCTGTTGAAATTCCGTTATCGCTCACCGCTGCTGCAGGTTTATTTGTCTTTCTCTCATTCGTCTCCAAAGCGTGTGTCCTTCACATATTATTTTTCAACACATTCCTTTTATAACGCTTAAATCCTCCATAGTTGAGGCAAATAAAGTGTAAACCTTCATACTCCACTTTGTAGTGCCTCTCTTTTATCGATAACATAACAAATATAGATTTTGTTAAATTAATTTGGACGCAAAATCTTGCATACTTCATTTTTCTCATGTAACAATGTTTTTATCAACCTTAACCGCAATACCTATGTGATTTCCAATAAATGTTAAGATTCCATCATCATAATGTTCAATCTAACACAAAACCGATAAATGTTACAATTTAAATATGAGAAAATTAAAAGTACACTGACAATGTAAAATAATTTTACACTGTCGATCAATAAATCTTATGTATTTTATTAAATCATCTTTATATTTTAAAATTATTTAGATGACATGATAGATTGTTGACTTATTATTGAACGACAGTATAAAATTATTTTACACTCTGAGTGCATGCATGTCTATTAAAACTCTTTAAATATTTAATAAATAATTATCGAAATAGATAAATTGAATAAATTTGGGGGTGTTCGACTTCAAACCCTAGTTTTCAGTCATTCATCTATTAAAAGAAAAACATTAAATAGAAAAAAAGGAAAACATTAAATAGAAAAAAAAAGAATAAAATATACTCAATTTAATCGCAAAAGAATCAGTCCCTCAAGTTCCGCTGTGTTTATACATCGAAAGAGGAAAAAAAACCTAAACTACACAGCGGCGACATGGTTCACGGTGGCTTAAACAAGCGGCGCGTGAGGGTTAACCCTCCAAGCCGTCGATCCACCACCAAGAAATTCAAACCTCCGGTGTCCCTCAAAAACCAGATTCGATCCGCCGAACGCATGCTCCGAAAGGTAACCAACTTCTCTCTCTCAATCCCTAACCCTAATTCCAACAAACCCTAATTTGATATTTTCATGGCAGAATTTACCATTGGAGGTTAAAGCAGCACAGGAGCAGAAGCTGGAATCACTGAAGAAACAGCAGGAGGTTCACAACCGCCTAGCTTTGGAACGGAAGATATTCTTGCGCGACAAGAAGATTAAGTTCTTTGAGAGGAGAAAAATTGAACGGAGGATTCGACGGTTGGAGAAGCTTCAGCGTGCTTCGGCGTCCTCTTCCCCTGATCAGCTTGCTTCTCTTAAACATGATCTTCAATATGTTATGGTTAGTGTTTTCCAAGAGGAGGCTGATGATGATATTGTAAAGGAATACTTTTATAATTTGATTTTGATTGGATATGTATGTTGTTGCAATTTCTATTTTTAAGTATTTATGTAGCTGTGTGAATTTATGTTTTACTATGTACGTTGTTTTTTAGTCTTCACAATAGCGGTCATGATCATACCGCTATTCATTATGCATGCCACTGTAGTACTTTAGGGGTTTGGTGCCATGCGTCGCTATCCGAGATTAACAACCTAGAGTGATTAATGAAATTGTGTATGGTTCAATTCCAATGTGCAGTACTTTCCCAAGAATGAGAAATATGTTCCTTTATTTTGTGGAAGTGATGATCAAGAGATAGTTGACAAGCGAAATGGGTTGCGCAAACAGATTGAAGAAAGGTTATCTGCTGCTGCTGCAAGTGGCAAGGATTTAGAAGGTAGTTATTACCAATGCTTTATATTTTTTCTTACAAGAAAATGTTAGTTCGTGTTTTATGTTGGTAGCTAGGATTTGAACCTGGATTAACCACTTGAGCTATGCCTCGGAGACTATGATTGTTTTCATTATCTATACCGTACCACCATTTTATATTGATTTTACTTGGGCCTATTTAAATTGATTTATTTAAGTTTATCTATAAGCACTTATAAGACTGTTTGGGGGAACTTATGGAAGCAGTTTACGAGATATCCCTAAGCTTTTTAGAATAGCTTATGAAAACAACCAAGAGCTTTTATGAAAATAGTTTGCCTTTATTTTATCTTTTGTTATAGAAACTGCTTATTCATAAGTACTTATATGATATATTTATGATATATGCGCGCTTAGTTAAGTTGTTTATCCAAACAAAGCCGTAGAATGTTGATATTACTATTGCCACTTACCCTTATTTTGAAGTGCTTGGTTTTAAATGGTGTGAGCTAACCTCTAACTGAAAATGATGCCTAGGTCCTTTAGCTATGCTTCATATTTTGAAATGCGTCTTTGTACTTCTGCGTCTTTCCTGATTGATTAGATGTTAATGAGATTTCATGCTACTCTGCAGAGACTGGCAGCGAGGATGACGGGCTTTTAGATCTCAGTGATGATGATTTTTTCGTTGCTGGAAGTTCTAGTGATGAAGCTGATGCTGATGATGAATTGACAGACAAAAGCACCAGGTGAGCAGAGATGTTTTAGCACTTGGGTGATTATATCAATTAGAACTCATATATACATATACATGGCATGAAATTAGGATGTTGAAAATGGAGTGTGTGAATCAATCTTCCTTTTTTTATGTTGTCGGTGATAATGAAATAGAAGCCATATTTTCCTCTAAAGAACTTATGGCATATTCCCAACAGTGGTAGGAAAATCCTTTGCAGTCTTTGTTATTTGGAATTGTATTAATGATTGAGATGACGTAGACATATATTGTGACTGTATTATTGACCGGATAAAATATTTTCTTGGTTGCAGAGAGCAGGCTTCTAGTGCTTCTGGAAAAGCTTTGTCCGGCGGCATGTCCAGCGATGAAAAAAACCAGGTTGATTACTAGTAGCTTTTTGTTTTAATTTTCAATTTACTCTAACAGTCTAATTTATTTTGAAGTTTTTAAACATCTACACCCATTTTTGTAGAGGCATATTTCTGCTAGAACTTTGATGCCTCCTCCTCGCCCTTCAAACAAGATGTCGAGATTTGGATCATCTTCTGGCCAAAATTCATCTAAACAGAGATCTGAGTTTTCTACATTCAACAACACATCAAACAACAAAAGCAGCTCAGACTTCAGAGTAAGGGATAGGTTTGGATCATCTTCAGGCCAAACTTCATCAAAACAGAGATTTGAGATTTCCACATCCAGCAACACATCAAACAGAAATAGCAGCTCAGACTTCAGAGTAAGGGAACCTTCAAGATCAGGGACAACTACAAGTCATGGTAGTAGTATAAGCTCCAACTCTGATGCTCACAAGCCTCGGAGAAAGAGAAGACCCAAGAAGAAGAAGCAGGTTTGCAATTTGTGTTTATTCTATGTTGCATTACATTTACATATTTGCATTTACTTTCTGTTTAGTTATATAAGTTTGAAAAATGAAGTTGTGACTTTTTTAAATGGTTATATGACCAAAATATGCTTTTGATCTTGATAACCTGTGTATGATTTCATGATAAGATTTACACTTATCACTCTCACATAAAATAACCCTCTAAGGAGGCACATTCCCTATAATTATATTCACTTCTGTCGTGTTCAAGTTCCACCCATACCTATGGGCCATACCTTTCTCATATTTTTTAGTTCAGTTACTTATCAACTTTGCATTTAAAAGTAACGGCTTTACTAGTTGAATCTGGAAGTTTATCAAGAAAGTGATTTCTTACCAGCAATCAAATACTAAATTTCCAATTTGTTGTAAAAAATCATTAGAATATGATGACAGGATTAATGTGTTTGTTTCAATGTCAACACAAAAATAAACACTAAAGTTCCAATTTGTTGCGGCAATCAAACACAGGTAGTCATTTGAAAAGCTAGTTCAAGTTTTATTATGGAATACTAAAAAATGAATATGAAATAAAACAGTATCATGCAATATGAATTATGTATAATACCTGCATGTTATTGCCATCTGTGGTTGAGTGACTTGTGTAGTAGAACATTTATGATCGATTTATTTGCTCATCAAACACAATGCATCCAATATTTACTCTCCTATCTTCTAATTGTAACACACATTTGTTCTCCACTTGTAGGCATGATGGCTTAACTAAGAATTGCTATGGCATTTGCATTAGCTTCTTCACATTCATGAAGAATTTTACAGTTACGTCTTACCATGCCGTGGACCTGCCTGGAGTCTCTCTTACGGGTCATTGATATGATCATATATGTACTGACTTGTTAGGTTAGATTGAGAATTTGTTATTGTAGATTAGTAACTTTTGAATGTGGTGTCTTCATATTTGACCGTTGGATACTATAAATTAAATCCAATTTGTTTACAGACCGAAAAATACTATACTCTTCTGAAATTTGAATTATAATTGTATCACATACATGTCTGATTTTCTTTACAAAAGGACTTGCCGATTGAAAAAGTTTTGAATGGGCTGCATATTGAAAACAAATTGTTGAATGAATACCAAATTTTGGAATTATTATAGCTGAGATTCAATTCTTTGACCAGTTTGTGCTTTGAGTGTTTATTTTTTGAAGGAGTAAGTTTATATTTTTGTATACGTAGAGATTTTAAATGAATTGAAAGAATAATTTGACAAATGGACAAATGTAAATCACTTATAATTTTTTTGTAGCTTTGATTTAAAAATGAAAAAGATCTCTTCAAAACTCTTCATCCAATCAATGCATAATCATTTTCTATTTGTTTAGGACTATCATTAGAGTGGTTTTTTGTTTTGGAATTTATTACTACATCCTATATAAAGTAAATTTTGCTTTTTTTAGATTCATTATACAATTAATATATATGATTTATATATAGGTAAGATACATTAATTATTCAATACATTAATTATTCAATAAATCTAAAAAGTAAAATTTATAAATTTATTCAATAAATCTAAAAAGTAAAATTTGTTTATAAATTGTTGAGGGAATAGTTCAAAAAACCATTGAAAAAATGAAATTGCCCCTCTATTTTTAGAAATATATTTTTGGATGCACACTTTCATCACACAAAAGCAAAGCTAGTAAATTTGGTGTCATTCTAAAGTCAAATTAAAAAAATATTTTAGAGATATATCTTCAGAAATGTGATATAATAAATTGCTTCAGAACCAAACCATTACAATAATAATTTATAATAATTTTAGAGATGTAACTCCTGTAAAATTGTGTGCGAAATTGGAATTACGTCACCGTTGTATGTCAAATTAATTCGAAAATGCATCTCCGAAAAAATTAAAAGTGAAATTGCTAAAAACAAAAACATGCACAATCAACTTCATTTGTCATATTTTTCTTAAATCCTCTCCAAAAATCCTTACATTCTTAATTAAGTTTTTCATTCCAAAGGTCACGTTTTTACGTGAAGTGTATTTCCAGAATTCTATGAACTCGTCTGAAGATGGATTTTTGGAAGTTATTTGTGTTGATTTACCAGTAATCCTTCTCGTGTTATGGATGTTTTTTAGTTTTTATGTTTTTGTTTACATTAGTTACGGTGCATCCTGATGCTTACCCCAAATCTATTGTGTCTCAAGATGCTTTAATTGTCCTGGTGAAGGCTATTCGAACCATTTTATAAATGAATAAGAGTATGAGTTTCGCGATGACATGGTGCAATGGATTCGTACAGAGGCCACCAAACTGGGGTTTGGTGTTGTGATCAGAAGGTTCGATAATGGTTCAGATAGAAGAAGTGCATTTGTGACATTGTGATGCGAAATAAGTGGTGAATATAGACCTCCTCTCCGAAATTTCAAACGAGATAAAATTAGTTCATGAAAATGTGAATGTCCATTTAATTTGTGTGGTTATCAATTGACAAATAATAAATGGATAATTTAATGTGTATGTAGTTTACATAATCAAGATTTATGTGCAAAGTTAGTTGGTCAACCACTTGCATGCCCCATCTTGTCGGAAGAGAAAGAACGTGTTTTTGACATGACATTGAATTTTGTACCTCCAAAAAACATACTTGCAACCTTGAACTGCAAAAGATCCTAGAATATCTCAAATATCAAGCAAGTGTACTATAGGCTCTATCAATACAAATTTGACGTGCATGAAGAGAGTGATACAAGTAGTGATGACAACACTAATTGGGATAAAATTTGATGATAGTGATGAAGATATAGCTAATGAAAACAATGAAGGCTTTGTGATGGTTGAAATTAATTAACCAGTTAAAGGTAATAGGGTTTAAATTAATGGTAAGAAATATAAGTACAAGTTAAAAGGCAACAAAAATGGATCTATAGTAAGATATCCTTCAAATGTCATATTGGTTTCTCCTCCGTGTATCAATGTTTGAAGTTCAAGAATGGATGGGGAAACCAAATAAATCAATGTGTGCAGAAGATGATGGTTACTATGAAAGTAAATAATTGGGTTACTCAAACCTATATGATAGTGACAATGAAATGATGCCAAAGTATGAGATGTTTAGAGGAGATTCGATGAACAAAGACTTTGAGTTTATACTAGGTATGCAATTTAACTTTATTGTTGAATTTAAAGTTGCTATTAGAGATTGGCCAATTTTGAATGGTAGAGAGATTAGGTTTGTGAAAAATGAAAGTTATAGGGATATAATGGAATGTAGTGGTAAATGTAGTTTTTAGCACTTTGTAGTGGAATGAAGGATAAACACACATACCAAATAATGACATGGGTAGGGATACACACATGTTAGGGATTTGAATTGAAATTCCTGGCAGCAGATACGTGATGTCACAGAGAATGTTATGACACAGTATCTGACACTCTGCTAACAATTCACACAATTAATTTAAACAGCAGTAAAGGACACAAACAATTGTTTACCCAGTTCAGTGTGTAACTACACCTACATCTGAGGGCTACCAAGCCAGGGAGGAAATTCACTATTAGTAGAATTAATTCAGGAATAAACCGACCAGTTTATCTCCTTCACTTAAGACCTACCCAATGCAACTTCAATCTAAGTCCTACTTAGACCTGAGTTCCTACTCACTCTCCCTCAATCACAACAGTGATATCAACCTATTGATTAATTGAATTGTGAAGACACTCTTCAATAAACAAACTTGATTTTGCTTCAAAACTTTAATCAAGAGACACAACACTCGTGCTTCAAAGCTTTGAGTGATAAACAACCCTTACAACCAAATCCTAGTCCAAGGCACTTATCAATTGATAATTGCTTGGCTCACAAGAGTAACTAGAATACACAATTTACAACCTGCTAAATCTTCAATACAGTCCAAGAGGCGCAGCAGCAGAGTAAGGGTTCTATTCTTATTATAGAAGCAGTCCTGTAACTTCAGTTTTGGGCTTCCATAATAATAGCTAGAGTTCACTTAATTAATCCTAAAGACTTGGTCTTTTTAACAACCAATTTAGGGTTAACTAATATTAACCAAACAGCCACGTGAGCATGTGATTCAAATACATAAATCATAATAAAAACATCTCAACAGAATTCCTGAAAAGTCTCAGGAAAAATGATTCTGCAGAACAACAAATGTCACACAGAATGTCATAACATCGGTTATGACATCAGTTAATTTTCTGCAGAATTCCAGCACAGTATTTAGCTTCCAGTCTGAGCTGTACTTGAATCATCCTTCTCATGCAGAATTTATCTTCAACTCTGAATGTCATGACATCAGTCAAGACATTGTCATATCCTAGTTTTACCAAAAATTTATGCCAACATAAGAACACTTACAAACTCCCCCTTTGGCAAATTTTTGGCTAAAACAAACTAAGCTATCAGAGAACTAAATGCAGCAGAAATAAAATACCCAGTCTAAGCTAAACTAAGCTAAACAACCAAATCCTAAAGGAGATAAATTCTACCCACAATTTTCCATACAATTGCCCATAATGCCCATAAATTCTTCTTCCCCTTTTTAGCCACAAAGGGGCCAAAGGTACCAGTACAATTTCCCAACAATCATTAAATAAATAAGTACCAGCAGAGTTAAAAGTTACATCCCAGTAATGAGGTACAAAGTTCAAATCAAATAGTACAAAGACCAACAGAAGCAAAAATAACAATCAAAACAACAAGAAATAAACACAGGAACAACAACACAGGATCATAAGTCAAGTACTCTCTTCTCCAGAAGAGGCACTGTGGTATGTTGCATCCTCTGAACTGCTACCAGCACCAGTGACTTGATCAGCATCAGCATCTTCATCCAAGTTGTCAGCAGAAACATCACCAGCTAGCCCTTCATCCTCAACCTCTGTGTCTTTCTCCTTTTCAAGAGTAGAGATCAGCTCTTCAATGGTTTGCTTCCTTGCTTCAAGTTCCCTACAGGTCTCTTTTAGCACAGCAATGACATTTGCCTTGACATTTGATGTCTCAGCAGATGTCATGACAATGTCTGGGACATGCTTTCCTTGAAATAGCTTGTAGTGGAAACCAAGTGCAAGAGCTCTTTTGCATACTGAATCTCTATCAACCAAGATGTCAGGGTATTGATCAATTATAATACCACACAGGAGGGAGGGAAAGGTTATTGGTCCCTTAATTGCATAACTGTCAGCATGTTTGAGGGTTTGCTCAAAAATGTATGTTCCATAATCAAACTTTGCTTTAGTACCAACAGCAAAGATGAATCTGCCCAGACCAATGGAGACGGTGGACTTGTGGTTTGTTGGAACCCAGTTTGCAACACCTATCTTGTGAAGAATAACAAACTTAACACTCAGTTTGCTGGCAGTTAGCTTTCCCTTCATTGGCCAATGTTTCACTTGCTTAGCAGTGATTGTTTGACAGATCTGATTATCAGTTTCTTCAAGCTCAGGTTGAGCATCATCTGATCTTCCCAAATATTTGTTTATCACACTTGGGGAAAACTTCACTTTTCTCCCCCTTACAAACACAGTCTTGAAATCTGCTGACCTTCCATCAGCACATCCACTTGTCAAATTCACAATGAACTCCTTTACCAAAACATCATAACAGTTAGAAAACTTGACCACAGTTTTCATCAACCCAGCTTCCTTGATCAGATCAATAACATCCTTGCATTCAAGGGCACTCTTGTTCAGTTCCCTTTCTAGAGCAATTATTTTCAGACACACATATTTCCACCTGCTAGCATTCTCAGAGTGGTGGAAAGAGATGTTATCAATAGCCACTTCAGGCACTTTGGGCAGTTTACCAAGAGATGATTTCTTCCTGGGTTGAATGTCTGAGACATTCTCTTCAACATTAAAATCAGAATCCTCATCAGTTTTTGAGGGTTCAGGAACCTTTCTCTTCTTAACAATTGGGGTTCTCTTTGCTCTAGAGATACCTCCAACAGACTTCACTTTACCCTTCCCTTTGGAAGTTCCAGCCTTGTTGTCCTTACCAAATTTTTCTCCAGTCTTGTTCTCAGCCCTAGGAGACTTATGAACAACTTTAGCAACCTTCTCCTTGGAAGGACTTGGAGTAGCATTTTGCTTCCCTTTTCTATTCATCATTCTCTTAGCAATGCTGGGATTAACACTAGCAATGAGATCATTATCAGAGAATTCTTCATCTAGATCAATGACTGGAGGCTCAACATTCTGATCAGTGGGTTTCTCAGGAGAGTTTACCAGGTTACCAGCAACAGGTTTCTCTGGGGATTCTTCAAGAATTTTATCAGAGAAGCTCTCTGAAACCTTTTCCATGTTTTCATCAGCTGGTTTTACAGGAGATTCTTCAAGAATTCTATCAGAAATATCATCATCACTAATCACGGGGGGCTTATTAGTGGTATCAGCAACACATTGTTCAGGAGTTTTATCAGAGGTATCAAAAAGACATTTTTCAGGGGATTTATCAGAGAGTTCATTATCAGGATTCTCAGGGGTTTTCCTAGCATTATCATCAGATGTCTTGACATTCTCTGTGACATCTGGATTAGTTGCTAAACTAGGGCTAGCAGATTCTTGATTTAATGGCACAGAAACCCCAGACACAGAGTGATTCTCATTCAGAATCCTAGTTACTATTCTAGCTATGGCTTGATGAACATACCTAGAACCTTCCCTATTTGCTATTTCAGGAGGAACAGAGGAAGTTGGTTTAGAGGTCTTACCAGAAGGAGATGCTTGAGATCTTCTTGCATGTCTGGTGCGTAGTTTCTTGACCCTTCCAGGATCAGTTGCCATGGCACGTAGAGGAGTAACCTCCATAATCTCAGGCTGCATTGCTTCAGCATTTGCCCTAACCCCAGAATCAGTGGGAGATGGAGAACCAGTTTCCCTTGATGATGAAGAAGTGGATGACATGCTTTGTTGAGACATTTTGTGGAAGTGAGAAAACAATTGATAGGGAGTTTGAGCGTGTCTGTAGAAGGAATGAAGTGTGTTGCATTCAAATGAGCAAAAATATATATATATATATATATATATATATATATATATATATATATATATATATATATATATATATATATATGTCTCTTCCTATTCTTGGAATTTTGAAAAGTAAGAGGGAAATAATTAATTAGCCCACTTAGAATTAAATGAAATAAAAGGTCTCTTCCATTCCTTGTTGTAAGCAATGTTAATTGCTACAGTTCTTCATATTGGCAAATACCCAACTTGCCCCTTAAATTCTTAAACTGACTAGCATCAAGAGCTTTAGTAAAAATGTCAGTCAGTTGGAGTTTAGTGGCTACATGCTCCAATTTTATCACTTTTTCTTCCACAAGATCTCTGATGAAGTGATGTCTAATATCACTCAGATTGTCACAGTACAATGTCATGACATCCTGTGTGACATTGTACTCAGTCAGCATTTGCTTCATCCAGACCATTTGAGAACAACTGCTACCTGTTGCTATGTATTCAGCTTCAGCAGTGGATAAAGACACACAGTTTTGCTTCTTGCTGAACCAAGAAACAAGATTGTTCCCCAAAAAAGAAGCATCCTCCAGAAGTGCTTTTTCTATCAAGACTACCACAATCAAGATCACAATAGCGAATTGGTTCACATCCATGAGAATACAGCATACCATAATTGTAAGTTCCACTTACATACTTCAGAATTCTTTTCACCTGATTGATGTGACTTACTTTAGGTTCAGCCTGATATCTTGCACATACTCCAACAGCAAAGGCAATGTCAGGTCTGCTGGCTGTTAAGTACAACAAGCTTCCTATCATGCTTCTATACAAGCTTTGATCAACATTTGCTCCACTTGTGTCTTTGGACAACTTTAAATGAGTAGGAGCTGGAGTCCTTTTATGACTGGCATTTTCCACCCCAAATTTCTTGACAATATTCTTTGCATACTTGCTCTGAGAAAGAAAAGTTGAGTCTTCCATCTGTGTGACTTGTAGTCCAAGAAAGTAAGTCAATTCTCCCATGAGGCTCATTTCAAACTCAGCTTGCATTTGGTTTGCAAAATGTCTCACCATTTTATCTGACATTCCTCAAAACACGATGTCATCAACATAAATTGGAGCTACCATTATCTCTCCTCCTTCATTCTTGACAAAGAGAGTTTTGTCCAAACCTCCTTTCCTGTAACCTTTATCAGTAAGGAACTTTGTCAACCTTTTATACCAAGCTCTAGGAGCTTGTTTCAGACCATATAAAGCTTTCCTCAATTTGTAAACATGATCAGGAAAGTTAGGATCCACAAATCCTTTAGGTTGTTCTACATATACCTTCTCATTTAAGTAGCCATTTAGAAAGGCACTTTTCACATCCATCAGAAGCAACTTGAATTTCAGGATGCAAGCAACTCCTAACAGCAATCTGATTGATTCCAACCTAGCCACAGGAGCAAAAGTCTCATCAAAATCAATCCCTTCAACTTGAGTGTATCCCTGAGCAAGAAGTCTTGCTTTATTTCTGGTGACAACCCCTTCTGCATCCGACTTGTTCTTGTAGATCCACTTTGTGCCAATGATGTTTGTTCCTTCTGGTCTAGGAACTAACTCTCACACTTCATGTTGCTTGAACTGGTTCAATTCATCTTGCATTGCTCCAATTCAGTATTCATCAGTTAGAGCCTCTTTGACATTCTTTGGCTCAATCTTTGACACAAAACAAGAGTTTGAGACAGTTTCTCTGGATCTTGTAATGACTCCACAATTAGGATCTCCAATGATGAGTTCCTTTGGATGATCTTTCTGAATTCTGATGGAAGGATCTTTGTTAGCTTCCTCTGGTTCAGACTTTGGTGAAGTAGGGACAAACACATCATCCTTATCAGAAACTTGTGGTGATGTCTCAAACAATGTCTCAACATCATATGTGACATTGTTTTCCTCATGGTGATCATCAACTATGACATTAATAGACTCCATCATAACTTTTATCCTGGAGTTGAATACCCTATATGCTCTGCTGTTTGTAGAGTATCCCAGAAAAATGCCTTCATCACTTTTAGAGTCCATTTTTCTTCTTTGATCACGATCTGTCAGAATATAACATTTGCTACCAAATACATGGAAATATTTCACAGTAGGTTTTCTTCCCTTCCACATTTCATAAAGGGTGGAGGATGTTCCCTTTCTCAAGGTGACCCTGTTGTGAACATAGCATGCTGTATTCATAGCTTCAGCCCAAAAATGAATAGGAAGTTTTTTAGCATGAATCATTGCTCTGGCCGATTCCCTGTATAGTCCTGTTTTTCCTTTCCACAACTCCATTTTGTTGAGGAGTTATAGGAGAAGAGAACTCATGATTGATTCCTTCTGATGAACAGAATTCATCAAACTTGCTATTCTCAAATTCCTTTCCATGATCACTTCTAATTCTGATAATGCAGCCTTCCTTTTCTCTTTGAAGTCTTTTGCATAATTCTCTAAAGGCATCAAACACATCAGATTTTTCCCTGATAAAGTTTATCCAGGTGAATCTGGAAAAATCATCTACAACAACATAAGCATATCTTTTTCCACCAAGGCTTTCAACCTGCATAGGGTCCATCAGATCCATGTGCAGCAGTTCCAGCACCTTGGAGGTGGTCAGATGTCTTAACATTGGATGTGACATTCTGGTTTGCTTTCCAAACTGACACTCACCACAGACTCTCCCTTCATCAATATGAAGTCTTAGAATCCCTCTGACAGCCTCCATGGATATGATCTTTTTCATCCCTCTAAGATGCAAATGACCAAGCTTTTGGTGCCACAGTTTTACCTCCTTTTCATCTTTGGCTGTATAGCACACAAATGACAGATTAGTGTTCTCAGACTCCCACATGTAACAGTTGTCCTTTGATCTGACTCCTCTCATAACCACTTCTTGTTTTTCATTGATTACAAGGCATTCAGACCTGGTGAAGTTGACCTTGAATCCCATATCACATAATTGACTTATGCTTATGAGATTGATAGTCAAACCTTTTACCAGCAACACTCCATTTAGGTTTGAAACTCCATAACAGTCTAAGTTTCCAACACCTTTGATTTCTCCTTTAGCTCCATCTCCAAAAGTAACAAAACTAGTAGTATGAGGTTTGACATCATTCAGAAGGTTCTTGATTCCAGTCATATGCTTAGAGCATCCACTGTCAAAGTACCAGTCTTCCTTGGTAGAAACTCTAAGGGAAGTGTGAGCTATCAGAGCTGCAGTCTTCTTCTTCCAATATTGAGTGTAAGGTACCTTGTTGGTCTTAGGCTTGACATAAGGAACCTGATTAGGGTATCCATGTAGTCTATAGCAAAAAGGCTTTATGTGTCCAAACCTTCCACAATAATGACATCTCCATCTTTGAAACTTTTTCTTCATGTTTCTCTGATCTTGATGTTGAACCCAATGTTGTGACATCTGCTTTGACACTGGTTTATTAGGTCTGTTCTTCTTCTTGTTATCAACAAATTTCTTTGCAGTTACATATCCTGAACCAGACACATTTCCTGCCTTATGTTGTGACATCTGCTTTGACATTGGTTTGACAGGCCTGTTCTTCTTCTTGTCACCAACAGGTTTCTTTGCAGCCACATATCCTAGACCATGCATATTTCCTGCATTTTGTCCATACTGAAGGATTTCTTCCAACTTATCAGTTCCAGTTGTCAGCATCTTGACAGACTTGGTCATCTGATCAAGTTTAGAGTTCAACACTATAATTTCACTGTTGAGATGACTTGTAGTAGCAGTGTTTTCCTTCTTCTCAGCCTCCAACTTCACATTCTCAGCCTCCAACTTCACAATTAACTTTTTCTGTTTCTCATTTTGCTGACATACTTCAGCACTTCTGATACACAGCTTCTTGTAAGTTTCAGCAAGCTCTTCAAATGTCACTTCCTCATCACTAGAATCAATATCAGAGTTACAAACTCCAGAGAGAGCAGTAATAAGATTGGCAGCTTCTTCTTCAGAGTCACTTCCTGAATCACCATCAGACCAAGTGACATCCATTCCTTTCTTTTGTTTCTTTAGAAAGGTAGGACATTCAGCTCTAATATGCCCATATCCTTCACATCTATGACACTGGATTCCTCTGCTTTGACTCCCCTTTTCTTCAGACTTGGATCTTTTGTTGGAGTCATAGGTTCTGCTAATGTCAGATGGAGTGTTCTTGACATTGGACCTTGACTTTGGATCAATTCTCTTGATGAGCTTGTTGAACTGTCTTCCAAGCATAGCTATTGCTTCAAATATCTTTTCTTCATCATCCTCCTTGCATTCCTCTTCAGTATTGGATACAAGGGCTATGCTCTTTTTCTTCTTGTCAACATTGTCACTGATCCCCATCTCAAATGTCTGAAGAGATCCAATAAGTTCATCAACCTTCAAGGTGCAGATATCCTGAGCTTCCTCTATAGCAGTCACTTTCATTGCAAACCTTTTAGGCAAGGATCTGAGAATCTTTCTCACCAGCTTTTCTTCTGACATCTTTTCTCCCAATTCTCCTGAGGTGTTGGCAATCTCCAAGATGTTCATGTGAAACTCATGAATGGTCTCATCTTCCTTCATCTTCAGATTCTCAAATTTGGTGGTGAGCATCTGAAGTCTTGACATTTTCACCTTTGATGTACCCTCATGAGTGGTTTTGAGAGTGTCCCAAACATCCTTGGCCAGTTTACACTGATGTACTAGTCTGAAGATATTTCTGTCAATTCCATTGAATAAGGCATTCAATGCTTTAAAGTTGCCCAGTGCTAGCTCTTCTTCTTCTTTGCTCCATTCTTTCTCAGGTTTCAGACTAGTAGTCCCATCTTTCTCAAGCTTGGTTGGATGTTTCCATCCTCTGTCTGCAGCTCTCCAAGCTTTAATGTCCAGTGACTTCAAAAAGGCAACCATACGAGGTTTCCAGTAATCATAGTTAGATCCATCCAGAATGGGTGGCCTACTTCCAAATCCTCCTTCCTTGTCCATAACTCCAGAAACTATTATCCCTAGATCTCACCTGAAATAACGGTGCCCGCTCGATGCCAATTGAAATTCTGGCAGATACGTGATGTCACGAGAATGTTATGACACAAGATTCGACACTCGCTAACAATTCACACAATTAATTTAAACAAGAAGGACACAAACAATTGTTTAGGTGTGTAACTACACCTACATGGGGCTACCAAGTGGAGGAAATTCACTATTAGTAGAATTAATTCAGAATAAACCGACCAGTTTATCTCCTTCACTTAAGACCTACCCAATGCAACTTCAATCTAAGTCCTACTTAGACCTGAGTTCCTACTCACTCCCCCTCAATCACAACAGTGATATCAACCTATTGATTAATTGAATTGTGAAGACACTCTTCAATAAACAAACTTGATTTTGCTTCAAAACTTTAATCAAGAGACACAACACTCGTGCTTCAAAGCTTTGAGTGATAAACAACCCTTACAACCAAATCCTAGTCCAAGGCACTTATCAATTGATAATTGCTTGGCTCACAAGAGTAACTAGAATACACAATTTACAACCTGCTAAATCTTTAATACAGTCCAAGAGGCGCAGCAGCAGAGTAAGGGTTCTATTCTTATTATAGAAGCAGTCCTGTAACTTCAGTTTTGGGCTTCCATAATAATAGCTAGGGTTCACTTAATTAATCCTAAAGACTTGGTCTTTTTAACAACCAATTTAGGGTTAACTAAGATTAACCAAACAGCCACGTGAGCATGTGATTCAAATACATAAATCATAATAAAAACAGCTCAATAGAATTCCTGAAAAGTCTCAGGAAAAGTGATTCTGCAGAACAACAAATGTCACACAGAATGTCATAACATCGGTTATGACATCAGTTAATTTTCTGCAGAATTCCAGCACAGTATTTAGCTTCCAGTCTGAGCTGTACTTGAATCATCCTTTTCATGCATAATTTATCTTCAACTCTGAATGTCATGACATCAGTCAAGACATTGTCATATGCTAGTTTTACCAAAAATTTATGCCAACATAAGAACACTTACATGAATAACAAGTAAGCTAATTCTAAGTGGAGTGTCTAAGTTTTTTTTAAAAAGAGGCAGTCTAATAGGATGGTTAAGGTCTCTGATCTAATGGTAGAACTTAGAAGAAAATACTCGGTAGACATTTCCAAGAGAAGAACATGGATAATAAAACATATAGATGAGAAAATCATTTAATGTTATTCAACTAAATAATGTTAATTGTTGTGGAGGTATGCTGCAAAACATAGAAGCAAAGTAGTGGAAAGACTGTGAAAGTTAATGTTGTGAGACCACTTCCAACCATTCCACCAAGGTTTGGTAGTTTCTATTTCTTCTTTAATGATTGTAAGAAAGGATTTGTTAATGGATACAAACCCTTTATTAGATTTGATGAGTGTCATTTGAAGACATCCTATGGTGGACAATTACTTATTATTGTGGCTAGGGATCCAAATGACCAATACTTTCCATTAACACTTGAAGTTGTGGAGACTGAGAGTAAAGAAAGCTCGAGACAATTTTACAAATGCTTATGGAAAATATCGGTCAACATAGAAGATATGTATTCATATTAGACCAACAAAAGGTATTATGCATTATGTTTATTTATACACAGTGGTTTTTTTTTGTATATTATACAGTGTGTGTAGGGACCTTAATATAATGTTGTACATTTTTTGCAGGGTCTTGTTGCTATTTTTTGAAGAGATGTTTGAGTTCATTGAGCATAAAATATGTCTTAGACATTTGTATGTAATTTTTAAAAAGAGATTTGGTGGAGGAACTGTCATTAGAGACCTTATGATGAGAAATACTAAGACAACCTATTATCAAGCTTGGGATAAAAAGATGTGTGAGTTGAGGTAGCTGGATAAAAAGGCTTGAGAATGCCTTATGGGTGTTCCTACAAAATTGTGGTGTGAGCATGCCTTTAATTTTTACCCAAAATGTGATGTGTTAATGAATTATATTAGCAAGTCTTTAAATAGCACAATCTTGCAAGCTAGGGACAAACCTATTATCACAATGTGTTAGACAATTAGAAATTATCTAATGAATATGGTAATTGTCAACTTAATTGAACTTCACAAATGGAAACACAAAGTCATGCCTATACCTAAGAAAACATTAGATAAAGAGGTTCTAATGAGTGGTCAGTGGGTACGTACCTAGAGTATTGACATGATATAGCAGATAAACCACACATTTAATGATCATTAGTACATTGTTGATCTTGCCAAAAATACACGTACTTATTATTTTTAGGAACTTGTTGCCATTCCATGTAGACATACATTATGAGTTATGAGAAATTGGATCTAGAAACTTTTGTTCATAAGTGTTAGAGTAAAGAATCATATACATGTTACTCTTCTAATGTAACCCGTATTAGTGAAATAGGTACCTAGCCTAATGTTGATGTTGAGGACACGCTACCACCATCATTTAAGAAGGACCGCAGAAGACATATGAAACTTAGATTTAGGGAACATGTCGAAGCATTTTATCCTTCCAAATCTTTCATTTTTTAAATATTAAATTTTCCTTAATCCGAATCGTGTCACGATCTAAATCAATCGCGTCAGGATCCAAAACAATTATGAGGCAATTTAAACACAATCACACATTTTTAGTAACGATTAACATGTCAGAATGAAAATAGATATGAGACAATTGTTTAATATCTTATATAAAAAAAAGAAGTAAAAATACAAATCTTGAATTAAATAAAAATAAATAAAAATAGAGCTGACACATCAAAATAGTGAATTGTAATTGGATGAAATGCGTGTCCAAACTCGCATACACCAAAGCTAGAAAATGCAAAGCAAGAAATTGACGAGAGAGTCATTAGTCCATACTGCAAAGTATTGATCAAATTTCGATTCAATGGAACGTTCAAAGAACTCTCAGATTCAGATCCGTTTATCAATCTTACCGTTTCTAGCTTGCATTTCATCTCTCTACCTCACCGCATCCTTCGCCGACACCGTCACCAAAGACGAAGCCAAACTCCTCCGTAACCAAGTCGGTGAAATGTTCTATCACGCTTTTAACGGTTACATGGATAACGCTTTTCCTCTCGATGAATTGAAGCCTCTTTCTTGTTCAGGAGAGGATACACTCGGTGGTTATGCATTAACCTTGGTTCGTCGTAATTTCGCAATTTCATAATTTTTCGAATTTGATTCATTCATTGAAATTGAAGAAATGATAATGCAGATTGATTCGTTGGATACTCTGGCTTTACTTGGTGACCGGGAGAGGTTTACTGCTTCTGTGGAATGGATTGGTAAAAATCTTCGCTTTGATATGATAGTGAGTAGAGTCGGCTAACTTGTTCTAATAGTTAAATATAAGTGAAATGTTGTTGTTCAGGTGTTTGATTTATTTGCTTATGGTTTATGGTTTATTGGTTGCAGAATAAGACGGTTTCCGTTTTTGAGACTACTATTAGGGTTCTTGGAGGGTTGATTTCAGCTCATTTAATTGCTTCTGATTATGCTACGGTATTCGTTTTTATTTATTTATCATCATTTTGTAATAATAGAATTGAGTTTGGTTGATAATAAATCCAAGAATTGATTTTACAGAAGATGGTTTTTAAGTGCTTAATTGAATGGAACATTCTTTTTTGATTTCCTTTCATTTTTTAGCTCCCACCCTTTAGGTGGTGTAGGATCATTATTTTTCAGGCCTCTGTTTGGATAGCATTTCATCTATTTCGGGTGCTTATTTATGCATATACTGGATTGGAATCTTTTTCATAAGATTATCTTTGTACACGGACATTTAAGGCCGTAAACGATTCTTTTCTCGTCTAATGTCCTGCAGGGCATGAGAGTTCCATCGTATGATAATCAGTTACTGAACTTAGCTGAAGATCTTGCCAGGAGGTTGTTACCTGCATTTGATACTCCTACTGGTATTACTTGATCTACACACAATTGTGCTTATCTTTTAGTATGTTTTTGCGCATAATCATCTCTCTCAGTTCCATAAAGGATTATTTTATCTGCATCCTTTTTAAACTAAACATGTTGCCTTTTTAATTTTCACTCTGATGGCATTATGCTCTGACACTGGTACACACAAGTGAGGAATGAAGTGTGTACATGAAAAAACTCCTAGTGCTTCATATATCACATTAACATTTTGAGGGCTGAAAATTGGCATAATGTTTTTAAATGAGAATTTTAATCAGGAAAAAGAAGGAATGTCTAGTGAGAGGGAGGACAATATATACTTAATACTTAAAGAAGGAAACCCCCCTTGAAACAGCTGTGGGCAGAACGTAATATATAAGTCAAAAACATGAATAACCCTATCTCAGAAAATTTAATAGCAAAAGGACACCCTTAAGTATCCATACCGCTTCAACCAAATGCACAAAAGAATTGTATAAATTGCATACCATCGACATTGACTTCATTATTTTTATTTGTGGCCTACAACTGCAATCACCCTCCTTACTAACAAGAAATAATTTCCTTGTTTTGCTCACCAACATTAAGATCATTGAAAAGCCTTAATTATTGATCAGACCAGGAATAGCTTCAAAGAACTAAAAGATCACTATCTTTCTCTGAAAAGAGAGCAGTATCTTTCAGCAAACTAAAGGTGGAACACTAATAATATCTGGACTAACTCTAATACCCTTGACGAGATCCTTATCTACAACTCTTGAAAGAATTGGACTTAAATGATCAAAATCAACCGATAAAGTCAACTGTGAATGGGATAGAGGTTAACCTGGATTATCGTCTTGTTGTACATGAAACCAAGGCTTGTGTTCTACATACCATACACAATCTCAGGAAAGTAGCAGCAGAGAGGTGTATAAAAACCTCCTTTCAAGTTATTTACCGATTTTGGTGCAAAAATGATAATATTTTCAGCTTAGGTTGGTAGAGACTGTTGTTTACCTCTTCCATAGTGCATCATACGTTAACTTTTATATGCTATGTTGTATTTTCAGGAATTCCATTTGGGTCTGTAAATTTATTACATGGAGTTGATAAACATGAAAGCAAGGTAATCTCTTCACCTGCTTTCTCCTTTATATCAGAAAATGTAGGTCTATGTTTTCTATTCAATGGTCCGGAGAAGTGGCTAATAGTGTCAAATGATGTATGCTAAACAAGTGGGTAACTTATTTTAATTCAGCACTGAAAATGTCTCAGACTCATCTTTGCTCCACTATTTTTGTTTTAAGAAACATTATCATATATTATTATTTTGGCAACTTATCTATTGTTTCTTATTGTATTAAAAAGTTAGTACTTCTTTGCTTAGATAACTTCAACAGCTGGAGGTGGAACCTTGACTCTTGAATTTGGTGTTCTAAGCCGTTTGACAAATGATCCTAGTAAGTTTCCCATTTCACCTTTAGATTATTTGTATGCATATGCTATGTAAGGAGTCCAAATCTATAATAGATTTAGAGCATCCGAACACAATTAGATTTGAGGCCCAAAGATTGATATAATTCATCAAAAGCATTGGCTTTCATCTGCTCAAGGTGGTCAAAATTGTGATCAGACTCATATGATCATACAATCTTATGATATTTGGTTACCCTGGTTATCCTGATAGATTTGCAATCTAGTAGGAATGCTTTGGACCAGCATTGTTACTTGGTAGTATTTGCTATCCTATGGGATATTATGATTTTAACTTGAAAGTTGAAAGATGTTCTAGATTAGATATCTAGAATTTGTCTACTGAATTTCGATATCCTCGCACTTGTTAACACTCTCGCTTAAGTTGTTAATTTGTGACCTATTAATTGAATAGGACTTATGGATTTTGAATTTATGTTTAATAAGTATGTATCTGTAGTGAATTGAAGTTTTCTTCTCATTTAAGCCATTTTTATATGCATTTATATACATATTTATGGAATTTGTAGGATCTTATGATTTGTGATTTACAATCTTGACTCTCCTTAAAATCTCGAAATGGACTACCTTGCTTGGTCGACTTCATTTGCAATTGCAATATTTCTTAGTTATACAATACTTACTATTTTCATAGTTTTTTTGGTACTTTTTGCAGAGGTGCAATGCTTTGAAACACTTGCCTTGAATTCAACCTTCTCTTAATTCCTTTCATTGTTCTTTACTTTATGTCAAATCCTTCATTTTCAGCCGTCGCTATGTTCTTGTCGCTAATAGGTAGTTCGGGTTGGTGAGCTAAGGGACACCAAATGAGTTTAAAGTAGAATGTTCAGGGTTCAATTCTTAGAAACTAACATAACCAACTAAGTTACTAGCATTTGCTTATAAAAAAAGTACACTTACATTCCATTGTTCTGAGCCATCTCCTCCAAAATGAGGTTGGGATTCTTATGTTATATGTCCCAAATCTCTCCCTCTTTGACAAATGTTTTCCTTCCTTTCGTTGCTAGTTGCTACCACTCGATCCTTGAGTTTGTCGCTTGTCGTTTTCTCATTGAGTTCTATCTCACTTACCATGTACTTGTAGAACAAAAACAAACAAGTAAGTTGTAATTACTGTTGAGTGTGTTTTCAATTGTTGTATCTTGTACCAAATCCACCTCCTTTTTTATATCCAAGTCAAAACACACCTTTATTATCATTTGTAGATACCAACCTATCCCTCGGGCGGTCGGGCCCATGAAAGTGTTAATTATTGAAATTGCAGGTTTACATTCCTATTTATTGCTTGGCAGATTAGCATTATCTAAATAGTATACTTCAGCATCTTATATGTTACCAGTCTTGTCTATCCACAGTTTTTTGCAGCTTTTGCTATGTACTTTGGTTTTTACATTATAGCTTTTCTTTAATTGACAAATTTTCTGTTCTTCCCTCTCTTGGAATGTGGGGTGGCTACACTGTCTTAGTACTTATACTCTTTCTGTGTGAATTTTTAACATGCAGTTTTTGAACAAGTCACCAAGAATGCAGTGCTTGCAATTTGGGCACAACGTTCAAAGCTTAATTTGGTTGGGGCTCATATTAATGTTTTTACAGGTGAATGGACTCAAAAGGTACATAATGCATTTTATTTGTGGAAAGTTACACAAAAAAGAGTTAAGGAACACACACAAATGTAATATATTAAGTATTCTTTATTTTGTAGCATTTTTTTCATCTATTATTTGTAGGGGACTAATATTTAAAATAATGGAGCCATGCATTGTTTACAGAAATTTATGTCCTACTTTCTTTAGCAATTTGAAGGTTAGTTAATTGCAGTAAATATAGCTCTCTTTGCATTTCTGCAGGATGCTGGGATAGGAACTAGTATTGACTCTTTTTATGAGTATTTATTGAAGGTTAGTAGCTGGAATATTTTTATATGAAGTCTCCATAGAGCAATTTGTATTGAAGAGTCAGTTTCTATTAATCTGCAAAAGAACCACTGTTCCTAACTACTATCTAGATTTAGTTTAGTATACCAAAACATATCCATTATTTTTCTGGAATTTTTCTTGCATATTTCATGTGCTGTGTTTGTGTCTGTATTCAAGTAAGCATGTGTTTTTGTTGTATTTTCTTAGAGATTCTTAAGTCATATAGTTATAGGATTTGTTAGTTAGTGTTACATTAGTTTGCCTGATTTTGTTTTCCATACATTGATCTTTTAGGCATATCTACTCAAGTGATTAAGTCATTAAGTTATAAATTTTGTTAGTTAATATTACATTAGATTGTCTGATTATGTTCTCCATACATAATCTTTCAGGCTTATCTATTATTTGGAGATGAAGAGTACTTGTATATATTCCAAGAAGCTTATGCTGCTGCCATGCATTATCTTTACCATGATCCTTGGTAAAAAGCTTGTGGCAATGCGTGCCACCCTGTAAACATACCTGACTTGCTGTCTAAGTTCTTTGAAACTCAAAAGTATTTGCTTTTTAATGTATTTCAAGTTTGAAACTTGGACTTGGATTTATGCTTTTAGGTATGTAGAAGTTAACATGGATTCCGCTGCTATTGTCTGGCCATTATTTAACAGTCTGCAGGCATTTTGGCCTGGCCTTCAGGTTTTTATTTTCTTATTTTTGATAATATAATATTTTTAGTTGATCTGTATAATTAATTAAGCCATAGTAAAGTCTAATTATAACAAGCATTTTTGCAAGGTTTTAGCTGGAGATATAAATCCGGCAACTCGTACTCATGCTGCCTTCTTGAGTGTCTGGAGAAGATATGGTTTTACCCCCGAGGGCTTTAATCTTGCTAGTCTAAGTGTTCAGGTATATTTTGTTTTGACACCTGATAACCAATATGGCTGTTAAAATGCGGGTTTAATTATAGATCGAGCCTTCTTTCTATTTGTAGTGTTTTAAAGTAATTGGTGATCAATTGCACCCGAATTTGAATAACATCCTCTTCAACAAACTTCTAGCTCAAAATTTCTGTTCATATGATAAATAAATTCTTTTATCAAAAAAAGAATCTCACTAGAGAGAAAATATTAGGGTAAGACAATGGGAACAATGAGATTGAAAATTTTAGAATGCAACAAGGCTGCATTTATATTAGGTCTGGCTACATTCTTGTAGTCATGTGAACTGAACACTAAAAAGAATCAGTTAACAAATTCTATCCTATAACATGTTTAAAGGCAAAAAGGCATCCTTGTCGAGAGCACCTGGCTCCAGTCAAGTGCTGCAAAATATGACTAAGGCAACAAACTGGCAAAACATTTAGCTTGAACCATACAAAACTTCTTAATAACAACACAGTACCAAAGCTCTAAAGAGAATCATTTAACAGATTCTAACCCATAACAAGTTTAAGGCAAAAAGGCATCCTTGTTGAGAGCACCTGGGTCCAGTCAAGTGCAGCAAAATATAGCTAAGGCAACAAGCTGTCAAAACATTTAACTTGAACTGTACAAAACTTCTTAATAACAAGGCAATACCAAAACTTACTAAGATTACCGACTATTGTTCCTTAGGAATGAAGATTACTAGCTACTTTTGTAATGCAAGAACAAGAGGCCTACTTTTATGAAGATAGATCTTAACATAGTATCAGAGAAAGAGCAGTTTGAGGTATATAACTTAACAAGCGTTGATAGTAAAACATTATTTGTTTGACGTTAAACAGACTTAACATGTTTGTCTTGTTAGTGTTAATGTTGGAGTAATTCAAGCAGTTGATGACAGATTGACTGGGAGATTTAAAGATACAAACCAGCCATTTAGTTGGTGGCCCTTCATTTTCATTTTGCCAGATCTAATGCATATTTTTGCCAATAGAAAAGCATATTTCTTTTGGGAGGAAATATTTTTTCCATCTGTAATATTTATGATCTCTATTTTTCTCTCTCATTATATCAGCATGGGCAAAAGAGTTACCCGCTGCGGCCAGAGTTAATAGAGAGCACATATTGGCTATACAAAGCTACCAGAGATCCTAGGTCTGCTTATATTTGCTTTTAGTTTGTTGTACCATTAATGAAAAATTCTGCTTATTCTACAAATGTACACTGTATATAGCCCACTTTACTAAAATAACTAAGGCTGGCCGAGTGCTTACAAATTTAAAAGACCCGTTCTCTCTAATGATTCTCTCTCTTGTTTATTGTCTACTTCATGTTACTTGTTGTTTGAGAGATTTTACCTTGCAAACGAGTTAACAAGATCTACTAAAAGTAACTTATGGGCTTGTGAAATTCCTAATAGTCCTTATTGTAGGTTGGTGGAATTTTTTGTTGCTATTCTTTTGCTTTTAGAGGATGCACTATTCATGATTTTTTCAAGTGGTCCGCTATTAAGAGTTTTTGTTGTCCATATTTTCCTGCAAAGTAGGAAACTGAGATTACTTTTCATGATCAACTTTTATGAACGATTTGTTGACAGCCGTGGCATAAGTTTTGTTCTCTCTATATATGAAATTTAATTATGTCATATGCATTTCTTTGTAGATATCTTGATGCTGGGAGGGACATGCTTGCTAGTTTACAGTATGGGGCTCGCTGCCCTTGTGGATACTGTCACATTTCAGATGTTGAACATCACAAACAAGAAGATCATATGGAAAGCTTCTTTTTAGCTGAGACAGTAAGAATATGTTCTACATGATTTTAAGAACATGTGCTCTCTTAAACTTTTCGAAACCCATAACAAAAATTTAAAACATAATTTATCCAGTTGTTTCACTGAAAATTGTTGTCAAGTACAGTTATTCATCTTTATTTAAGGCTTCAACTGGTGTTTCTAGTAGCATTGAGAATTGTGGTGGATATTATGGTTTTACTTGCGACTTCGGTACATTGTCTAGCTCTCATAAAAGCTTAAGTTTTGAGTTAAAGTTAGGAATGGTTATATAAATTTCTATAAAGGTCTTTTTATTTGAGCTCTCTCTCTTCCTTTATAAATTATGCCTCTTATTACCGTTAACATTCTATCTTTCCTTTCATATATTGTCTTCTATTATATGAAAGGAAAGAGAAATTTTGCTAATAACTTATGTTACCTATTAGGTGAAGTATCTGTGGCTCCTTTTTGATTTGGCCGTGGGTCCTGATAATCTTGTGGAAAATGGGCCATACAAGTGAGTAGGCTTATTTATTTACAATTTAGTTGCTAGTCTTTATATACTATAAAACTTAGTTGCTTCGTTTACTGTTTGTTGTGAAACAGGTATGTATTCAGCACTGAAGGTCATTTATTGCCTGCTACTCCTCAAATCTCTCTTGTGAGGGAACATTGTTTGTACTATGGGGCTTATTGTAGAAGTGGTGATCTGAGACAAACTTATTTTGTTTCCGAGGCTGAGAGAGATAAGCACAAATCAAATGATAGTAGATTTTATGGGAGCTGGACTAAATCTACATACTCCTCGGACTACACTACTTCTGAAGCAAGTGCTTCTTCTGGTTTGATCAAGGTACTCGGTACTCTTTTCTCCCATCACTCTCACTGATTCACGTTCACTTGGACCTTCTATTTCTGTCCTTTCACATTATTCATCTTACGTCAGTTGGTTTTGAAATTGATAAATTTGCTTACACTTATTTCTTTATTTACAGCAGAAGGTTAGAAATGTAGTTATCTCATTAAAACTTGGTTTCCACCAAATATTTAATATTTCTTATTATGTATATTTGAGAAGATAAAACTGGATCATAAACGACGTTTAATGAGATTTTTATTAGAACAATGATTCCCAATCTACACGAGAGGGGTAACAAATGTATGACGGGGATGAACATATTTGACGAGTAACTGCCAATTGATAATGAACTGATGTACATATATAAGAATAAATAACAGATGGCTCAATACAAATCAGATGTGTTTCTGTGTATTTTGGGAATTTTTTATTTTATAATTTAAATTGAAAACATTTCTTTCATGTATTTTGTTATACCTCACTTAGTGGAATAAGACTTGATTGTTGTTGTTGAGTATTTTGTTATAATTCTGCAGGGTTTCTGCCCAGGACTAAATCATGGACAGAAGTTTGGTTTATCATACATGCATTCAAACAATGAACATAGTGATCATGAAACCATCCAACGGGAAGAACCTACAACTGCTCAAAGCCATTCAGTGATGCTTCTTCCTGCACAGAGTTCTGACCGTTCTGTACCTGATTCTGGCAATGATCATAATGATAGTCAAACTAGTGAATCAGATGTTACTTCTTGAAGAGAGAGAGAACCGACTCTAATAGTGACCAACGTGCTGTCCCAAAATGGGATGATTCGATCTAAGTTAAGCAACATGAGGATTGACAGAAAGGATATATATTTTCAACTCTCTAGTGTTGTATACTTCGCCAAGCCCGCCTCCTGAAATATAAATCAGAGTTTTGTTAGTGTGTTCATAATTGAGAAAGGATAATAAGTTTGATAATTTAGCAATTGTTGATACAGTTTGCATGTAGCTGAAATAGTTGAACGATGGTTGAACTGACCTGTTAGATGTACTTCTTAGGTTGTGCTACCAAAGGTCTCTGAGATGGTATTCTGCTAGCCTCTTGATCATCATTGGACTTGTGTACAAGAGTGTAATGTAATTTATTTTGTTGTATCATTGGTTCTGGTTGGATCCTTGTAACATATTTTTTCAACTGTGGTGTACGTCTGAGCATTGTCAAAAAGAATTTAGACTATTTTAGATTAATAATCTCAATACATTTATCCATTTGATTACTTGAAAATGGAGTATAATGCTCATGATTTTGAAACCAAGATATTCAAGGCTATGAAAGAAGCATGTGGTGGAAGAGCAATACAGCCATGTTAGTTTGAGATCGTGATTTTGAGGGCCAGTTTGTTTTTGGCTTTTTTTACAAAATGATTTTTAGTGTTACAAATTCTTGTGTAAAATTTTTATTTTTATTTTTTTTATAAAAGAGTCAAATGAAAATTTGGTTTGAATAATTGTTTTTAAAATATTATTTTAGATATTTCATCTTATTTTAGATTGTGATCAGAAGGGACATGATCATAGATGAGTTTAAAGAATGAGATTGGATTTTAAATGTCAAGAAATATTCAGTGAGAATCTTGCTTGAAGAATTTGAAACTCAAGTCGAAAGAGAAGTTGAAGTCAACAAGAGAAAGTTAAAGATCAACCAAGTACAAGTACAAGCAGACATCAGAGAACAAGACGCATGCCAGCAAGGTTGCAAGATTGTGTGATTACATCAGATGATGTAGTTGATAATGAAGGGGAGCTGGTACACTTTTTCTATGCAAATGTCAAACCTGTAAATGCAACTGAAGCATTGAAGGATTCAAAATGGGCGAAAGCAATGAATGAAGAAGTGAAACCCATTGAATACAACAATACTTGGTCACTTGTCGAATTGCCTCAAGGCAAGAAGGCAATTGATGTCAAAATGGATATATAAATTGAAGATGAATCTCCAAGGGGAAGTAACTCGACACAAATAAGGCTCGTGGCGAAAGGATTTTTCCAGAGAGAAGGAATTGACTTCGATGAGGTTTTTCCTGTGGCTAGAATCAAAACAATCAGGTTGGTTGTTGGTCTAGCAGAAATAAACAGTTCGCACAAATGTCAGATGGACATGAAATATGCATTCCTGAATGGACCTTTAGACGAAGAAGTTTATGTTAAACAACCAGTTGAGTTTGTGAAACATGACGAAGAGAGAAAGGTGTACATGCTTCATAAAGTCTTGTATGGATTGAAGCAAGCTCCAAGAGCTTGGAACAAGAAGATCGACAAGTTTCTAAGGGAGAAGGAATTTGTGAAGTGCACAATTGAGCATGGAATATATGTAAGAAGAAGCAATAGTGAATTGCTTATACTATGTCTCTATGCCGATGACTTGTTAATAACAGGTAGCTGTAAGAAGGAGATTGAAGACTTCAAAGGAGATCTCAGAATTCAAAATGTATGATCTGGGTGTCATTTCATATTTTCCCGGCATCGAATTCTACAAGACTAGTAGAGGTTTAATGATGCATCAAAGAAGATATGCAGGAGAAATTCTCAAGAGATTTGAGATGGAAGAATGCTACTCGACTTCGACACCTGCAAAATCAAGACTGCAATTATCGAAAGATTTAGAAGATGGTGATGTTGATCCAACTCAATATAGAAGACTTATTGGGTCCTTAAGATACCTTTATCACACAAGGTCTGACTTAACATACAATGTGGGTATGGTAAGCAGATTTATGCAGAAGCCAAAGGTATCACACCTAACAGTGGAGAAGAGGATACCGAGGTATCTAAAAGGAGCTCTCGACTATGGCTTTTTTGTTTCCTGCAGCTGATAAAGAAAAAGTGCAAGTTAGTGGGGTACACAGATTCGAGTTGGTGTAGTGATGTTGAGGATCAAAAATCCACAAGATATGTGTTTAAGCTAGGTGGTGTACCTGTTACTTGAAGTTCGAGAAAGGAACCAGTAGTGGGATTATCATCATGCGAAGTAGAGCACATAGCTCCTTCTCTTTGTGCATGTCAAGCAACATGAATGACGAACTTGGTCGAAGAGATCACATGTAAAGATCACAAAGAAATTACCATGAAGATCGACAGAATGTCAGCTATCAACCTGAAAAAGAACCCGATAACACATGGTCGAAGTAATCACATCGAAATGAGGTTCCACTATCTTTGAGAGCAGGTAGTAGATGGGAAGATGAACTTGAAACACTGTAGAACTGAAAATCAGATTGCAGATATCATGACAAAGGGAGTGCGGGTCGAAATATTCAGAAGACTAAGAGCTATGATGAATATAGATAGCTTAGACACAATGAATTAGGTGGTGTGTTAAATTGTAATTCATAGTGTCGAATAATGCGTGTGTCAAATTAGATTTGATTTGGTTATACACAAGATTTATTTTAAATCTAAATAGATAAGATTTGATTTAGTTCTAAAATATGTATTTTGGACTTTTATAGTTTTGAGTTTAGACTTAGAGAACAAGGTAACCTAAATCTATAAATAGAGAAAGTAACCTCTATTTTTGAAATTAAGTCATTCACAGATTTTACAGTTGTAAAGTGAATAAGAAATTTTTCACAATTTATGAACAGAGAAAAACTTAATATAAAATAATTGTCATTTTTTTTTCTTTAATTTTTTTCATTATTATTGTGTGATGATAACAGTTTTATTAATTAAAATTAATAAAACTTCATCATAAAATTTAATGGATTTTCAATGACATAAAATAAGAGGAATAATATCCTTACACCAAATTTTGACAATTACACCGTATGAACATACGGTTTGAGATTTTTATCATATATAATGATTATTTTTAACCTTTTGCCATACAAATAAACACATAGCCTTTTTGTATTTTTTTAGGGTGTAGGCATACGGTGTTAGAATCTAGTGTAAGCATAGCTGAATTATACAAAATATAAAAATCATATATTATTTATTATATTATTCATAATAATAAATGATTATTATTATTATTATTAATTAATAAGTAAAAACTTGAAAGAGAGTTGTTAACGAATACTATAAGAGATACATGAAACATAATTTCTCGCTGGTAAAGCGTTAACAACTGTTACTGCAAATTTCTTTTACTTATGAAATTAGTGCAGTTGAAATGTAAATTTAATACACTTAAAGATTTTACCATTCAGACAATTTGAATTGTCTAAAATACTTGTGTTAAGAAAACAAATCATGTCGTCCTTTTTACGTTATTACGTACGTGAGACTTAAAACATATTAAAAATATAAATATTTTTATATGAAATTTTAAGAATATTTTTAAAATCAAAAAATATATTTTTAGTGCACACCAATTTATTTGTCTTATGATTCAATTTATTTTAAAATATAATTTCTAAAAAATGCATTATCATTATAAAACTGAAAATACAGTTGTGATTTATACTTTAATATTCTACTTAATATGACATCAGAACCTCAAGCTGATTTGGTTGGTATCTTTTTGTTTCATCTTCCTCTTCCAAATCACTATTGATGCCTCAATTTCTGTTCTTAGGGGAGGGATAATAATAGATGAGTATTCTAAAAGAGAAGCTAATAAATTTTTGCTAAATTATTTTTAGAGTCCTTTAAGTTATTTAATTGTAATAAATTAATTATTTATATTGTTTTTACTACATGTGAGTCATTTATGTTAATTAACGCTTGCATTGTTGACTTTTATGTTGCTTTATTTTGTTATATTAATTTTATTTTAACTTCTAAAATTCATATTAAATCGGTTTTGGTCCAAAAATTATAAAAAAATTCCTAAAAATATTTCTTCTCGTTTTACATTTCGTGTAATTTTCTGAAAATTTTAATTTTTGTTTTATTATTTTTGTTTAATTTTTTCTTTTCGTGCATTTTAATTAGTTTAAAAATACTTTTATACACTAAAAAATTCTAAAATTTTTATTATATGATCCAATGATAGTCTCTGATCTATGTTAAGTGACACTCTCGTACCATTAGTGTCACTTCAACTTTTTTGGAAAAGAGTTGGGGTAAAAGGTCAACAATGCAAGTGTTAACATAAATGACTCATATGTAGCGAAAACAACATAAATGATCAATCTGTTATAATTAAATAACTTAAAGAATCCTGGGGGCAATTTAACCATAAATTTTTGTAAAGCGTTGATGACATGATTGGATGCAAAGGTTAATAACTTTTCTTAGGAACTAGAATTAGACCCGCGTGATGCGCGACTAATTATTGTGTTGTTAGAATATTTGGTTAAAAATGATTTAGAATCTCTTTCTTTCAAATGTTATTTAAAATAAAGATGAATTATTATAAAGGGTTAAACTGCAAACTAATTATCAATATGCAAGAAAATAATATATGTATTGTATCATATTTGAACTTTTACAATGTAATTTTAAAATTAGATATTAAATCCAATACCGCCATTAAATGATAGTATTATTCATGGTCAAATATATGATGAAGAAGTACTATTTTTTTTTAAATTGAAAGATTCTAAATTTTTTTAAAGAGAGTAAGTAAATGTATCAAAATATCTTTTAATCCATTTTTTTATAATTAACAAATTATTGTTATATGAAAAATGTAGAAATGAAATATATAGATTCGGTAGTAGTGTGATATTCTCTAATATAATTCTAGATCAATTAAGAGTAATTTAATTTTTAAAAATTGTGGAATATATGCTTTAACATTAAAAATATTTTTAAAAGCTTTTGTTTCTATGATTTCAAGAAAACAAAAATTATTTCAAAGTGTGTGGATGCAAAGGATCTCTTTTATTTTTGAAAATTTTAAAATTATTTTGTTGAAATAATTATTGTGTTGTTAGAATATTTAATTAAAAATAATCAAGAATCTCTTTCTTTTAAATATTATTTAAAATAAAGATGATATATTGCAAAGGGTTGACCCTCAAACTATATATCAATATGCAAGCAACAAAATATATGTGATTTTTGTAATATAGTTTTAAAATTAAATGTTATATCTATTTAAAATATATGATGAATACGTATCATCTCATGTATTACTGAAAAATTAAAAGATTCTAAAATTATATTAGAAATACTAAGTTAGTTGTATTTTGAAAAATGATTTGTTGAGATTTAATTAAAATTTAATTATATTTGTCTAATAATGTAGTACACTCAATAATAATTAGTTTATTATAAATAAATTAGTGTGATATTTTTGAGAGTTAATAAATAAACATTAGATTATTCTATTTTTGCAATTGTGAGGGTTCAAATTATAGAGATAAATAATTTGTTTAAACCTTTGAAAATTGAATATAAATTTTGAAAGATGTCACTTAAAAAATAAATGATGTAGCACAAAAGAAATTTAAATGAGGTAAAAAAAAAAAGAGTTAAAGTGTCATAAGGTAATTTGATGCCTTAGATATAATACATATACATAGATAAGGGATAATTCATGAAATATATTGAATAAAAACACCTCAGTAAAATGGGTGTGTATACTTGAATAAGCAAGAGCCTTAAACTTTTTGTATATCATGTAAAAGAGTTTTTCTTGCGAATCTCGCTGCCTCATTTTATATGTGTTATATTTTTAAAGGTGGCAAGTTGGATTAGAGCACAATTCGGAAGTGTATTTTTAATTTTAGGTTAGAAATGCATTTTCGGGAACATTTTGTAGAAAAATATGGTTGAATCATATTGATTATTTTTGTGAAGAATATGACGTGAATAAGAAATATACTTTTTGGTTTTTTAAATGACATTTTCGGAATTGAACGGAGTGTTTGTTTTGCACATGTAGTGGGTTAAGAAACCCTCTTTATAACAACATATATGATATATACAATATTATATTATTCATAGTAGCATATATAATATAGAGTAGTGTTATTTGAATATTGTTTGAGTGCGGTTATAACAGACAAGCAAAAAGTAAAGTATTATTTTTACCGGGTGATATATACCGGTTAAGTTATATCATATCGTGTCCATAGAGATTGATTATTGGTTCGTCGTTCGACAATTCTACCGTTAATGAGTTTGAGATTAAATGAGTTGAAAATAAAAGACAAAAAGTAAATGAACAAAAAGTATAAAGGATAGACAGTGTATCCGGAACGAATGCAAACTACCCGTCACAGACTTAAATCTACCGTCTAGTTATACTCAGTCTACGATACTCGTCCGTGTCATCACATACCTCTCACAATCTAAGCTATTTCTAACCCAAATTGAGAATTCAACTGCATCCCTCAATATCCATTTCTGGCATATCTCACCAACACGGAGGCATTAAGATCAGATACTCTAAGTAAATGTCAGCTCTAAACCCATTTCTAGCATTCAGAAACTAACAAATAATCATCCTAGGTAAGAATCTAAGAAATCTATATCTAGCAAAGCTCAAATCCCTAACATAGAGTAAAAACGTAAGACAATCACCAACACAGATTTGTAAAGCAAACTTTATACAACGCCAAGGGCGACAAATATACATGAGTAAGAGTAGATATACATACATAACCAACAAAATAGATAAATACAAAGAGAAGAGAAGAGATAAACCACTCATTTACATTGGTTTGTCAACGCCTATCGAAGAGCAATCCACCTCCAATCATCCATGAGCAAGACCCTAGTGTTGTTTTCTAAGCTAATCTATCAAAAAGAAGGTTGATGGAAATGAGGGTCAAAATCCACCCCAAAAACATAACCAAAGAAGATGATGAACCCTCAATATCTAATTTGATTACCAAAACTTTTAGTGACTAAATTCTCAACGTGGTAGATTGCACGATTCACTGTGGTGAAAATGATTATAAGATATTCCTGGACTACTAATCTTATCTTTTTTTGTTGCTTGTAAAGTTCAGAAGTTCTTCTTCTTCTTCTTTTGCTATCTCTTCCATTATCGCCAACTTCCATGCACACGACTTCATCCCTAACTAGTTCACACACCATTTTTCAGCGTTTGTATATGTCATACCCCAAAATTTTCCCTCCTATTCCTCAAGACATTTCACATAACCATACTCAAGAATTCCTCAAGGGTTGATCAGACAAACCCTCTCCTAGATAATCAACCCAAACTAGGGTTTGGCTATCCTCAGATCCAGATGGATTTCCAACATCTCCAATGGTCATCATGCCTCCTCATATGCTTCAAAGAATCTCCATGACAAGTTTCAAGCCTTACAAGCCAAGTTTCCTCAGACAATTGCTCAGATGGTTGAAAATCAATTGTATTGGACAAAAAGTCAACTGTGGTCAACATACAGTCAAACTTCATGATTTTTGGTCAACATCCTCATTTTGAAGTCACATTCATCATTTGATCAAGGGTTGATCATGATTCATCAAGAAAACTCAAGATTTGCTCAAAAGTCAAACTTTCCAAATTAGGGTTTCCTAAAGAAAAGTCAACTGAACTTTGACTGAGCATAACTTTCTCATACTTTATCGGAAATTTTTCCACCACCTCTCATTTTGAAGGGAATTCAATTCTATACAACTTCATGTCTCACAAGCATGGTAAAAAAATGCTTCATTTTGAAGATATGGATCAAAACATTACAGGTCCTTTTCAAAGTCAACAAAAAGTCAACTTTTTGTAATGAAGTGATATTGAGAATGGAAACTCCAATTGAGATGAAACCAAAGAGGTTGTATAGAGGACATCTAGAGATTTCTAAAAAGTCCAAGAACACTAAAAAATGTTGAAAATTGAGCAAGATACACCTTGCACAAGTTGGGCATTTTTGAACAATTGCACAAAGAGAGATATTTGTCAAAATCCAATTTTTTCCAAATGGGCCTATAATTTTGTGATCCAAACTTGATCATAATATTATCCATGACCTCTTGATACCTTGCCACGACCTCCTTTTATTTTTTTGATTTATTTTTGAATTTAAAAGCATCTAATTCAAATTTAAATTAAATAAAATATGAAAATAAGGTATAATTTGAATTGGGTTGGTTTTTATCAAGCTTGAGGTCCAAGATAGCCCACAAAACATACCAATTTTGTGCTAGCTCATGCATGGGAAGAAGAATCAAATTTTGAAAAGATTTGATTTTATTTAAAAGGAAAATTATTTTGCATTGAATGACATATCTTTTTTCTTTCTTTTTGCTCCAATATTACACTCTATAAATACCCAACACATTGCCAAAGACAAAGGAAGAAACCCTAGCCCTTGCAAGCATTCCTTATTTTCTCAAAATTTCTTCAAAGTTGGCAATTTCGTTTTTCAATTTTCAACAAGTTTCAAGGAGTTCCCAGCGTTCAAACGTGTTCCTTGACATCCCAGCAAGCATTCCTAGCCATTATACAAAGCCCAGGCTGTCCAGAACACGATATACATATAGCTCCGATTTGGTATTTTTCTAAATTTTGATTTTTACAATTCATGCGTTGTTAACTGTTTTCGTTTGCGTATTTGAACTCAGGATGTCCATTAGAGTGCATTTGAACCATTACATGTAAGCTTGCACGCAGAAAAATCGAATTGCCATTGTTAGGGCATTTGGAACTGTTTGATTCGAACTGATCGATACAGGCATTTTCAATCCAAACGAACACCACCATTGAATTCGCCATGGTCGATTTAGGGGGTAGGGTATTCCTTTGCTTTTTATTTCACGTATTTTGCAGGTTTTGAATTTTGTTTGGCCGGAGAAGACGATCGGAGCTAAGGCTCCGACGTCGTTGACTCATCTGTGACCGGCGAAGGCATGCGTGGCAAAAGGAAGCTTTCTGATTCATCCATCCATTCCAACTGGGCCCATGCGTTGACTGTGTTTTGAATTTCAGAAATCATGACACGTTTACATATATAATGCAATGTTTCCAATTACAAAACACGAAGTACACTTGGCTCAGATGGTAAGCAGGCGTGTGTTTTCACCAGATGGTCCCTGGTTCGAGTCCTGGCAAGACCATTCTTTTTTACCAGTTTACAAAACTAACTTTTTCTTTTCTTATTTTCTTTAATATTTTCATGTTAATTTAATTTATCTTCAAATATTTTTCTCATGCATTTAAAAATCACCAAAAATATTTCCCTTTTGCATTATCATCAGAAAAATGTTTATTTAATTTTTAACATTAAAATTAATATTTTTGCATGCATATTTTATTTAATTACTAATTAACCATTTAATTGACTTTTAATTGTTTTAAATTATCAAAATCGATTCAGAAAATTACCAAAAAATCATCTTATCATCGTATTGCTATTACTAACCTAAAACTTTTTTCCTCATTCAAAAATCATGTTTCTACTAACATTTTTCCTCTTATGCGATTTTCTCGTATTTTCCGATTATGTATCTGCTTACAGGTTGTAACGTTTCAGACGATTTTTCTTGCTTTTCTTTTTTTTCATATTATGTAACTGCCTATGGGATGTAATAGTTTAATTAAGACTTTTATTTTCCGCACTCCTATTATGTAACTGCCCCAAAGCCATGTAATAGCGTAGGATATTTACTTTCCGCACAGTATAAATCAGAGACGTATCTCCGGTATTTTTGTGCGGGAAAAGTCAAATCATTTCCCACCTATAAATCGGATATGCATTTCCGATTTTTCTGCAAGACCAAAAAACTTAAAACAGCAATGTTCATGGGACACTTCGATCATATATTTTTCAAAGGTTACCAAAACCTCTCAAAAGATCCTCACACTATCGATCCCATTTTTCACTCAAACTCAATATTCTTGTGGTGCATTATATCAAAAAGAGCTAAAGGAAACTGAATTTAAGGTAAAGTTTCCTTATTTCAATCTACATTAACTACATCAATTTGTTTTGTTGAATGGAAAAATGTCACATTAAAACCGAATGTATATCTCCAGTTTTCCTGATGAATGCAACCAGAAATGTACTTCTGGTTCCTTGGACTTCTTTTTCCAGCAAATTATGTTTTATTATTTACCTACGATATTTCTTAGTTTAATCTCTTTTACATATTAGGTATGGTGCATCCCGATAATATTCCCAAAGATAGTGTGTCTCATGGTGTTTTGCCTAGTCTTTTCGAAGGTGTTTCTCTTATTGTGTCTCAAGGTGTTTCACCTATCTTTGTTTCGCCTCTTGTTATCAAGGTGGTCGATGTGAGGAAGCATTTTGCAAATGAACAAGAATTTGAATCTCGAGATGTTATGATGCAGTGGATTCGTACGGAGGCTACCAAACAGGGCTTTTGTGTTGTGATAGGAAGTTCGGATAATGGTTTGGAAAGACGACATGCATTTGTCATATTGACATGCGAATGAAGTGGGATATATAGACGGCCTATAAAGAATTTCAAAAGAGATGTTACTTGTACTAGAAAATGTGAGTGTCCATTTAGGTTACATGGGTATTAGTTGGCAAATCATAATTGGATATTCAAAGTCATAAGTGGGTTACATAATCATGATTTAAGTGAAAAGTTGGTCGGTCAACCAAGTGCATGTCGTCTCTTGGCGGAAGAGAAGGAATGTATGTCCAACATGACACTAAATTTGATCCCTCCAAAAAATATACTTCCAACGTTGAAGTGCAAAAGACCCGAGAGTATTTCAAACATCTGACAAGTTTACAATCAGCGCTACCAAACAAAATTGGTGCTTAGAGGGGATCAAACCGAAATGCAACAACTCTTTAAGCTTTTAGACGATAACAAGTATGTTTGTAGGCACCGAAGATGTGAATATGTGGTAACGTTAAGATATATATTGGACTCATGATGATTCCATTAAATTGTTCAATATGTTTCCTACCGTGCTCATAATTGATTCGACGTACAAGACTAACAAGTACATGTTGCCATTGTTGGAAATTGTCGGTGTTACGCCGACTGAAATGACATATTCCATTGGTTTTGCATTTCTAGAGTGTGAAAAAGAGGAAAATTTTGCATGGGCTTTAGAGGTTTGTCGAAAAACGTTAAAGGATCAAGAAAACATGCTGAAATTCATCACTACCGACCGCAATGCACCATTGATGAATTCTATTGCGAAGGTGTTTCTGAGTTCTTCCGCATTTTGTACGTATCACATTAAAAAAATGTGAGGATCCGGGTAAAACCCGCGGTAGGGACGAGTCATATTGAGGTTGAAGTGGGAAAATTAGTTAAATTGGGCGTTGTTGTGGAGAAAGTTATGGCGTCTTGGAATGTTATCATAAGTGCGTTCACCAAAGATTTATATGTTGACGTTGTTATATATTTCAGGAAGATGTGTGATAAATATCCCGATTTGTTGAAATATGTTGTGAGTAAAATTTTGGATCATGTGAAGGAGAAGATTGTTTGTGCATGGACATATCAGGTTATGCATCTTGGAAATACCACAACAAACCAAGTTGAGTCAGCTCATTCATGTTTGAAGATTTGGCTGGAAAATAGCAAGGGTGATTTGTGTACGAGTTGGGAATTGGTGAACCAAATGATACTTAACCAAAATAATTAAATTCAAACATCATTTGGTCGTAATATCACAGTGTTGGAACACAGGTTCAAAGACAACTTTCTCTAATCTTAGTTGGTTTGCAACATATCACAGCTAGCTATGAATTTCATTTTTTATGAAGCAAGACGATCCTCTAACTTAGGCTCAGACACATCTAAGTTTGGTTGCACAATTGTGAATATATATGGTCTTCCGTGTGCTTGTGTCATATCTAAGAAGGTGAAAAGTGAGAGCCCGATAAGAATGGACGAGGTATGTATCCATTGGAAGAGGTTGAGTTTTGAAGACGATAGTACAACTAAAGAGGGAAAGTCAAGTATCACAATCTTGACATAATGGGAAGTGATATAAGAGGAGAACCAAAAAAGATCAAACCTACACCAAGTGAAAATTCTACTATGAGAAGTCTGTTGTATTTTGAACATGTTGAAAAACTTTTTCCAGATTCACCTACACCGAAATCTCAAAAAAAGTTCTTCAAAGGTGCTCGCATAAGCAAACCTCTAACTCCATCGCCTACACTGCCTCCACCAAAAATACCATTCATTAAGGAGATGCCATTTTTTATGCACAATCACATTAATCGAATCGTAAATGTTGGTGGTGAAGGTAATTGTTATTTTCGGTCTATTTCTGCTTTACTCGGTAAAGGGGAAGTGGATCACACACTTGTACGCCAGACTCTTATCCAAGAGTTGAAGAGTCGTAGATATTTGTACACATAGGTATACGGGAGTGCGAGTAAGTATGCATAAATATATGACGCTCTTTTACCATCCATGGAAGCATTTGCACCGGAGAACAAATGGATATGTTTTCTCGAGATGGATCTTCTCATTATGAGTGCGTAAGAGAGAGTGTGTATTAATCTTACGTGACACGGTTTCTCAAAAACTTCTTCTCTTTGTGTACTGCTCCAACATTTAATCCCATTAATCATATCATTTGTGTTGAGTGGGTTTCAAATCCCCGACATTTGTTTCAAGTGTATCTGAAACTGGAATGCCCTATACCGACTACATCACCGGAATGGGCGCTTGATTATACAAATCTATCTAAGACTTGTCCGGACCAGTTTCTTGAAAGTATACAATAGTGGACCAAGTTGAATAACGTTGAAATTGCAATAAATAAGGAAAAGTCAAAGGGTGTACCACCTGTGGATTTGCTGGGGGACAATTACTTCGGATGATTTAAGTAGTTAAATATGACTTTGAGGTATATGTATTTTTTTAATGAATTATGACATGGAATATTCCCATTTTGGACTTTATGTGAGCAATTATTATATTTTTATTATAAATGCTCTGTCTATTTTATATTTGTTTCTGGTTTTTTAATATCAGCAACTTTACCGGACATGAATTTCTGGTTTTTACTTAAAGGCATAACCGAAAGTATATTTCTGGTTTTCATGATGTCATGAGAAATAATATGTGTGGTTCATAACATCCTCAAGCCACTATATAAGAAACTCATCTCTCATGTTATATCATGTCTAAACACTAACAAACAAAAGGAATGTCGTTTGGCATGTTGGAAAGATTCACTTCTTTATCGAAGATTTACCATCAAGGGAGTTCAAGACAAACAAATATGAACCGATTGAAGATCTCCAATACACAATACGGGGTCTTTTATCATTTGGCGATAATCGTAAAATTTTGAAGATCGAGTACCACACTCCACCCATTAACAAATACAGAAAGCTTGAGTTCATCAATAAAGAGATAGACACAAACACTAATTTACAGGCTATGTGGGAAACCTTTTCCTGTTACAACGAAAAATTTCTGATCGAGCTTGATGTGATGATTACAAGAACGGTCGATGAAATTTTGAAGTTGTTGCAACGTCCACCTGGATGTTGAAGTGTAATGTCTTACATATGTTTAAATCCCATATGTATTGTATTGCTTACTTTATATAACTTTATGTTTTGTTTATGAATCTTGATGTAATATGTAACTATTATATTTCTATATTCTGTAATGAATAATACCGGAAATACACTTACGGTTCTAACCCAGAAATAAATTTACAGTTTTGGTTAATTTTAGTTACATTTTGGTGTGTCCCGAAGATGCATCTCTGGTTCCTGAGGACATTTACGGAATTTCACGCTAGTGCCTAGGAAGTACTTAGGGTGCATTCAGAAATTCTCAAAAAATATAAGAGCATGATCTCTTCTGTATCATTGGCAAAGCTGATAGTAAAAGGCTCAAGCATAAACTTTGAGTTAAAAGGTGTACAAATAGATTGATGGGAATTTCTTTTCCCACCTAGAAGTGTTCTTCTAGGCCTCTGATAAAAAACCTAAAATAACCCCAGACTTCGCAAGTGCACTTGAAAATTATTGTATTATACAATAATAGGTGACTTCGCAAGTGAATCTGCGGATTAACCTATAATTTTTTAAGAACAGAGTGACTTCGCATGTGCATCTGCGAAGTAACCCATAATTCCTCATTTTGCAAGTGCACTTCCGAAGTCTGTGAATTGTTTTAACAAAATGAACAGAACATACCCCCAACCATTTCTCTATCATAACTCCAAATTTTCAAACTTTCTACTCCAAACCCTAACATTTCTACTATCCAAATTCATTAATTTTTGCTCATCTCTCCATTTCAACTCATTTCAAGTCATCCAAAATTATCTCTAAGCTTTCAAATTTGTGTAAGTTTTCTACAATATATTTTGATTCACAATGCAATCTTGTAATAGTTTATTAGGTTAGTTTGTAAAATTATATTGTGTATGTTGGTGTTAGAATAGGTAAATGTAGTTGTTTGAGTGCCAAAAATTTATTTTCAGGTCTTTAGGCAAGAAGCTGTTAGGTCTTGAAAATGGATGTGCGCATGGGGTTTCGTAAGTGCACTTGCAAAGTCACCCTGGCCAGTTTCTCCAGTGCACTTGTAAATTCCTGTCAGAGTTGTTTTATGTTTAAAACCTAACAATTATAATTAGTTATTTCAAGAACATGGCTGACAGTCAAGACCCAAGCAAGCAATTAAGACAAGGAAGGCCAACCCAGACTGCCTCGACTCATCGAGAGAGAGCCGAGCAGCAGGTTAAACAGCCTCGAGAATAGGGTCGGGTACAAAGTTCACAATTGGGTGTAGCTTCCCGTTATGCACCGAGGAGTCGTTTGCATCAGACGTCTACATCTCACGCGCATGAGCAGGTACCTGATGAGCCGAAGGTGGTAGAAGAGTTTGTAGTGCCCGAGGGGGATGAGGTACCTGAGGATGTTTTGGTATCTGAGCAGAAGAAGCAGGGTGATCCGAGAGGGAAATTGACACCTCCCTCTTGATTTACTACCATGATCTTATCGCTCGCTATGTTTGGGAAGGACATGTATTTTTTTGTTGCACTTTTTCATTTTATACTTTTTACTCAAAAATATGATTGTAACAATTGTTATTTTTTTATTTATTTCAGGAATGATTTCCTATAAAGCATGTGAATCACTCCCATTTTTTTTTTGAGTTGTTCACGCCAAGGGCTCAGTGGTTCCATGGTGCTGTGATTGGATCCAGTCTTTCCAGATTAAGTTATACATGTTACATCACTATAAGCCACTTCATGTAGGGAGCTTTTTAAGAGAGGTGGCATAAAGAGATGTCATCTTTCCATTTTCATGTTGGGAAGATGACCATAACCCTTGATTATGTTTCCTGCTTGCTCCACCTACCTATCAGAGGTAAGTTACTTACCCATCACAAGATAACACGAGTTGAGGCGATTGAGTGGATGGTTGGGTATCTGGGAGCTAATCCAGATAGGGCATATGATGACTACAAATCCACTAATGGGACGCATATAAGATTCTCCAATTTGAAGGATTTGTATGAGGTGCACCTGGTTGCAGCATCAAGTTCCCAGGAAGAAGAGAATGATGTTTCTATTCAGTATCATTGAGATTGTGCTCTGTGGTGTTACGTGATGTTCTTGATCGACACATCCATATTTATGGACAAATATGGGACCTATACCGATGTTACCTCTACTAGAAGCTGAATGAAGCTTCAAATTAGAGGTCGAGGGTGCTCACTGGCTCATGCACACTCCTCATGATACCTTTCGTTTCAACTATTAACTTTAATTTATTTTGATTAATTTGTACTTACATGTTATGTTATTGTTTTCGTAGAGCTGGATAATATCTCATTTCCATTGCATTCATGGTTTCGAACCAGATACAAATTATACTAAAAATATGCCAAAGGCTATCAAGTATATTCTCCACAGAGGGAACCATAAAGTGGCGTCGTACCGGGTGTATCTTGGTCGCACCAACCATGATGACATCAATTGGATGCCATTTGAGGATTATAGGGAGGTTGTGGAATTCGATCCCATCTATTTATACTCGGGGTGGCTAGCATGTGGGTCAAATATTATGGTCAGTTATCTTCCGGAGCGATGTATCTGTCAGTTTGGCTATGTGCAGATGACACCTAGATCTCCTTTTCAGAATTCTCCCGACACCATGGTACGGTGGGATATCGATGGCGTCTTCTAGTATTGGGAGAATCATTTGGTGCCACAAGAGTATCGGATAATGTTGGCATCCCAGAGTTGGGACTGTGTAGAGGGTTACGTGACATGGTTCTTTAACGTGTCACACCCTCTCATGACACTGGATGGTCCAGGATGTCCACCTAGGCTAGCTCATGAGGAGGTATTGGAGAACGAGCAGGCAGAAGATGACCATGTTATTGATATATTGCCAATTTGTCAACGGATCCGTCTACTTGGCCATGAGGTGTTGGATACAAGGATTATCGAGAAGGGAGGTCTTGAGGTGGTTTCCATAGTTGAGAGGATGGTTAGTGAGGCATTCGGTGCATCGTAGTACCGTAGGAAGAGAAGGGCGCAAGGGATTGGGATTAGGCATACACAATAGCCTATGATATGTTTTGTTTTTTGTTGTTGTAATATTTTGACCGTACTTACTTTCCAAACAACTATGTATATTATTATTTATGAACATCTATTTTGACCGTATTGTTTTGTTCGTTTTATATTTTCGATCAGATCGTAAAATATTTGTCCGATTTTGAAATAGTGGAACTGTGTAGTTTTAATAAAAAATGACACAAATAGAGGATGTTTCCCAAGTACACTTGCGAAATCACCTGGCAACAGGTTTCGCAAGTGCACTTGCGAAACAACCTCTAAATATGTAAAAGAATGGTTTCTTCGCAAGTGAACTTGCGAAACCTGTTGAGAGGTGACTTCGCAAGTGCACTTGTGAAGGATATTTTCGGGTTTTCAATGGTAAAAACCACCACCACTAGGTGTAAAGAGAAATTCCCTAGATTGACATTCACTTGGCCAAAAGTAGATAATTCTGCACTTCAACGCATTAATCAATGTCTGATTCAACCAAACGACCCTCCATACAACACGTCATATTACACGTAAATGGTTTAAACCGCTCTTGATATATAAGGGTAAAAAGTGTCGTTTTAGGTATTCAAATGCATTCTCAGTCTCACATTACTCCTCATTCTCTAAATAACTTGGACATTGGAGTGTTAATTGTGTGGTCGTGTTTATTTATTGATGTGTTCGCGATCCTCTCGCATCCTTTATGTTTGCATTTATTCTCTCTTTCTCTTGTGTTATCGTGCTATGTATTTTGTAAAGTTGTTTGTTATTGCTCTATTACGTTCGTTTCTTGCTATGTGTTTCGTAAATTTGTTCGTTGTTTCTCTGTTTTTCATTTGTGATTAATGGTATTGTTGCTTAACTTGATGTGTTTGTTGTTGTAAATCAATCTTTCATTGTGTAATTGTTCTCTTGTATGTTTCACTTGGATGTTTTTTCTCCAAATATATATGATATTATTTTGGCGTACTAAATTCATATAGCCACACCCCTGCATATAGATTTTGAGTAATGAAATCCACGTTATAACATGAAATTGAATATTTTAGTTATTTCTTTTGTTCTGTATTTAACTTGCTTCATATCATTTGTATCATTGTATGTTCCTCTTTACTCATTAATTTTGTATTTGATTTAATTGTGATTTTTTGGATTATGCAATTTTTATTGTGATTGTTCATTAATTTTCAATTGTGATTGTCTTAATCTATATGTGTGTGATTTGATTCCCTTGTTTCAGTTGTTGTATGTGATTATTCACTCACTAAACTTTGTATTATTTATAATGGATTTTGTTTTCATTCTTATGTTTTGATTAAAGTTGTGTATTTATTCCCTTCTTTATGTTTTTTTATAGTTTGTTCTCTTTGTTGCTTGCTCTCTATTTCAAAATGTCTTTAAGTAGAACAATTGCTCTTGTTGTTGCTGCTACTCCTAGATCCAAAGGCACAAGAAAAAATATTGTTGAAAGTTTGACTAATATTAGATGGAAACATGAGACTGATGTTCTTGAAAGCGGTAAGAAGTTTAAATGCAAGTACTTCTTTAAGATTATTAGTGGATAAATAATTAGATTTAAACGTCACCTAGCTAGTAACACAAATGATGTTGGACCTTGTGCTTTTGTTCTTGGTTATGTTAGATATTTGTTTATGAATATTGTTGTTGAATTTGATGAATTAGCTTCCAAAAAAAGACAATTGTTGGACAGTGATAAAATGTCAAGGGTTAATGAACAATTAATCAAATATATTTCAATTATATTAAAATGAAGGGTTTAAATGATTTTTTTTTGTTATGTAGTAGCCAATTAAGAATGAATTAGTATTTTAAGTATTCAACTACATACTTTGCTATTTTGATTATTTTATTATAGAGTTTTTTTTAAATAATTTTGTTATGTAGTAGACAATTACGAAGTAACTTTTTTAATTAGATACACCTTCTTGGCTAGCATGTTATGGTACCCGAAAGGTTCTATAGTGGCATATATGCCCGAAAGCAGACTGGACGCCCTTGCAGCTCTTATTTGTACAAATTTCGCTCAATTGTAAATGAATAAAATTTCTTTAGAAGTACATAATTTTCTCTTCAGAGATGTTTGTGAAATAATACTTCTTCCCTCCTAGTAGCGCCAAAAACCAAGACAGTCGATGCCCAATAAGTATGATACGCTAAGTCTTTTAACGCCTTTTCATAATCAGCTTCAACCTTGCTTGAATACTCCTAACTTCTTCATAAAAAAGTTCGAAACTCCCCAATATTCTCAAATTAGGGGAGCAAGGACAAAAATGGGGGAAAAGTCACTGCATTCAATGGAGTACCTTTCAAAAATCCAAGTCCTCCTAAGTTTTGCTTAAGCAATCGAAGCCACATATCAAGTGGCTCCTCATCACAGAACTTCTCAAGCTCAGGGCTAGCAACATGACTTCCTCAAGCTACATGTGGTGATTAGCACAAAGCATCTTCCACTACAACCCATACAGGAGAATCACATACCTCGACACGCGTCGAGGTAGGTCATATGAGAGTAACTAACCTAGCTGAGGGCACTAAGGTAAAAACCCCCAGTAGCTGGAGCGCTAGTAGTATCAATTGGGAGAGGAATTACCCATGGAGTCAATTTCATCTCTTGAATTGATTTAGAAGAATTCATATCATCTACAAGCCAATAATAGATAGGTTTAAAAAGGGTCTCCAAAATAACCACAAGGGAGAGGGATCCTCATGTCAATCACCAAATATGATCTTCTTGGCCTCCTTCGTGCCTACATCCACCAACAAGTGTGTATCTATATAACACTTCTATTATTTCTTCAACGCCCCATTAGAGGGGACAACACCATGATGTATCTCATACCTGCGAAGAAGGATGTTAATTTTATCTTTAGGTAAATATCCTTTTGAGATAATTCGTCCATTTTATAGACATGATGTCTAGAATCTTCCAAGAAATGGATTTAACGCCAAAAATTGGAGAACTTGTTTGAATACCAATATGACAATTTGGGTTATATGGTACATATCTCAGAATGAGACGCCTCGTTGAGTGTGAAAACCATGTAACATTGATATTGTAAATGCTTCACACTCTTCGAGTAGACATCAAACATCTTGGTGTACTACCTGGCAGAAATTAGAACTTGACCCTGTGCCGAGTCAGCCAAGCTCCATTAGGCCTTAGAAAGGTGAAGGAATAATGGTGTGGTTGGCACACTCTTCTAATACTTACACCAATACTTAAAAACTTTGATGTAAGCTCAACCTACCGGATGCAATTGTAATGAGGAGATCAATAAATAATTAAGTACTCTGACCTCAAAATCATTGAAGGGGAGGCAAAAACATATCAAAGATAATCAACTTATCATTTTGTCTTTCTTAGGGATAATTACTCCCTAAAAAATAGACCATAAGCCTTATGACCTTCTTCTCCAGAAACTCTAATAAATAAAGGAAAATTTAAAGAAAAAGATACTTGAGTGTTACCCTAAAAGGAAAAATTTCTGGTATACTGTAATACAGTGAACTGACTTTGAGATTTTTGTATCGCAAATGTGCGGATAGCAAGAGTCGCCACCGACTTTTCTTTTATACAATTAAGGGAAGGTGAAAAGAACAGGAAAAGACCTTCGTTAGATTCTGAGTAAGGGAGAAGGTTATGAAAAGGGAAGGTATTAGCACCCCTTTCCATCCGTAGTTATCTACGGGCTCTTAGTTGCTCTTAGATCATTTTTAAAAAAAAGTGATTTCTGTGTGTTTGACAAAAATGTTTTGAAAAGGCATTTCGCTTTGACTTTGTAATAATTCATGTAGAAATGTATACAAAGTGTTCGAAAATGTTTCGTTTTGAAAAGAGTTTGAACTTTGATAAAAGTGTGAGGTGTGAAAAGTATTTTGATAGAGCAAGCAACTAAAAGTCTTATTACCTACTCAGAATGGTCGTTTTCGTGTAGTTTTACACTTCCTTTAGAATAGTGCTATCTATACCATTAGTTGGTAGGTAACCCTATTCGTTGGATGTAGAAGGGACATTCGAAGGGACATCGGATGGTCATAAAAGGCAACTTGTAGGAGTATCCTAGCACATTCGAAGGGACTATCATCATTTTTCGTAGGCGACAATCGAGGGTCAAGATCATGTATTCGTAGGCGACATCGTGGGTCTATGATCTTTGTATCGAAGGGACTATGATGATTTGTTTTGAAGGCAACGGTGCTAGGATACCTCTACGTTCGAGGGACTTGACCATTTGTATTCGTAAAGGCAACGAGAGAGAATTACCCTAAGGGGTGCATGTGTGAAATGAGTGTGTCAAATTCAGATATTTTATCCTGAAATTATGAGTGATCTACGTCCAATTTTATCTTGCCATACACGCCTAATTACTAGCAGTTTATAGGGTGCGGAAAATAAATGGCGGAAAGTAAAGTGCGGAAAGTAAATATCCTACGCTATTACATGGCTTTGGGGCAGTTACATAATAGGAGTGCAGAAAATAAAAGTCCTAATTAAACTATTACATCCCATAGGCAGTTACATAATATGAAAAAAAAGAAAAGCAAGAAAAATCGTCCGAAACGTTACAACCTGTAAGCAGATACATAATCGGAAAATACGAGAAAATCGCATAAGAGGAAAAATGTTAGTAGAAGCATGATTTTTGAATGAGGAAAAAAGTTTTAAATTAGTAATAGCAATACGATGATAAGATAATTTTTTGGTAATTTTCTGAATCGATTTTGATAATTTAAAACAATTAAAAGTCACTTAAATGGTTAATTAGTAATTAAATAAAATATGCATGCAAAAATATTAATTTTAATGTTAAAAATTAAATAAACATTTTTCTGATGATAATGCAAAAGGAAAATATTTTTGGTGATTTTTAAATGCATGAGAAAAATATTTGAAGATAAATTAAATTAACATGAAAATATTAAAGAAAATAAGAAAAGAAAAAGTTAGTTTTATAAACTGGTAAAAAAGAATGGTCTTGCCAGGACTCGAACCAGGGATCATCTGGTGAAAACACACGCCTGCTTACCATCTGAGCCAAGTGTACTTGGTGTTTTGTAATTGGAAACATTGCATTATATATGTAAACGTGTCATGATTTCTGAAATTCAAAACACAGTCAACGCGTGGGTCCAGTTGGAACGGATGGACGAATCAGAAAGCTTCCTTTTGCCACGCATGCCTTCGTCGGTCACAGATGAGTCAGCGACGCTGGAGCCCTAGCTCCGGTCGTCTTCTCCGGCCAAACAAAATTCAAAACCTGCAAAATACGTGAAATAAAAAGCAAAGGAATACCCTACCCCCCTAAATCGACCATGGCGAATTCAATGGTGGTGTTCGTTTGGATTGAAAATGCTTGTATCGATCAGTTCGAATCAAACAGTTCTAAATGCCCTAACAATTTCGAGTTTTCTGCATGCAAGCTTACATGTAATGGTTCAAATGCACTCTAATGGACATCCTGAGTTCAAATACGCAAACGAAAACAGTTAACAACGCATGAATTGTAAAAATCAAAATTTAGAAAAATACCAAATCGGAGCTATGTGTATATCGTGTTCTGGACAGCCTGGGCTTTGTATAATGGCTAGGAATGCTTGCTGGGATGTCAAGGAACACGTTTGAACGCTGGGAACTCCTTGAAACTTACTGAAAATTGAAAACCGAAATTGCCAACTTTGAAGAAATTTTGAGAAAATAAGGATTGCTTGCAAGGGCTAGGGTTTCGTCCTTTGTCTTTGGCAATGTGTTAGGTATTTATAGAGTGTAATATTGAAGCAAAAAGAAAGAAAAAAGATATGTCATTCAATGCAAAATAATTTTCCTTTTAAATAAAATCAAATCTTTTCAAAATTTGATTTTTCTTCCCATGCATGAGCTAGCACGAAATTGTTATGTTTTGTGGGCTATCTTGGACCTCAAGCTTGATAAAAAACCAACCCAATTCAAATTGTACCTTATTTCCATATTTTATTTAATTTAAATTTGAATTAAATGCTTTTAAATTCAAAAATAAATCAAAAAAATAAAAGGAGGTCGTGGCAAGGCATCAAGAGGTCATGTATAATATTATTATCAAGTTTGGATCACAAAATTATAGGCCCATTTGGAAAAAATTGGATTTTGACAAATATCTCTCTTTGTGCAATTGTTCAAAAATGCCCAACTTGTGCAAGGTGTATCTTGCTCAATTTTCAATAGTTTTGAGTGTTCTTAGACTTTTTAGAAATCTCTATATGTCCTCTAAACAACCTCTTTGGTTTCATCTCAATTGGAGTGTCCATGCTCAATATCAATTCATTACAAAAAGTTGACTTTTTGTTGACTTTGAAAAGGACTTGTAATGTTTTGATCCATATCTTCAAAATGAAGAATTTTTTGACCATACTTGTGAGACATGAAGTTGTAGAGAATTGAATTCCCTTCAAAATGAGAGGTGGTGGAAAAATTTCTGATAAAGTATGAGAAAGTTATGCTCAGTCAAAGTTTAGTTGACTTTTCTTTAGGAAACCCTAATTTGGAAAGTTTGACTTTTGAGCAAATCTTGAGTTTTCTTGATGAATCATGATCAACCCTTGATCAAATGATGACTGTGACTTCAAAATGAGGATGTTGACCAACAATCATGAAGTTTGACTGTATGTTGACCACAGTTGACTTTTTGTCCAATACAATTGATTTTCAACCATCTGAGCAATTGTCTGAGGAAACTTGGCTTGTAAGACTTGAAACTTGTCATGGAGATTCTTTGAAGCACATGAGGAGGCATGATGACCATTGGAGATGTTGGAAATCCATCTAGATCTGAGGATAGCCAAACCCTAGTTTGGGTTGATTGTCTAGGAGAGGGTTTGTCTGATCAACCCTTGAGGAATCCTTGAGTATGGTTATGTGAAATGTCTTGAGGAATAGGAGGGCAAATTTTGGGGTATGACAGCTTCCCCTGTTCAATCTTCTTGTACTGTAAGGGTTAGATTGGCATGCGTGCCTTTCGTGACCTGGAGGTAGAAGATGATTGAACACTCGAGTACACATGAAAATTTGCACTCGTTGTTGACTGATGATGCGGGAATGGGCTTACAGATGCCATTTGGAGAAGCTGGAGATTTCGCTGGGGAATGAGTCGTACGCTAGACTCGAGAATGTCGTCTGAATAGGAAAAAAAACGTCGGAGATGGGCTTAAGATGCCATCTGGAGAGACTGATGCTGGGGAACGAGCCGTTCGTTAGGCTCTGTAGATGTTCCTGAAGGTAGATGGGAGCACGGAGATGGGCTTAAGATGCCATCCAGAGGGAGTCGTATGTTAGAGTTCGCGCTCGTCTTTGGATGAAGTTATTGGTTTGTATTGGTTTTTTAACCAAATATGCAGCATTCTGAAAGTGGAGAGATGTCGATAAATAGTCGGAGATGGGCTTAAGATGCCATCCAGGGCAACTGAGTCGTACGCCAGACTCTGTAGTTGCTGTTGATAATAAGAGAGAGTCAGAATAAATCTTCGTCTTGATTACTCTGAGGGGATAATAATCGGCAGAAAGTGGATAGCTTCCCTATTGTGCTTCGGGTGTTGTTCCAATGTCTGTTGTCGGAGGACAACATGGGTGATCGTTCGGATAGGGTTTCCCGTCTGGCTTCGGGTATTAATCCTGAATCTGTTGTCGGAGGATAGCTAGGGCGGTCGTTCGGATAGGGTTTCCCGTCTGGCTTCGGGTATTAATCCTGGACCTGTTGTCGGAGGACAACGGGGGCGGTTGTTCGGATAGGGTTTCCCCGTCTGACTTCGGGTATTAATCCTGGACCTGTTGTTTCAGAAGTGATTTTCACCTGCTTTGGGGAAAACAAAAGAAACTTTGATAGAATATAGTTAGCCTTATGCAGATTATGATGCATGACAATGTGTATGAATGACATATGCACAAATTATGACTTTTATGAATAATGTATGAATGATAGATGTTGTGGTATTTCAAAACATATCCATCTTGAAGAAGATGTGAACGCTCTTGTTTGGGGAATAAAAGATGTAGGTTTCCTCCGATGCACTATCTGACCAAGTTTCAAGTCTGGATATTGCTGCTGCCCGGGAGAATGATGATTGTTGAGAGATATTATGCTGGTGATGAATCGTTACTGCTTGGAGACTGATGTAACAGGGTTCAGTTGATTGGAATCACTGCTCAGGGACTAACGTGATGAAGCTTGGAATGTCTGGACTAGTGGAGGAAGATGTGCACTCCAATGGGGAAGGTTTGTAGTGAGTGACATTTCTGTGGGGGATTGTACTTTGCAGGGGAGCGCACTGGTGACTTTCGTCGTCATCTCAATTCCTAGAGCCTGTAGTAATTATCCTTGTTCGTTCACTTTTCGCATGTTTGTAAGTAGATATTTATTGTCATATGCATATAATCATTCAAAGCAAACGTTGGACTTTATGCAAACAACAACAATGAAATTTTTAAAGAGAAAGAATTTGTATTAATTTGAAAGGTGGCGTATGGCCAAGTAGTTTGGACACAAGAAAAGTAAAAAAGCTATGCGGAAACAATCTCGTTAAGTCCCAACTATGCTAGTACTCATATATTTCGACTATCTCACCTCCTTGCTGTCAGTAGAAAGTGAGTGGATTGATTTTTGCCATTTGAATCTTGAATGCTGATAGTAGTAGTCTGTAGGTAAGTGATCTGGATGAGACATAGTCGTACGCTTAAATCCCTAACTTTTTCCTAGACCGCCCTTTCGGATTTTCAGTCTACCGGGATACCCATTTTTGCCCAAGCCACCTTTGCAGGTTTTCGACTTGCCGGGTGTACATGTTTTATATATATCCTTAACTTTTGCCCGAACCCTTTTGGTTCGCCAGGATGCCCTTATTTTTGCCTAGGTCGGTCGACCTAGCGGGTCTCGTTTATGCGTAGTATTTTTTGACTATGTCTGCGTTCACAGGGTGTGGGAAGTCTTCGCCATCCATGGTGCTAAGTATCATAGCTCCGCCGGAAAATATTGTCTTGACTACAAATGGTCCCTCATAGGCGGGAGTCCATTTGCCCCTGGGATCACCTTGTGGAAGAATGATGCGCTTGACTACTAGATCACCGACTTGGTAGACTCGGTGCTTGACTTTCTTGTTAAATGCTCTGATCATTCGTTTTTGATAGATCTGTCCATGGCAGATGGATGCGAGCCGCTTCTCGTCAATCAAGTTGATCTGGTCAAGGCGAGTTTGGATCCAATCGTCTTCGCCTAACTCTGCGTCCTGGAGGACTCTTGTAACACCCTAAAATAATGTAATAATTAAATACTTATGATTTTTAATTATTAAATTAATTGAGGTCATAATTTATTTAGTTTATTGGATTATTAAGTTTAATGATGGAATTAATTGGAGAAGAAATGATATTTATTTTACTTATGATTAAAAGGAATAAAATAAGGAAAGAGGAAAAATAGAATCATTTGGAGAAAACAAGACTACGTAAAAGTGAGAAGAGGAGAAAGAAGAAGGAAAACCTAGAAGCGTCAGAATCTCGAAGAACCCACAAGGTAAGGGGTGATTTCGACTGATTATTGCTTATTATAGGTTTTGATGCTGATGATATAGGTTATAGCATGTTAGAGAATTGTATTTGTGAATTTATAGGGTTCCATGAATGTGTCCCTATAGGTGTCAGATTGTGTCAGTGGATGGGTATGAATTGATTAGGGTGTCAGATACCAATTATGACTGATAGGAAGATGATAATTGATGTGAGAAATGATGTAAATTGAGGTATTTTGGTGTTTCCAATGATGGGATTCGTATGGGTATGTGTGGATTGAGTTGTAATGGAAGCAATGCTGTCAAAATTGAAATTTTGGGTCTGAACGTCGTGGAAACCGGTTCCCCAGTGGGAGAACCCGGGTTCCAGCTTTTTAAAATAGTGAAAATGGCATTTTTGAACTGAGGAACCGGTTCCTGTGTGGGAGGAACCGGGTTCCCCATTGATTTTTCCAGAGGGATGAAAATATATTTTCTGGGAACCGGTTCTCTACCTGGAGGAACCGGGTTCCCCATACATTTTTCCAGGGGCGCTGATTTTTGAAATTCTGGGAACCGGTTACTCCCAGGGAGGAACCGGGTTCCACAGTTCATTTTTGAAAATTTTCTAAACTTCAAAAATTCATAACTTTCAAACCGTAAGTCCTTTTTGAGCGCCGTTTTGGACGTTATTTCCTAAGTTGTATGCTCTACCTTATGAAATGGAAATATTTTAGAAAACTTGAAATTATTTTGGAAAGGGGTTGGATTTCGAAATAAATGATTTTTAACAGACACATAAGGATGTATGTGTAGTAGAGGAACCTTGGTGATGAGGACGGTAATGTGTAGGTGTAATAGCATGTTTATGCTGAGGTTAGGTGTATGCATGATTGGTTGATGTATCATGTTGATTGGTTTGCATGTTTATGCTGATGTTGATTGTATGCATGATTGGTTGAGATATCATGTTGGATGGTTGTTTCAGTTATGTTGATTTGATGTATTACATAGGCTGATTAATGTTGCATGCTATTGATGTGCGTGCATATGCATTGTTTTGGTGAAGTTAATTCCCATTGTGCGGAATTTGACTTAGATTGCCAATAACCGATACCCAGTGAGGATGGGTGGTTAATTGGATTCGTGTCCAGTGGTTATGGACGAATCGATGGACCGTATCTGGTTGATAATGGATCGGTGTTGGGTGACTTGGTCACGAAGTCGGTACCGCATGCATTGAGTGCATTTGTGTTTGTATGGAATTGTAACATGTTAGGATGTTTTCGAGTGTTGCAATTCTTTTATTGTTTACTGATTATGTATGATGAATTATATGATTATGGTTGTGCGTTGGATTCTGAATGGTGTTAAGTGGTGGAATAATATGCTTGTATTATATTATTGATTGAAAGACTTATAATATGCTTTAATTATGAGAAGTCTCACCCTTACTTTACCATTTCAGATTGAATTAGCAGCTGAGGAGTCGGTGAGGATTGCTCTAGAGCTTATCTTTTTAGTCCGTGTGTCAGTGTCATGCTCTGATTAGATTGTAACACTGGGGAACGCTTAGTTAAGAGAATTATTATTATTTAATAGTTTTGGACTTGAATTCCTTGAGAACTATGATGTTTTATTAAATTGATTGATTTTGGTATTTCCGCTGTGTAAGACATGGTCTTATGATGATTTGAATTGTTGGATGATGATCCTCAGTGTAGCATGGCTACTGTTTGATGAAGTTGTTTTAATTATTAATTGTGACATCCCTTATTATACCGTGTTAACTCTGATTAAAGATGATTTAGGTATTAATTTAATTAATATATTCGGGGTATCTAGATGGGGTGTTACAACTCTGGTTGAGGGTATCTGAACCTCGATTGGTAGGACTGCTTCCATACCGTATACAAGAGAGAAAAGGGTTGCCCCTGTTGATGTCCGTACTGTAGTGCGATAACCGTGGAGAGAAAATGGTAACATCTCATGCCAATCTTTGTAAGTCACGGTCATCTTCTGTATGATCTTCTTGATATTCTTGTTGGCGGCTTCCACAACGCCGTTCATCTTAGGCCGATATGGAGAAGAGTTGTGATGTTTGATCTTGAACTGTGTGCAGAGTTCGGTGATCATCTTGTTGTTGAGATTAGAGCCGTTGTCTGTGATAATTTTTTCAAGAGCGTGTCATACCCCAAAATTTTCCCTCCATCTACTCAAGAGATTTCATACATCTATGCTCAAGGATTCCTCAAGAGTTGATCAGACAAACTCCCTCCTAGACAATTAACCCAAACTAGGGTTTGGTATCTCTCAAGTCAAGATGAACTTCCAACATCTCCAATGGCCTTCATGCCTCCTCATATGCTTCAAAGATTCTCCATGTCAAGTTTCAAGCTTTACAAGTCAAGTTTCCTCAGGCAATTGCTCAGATGGTTGAAAATCAGTTGTATTGGACAAAAAGTCAACTGTGGTCAACATACAGTCAAACTTCATAATTTTTGGTCAACATCCTCATTTTGAAGTTACATTCATCATTTGATCAAGGGTTGATCATGATTCATCAAGAAAACTCAAGATTTGCTCAAAAGTCAAACTTTCTAAATTAGGGTTTCTAGGTGAAAAGTCAACTGAACTTTGACTGATCATAACTTTCTCATGCTTTCTCAGAAATTTTCCCACCAAATCTCATTTTGAAGGAAATTCAATTCTCTACAACTTCATGTCTCACAAGAATGTCCAAAAAATGCTTCATTTGAGAGGTATAGCTCAAAACATTACAGGTCATTTTCAAAGTCAACAAAAAGTCAACTTTTTGTTTTGAAGATATATTGAGCATGGTAACTCCAATTGAGATGAAACCAAAGAAATTGTTTAGAGGACTCTTAGAGCTTTCCAAAAAGTCCAAGAACACTCAAAAATGTGGAAAATTGAGCAAGATACACCATTCAGAAGTTGGGCAATTTTGGACAATTGCACAAAAGGACATTTTGGTCAAAATGCAAAATTTTCCAAATGGGCCTATAATCTTTTGATCCAAACTTGTTCATGACAATATTCTTGACCCATAAATGCTTGGCATTGGTAATTTTCTATTTTTGTGATTTATATTTGAATTTTATAACATTTAATTCAAAAATAAATTATATGAAATATGAAAATTAGGTTATTTTTTCAATTAAGTTGGATTTATATCTTTCTTAATGTCCAAGAAAGCCCAATACACTTACCAAATTCGTGCAAGCCATGGCATTGATGAGAAAATCATATTTTCTTCAATATTTGATTTTATTTTCAAAGAAAATATTTGCACATTGATGGAGCAATCTTTTTTCCACTCTTTTGCCATCCAAACTTCCTCTATAAATGCTCAACATTGTGTACAAGCAGCCACACGAAACCCTAGCCCAAGAGAGAGTCCTTACTTTGCCAAAAATTTTCATACATTCTTGAAATTCGAATTTCAAAAACCAGCAAGTTCCAAGCCAATCTAACCATCCAATCCTCCTCAGGAGGTTCCCAGCAAGCAATACCAACCTTTACCTCAAGCCCAGGCTGCCCAGAACTCGTTCTTGGACTCTCACCGGTTTGCTATTCTTTGCAATTTCGATTTCGATATCTCATGCATTGTTAACATTTTTGTTGTGTTTATTTGATCTCAGGATGATTGTTAGGTTGCATTAGAACCATTACATGCAAGCATGAACGTCCAGAATTCAAATCACCATTGTTAGGGCAGATTTGGTTGTCTGTATCGTATCTCGTTTTCCAGGCCGATTTAGGGCAAACGGACTCCGCCATTGTGTTCGCAGCCCTCGATTTAGGGGGGTAGGGTCCTCCTTTTCCATTTATTTTGCATATTTCTTGAGTTTGCAGGTTTGGGCAATCGGAGAGGACGACCGGAGCTAGGGCTCCGGCGTCGTTGAAAACTTTGACTCCGGCGTGGGCTTGCGTGGCGATTTCGGCTTCCATGATTCGTCTGTTCAAAATAACTGGGGTCCACAAGGCTGACTGTGTTTGATTTTCAAAATATCAGTGACACGTTTACGTTGATATTCATTTAATTCCAGCTTTCCAAACACCAAAGACGCGTTGTCCCAGTGGTTAAGGCGTTGGGATTGAAAGATGCCCCAAAAGGTCTCCAGTTTGAACCTCCTTGAGACCGGTTTTGCTTCCTTTTTCTCAAACTTCAAACTTTTCATATTTTTTCTATTTTTCATTATTTTCTAATATTTTTGCATCATTTTAATTTATTTTCATATTTTTATTTATGCATTAAAGAATTACCAAAAAATATTTTTCTTTTCACATTTATGTTCTGAAAATCTTTATTTAATTTAATAAATTAAAAAACATATTTTTGCATGCATATTTATTTTTATTTATATTTTTGCATTTAATTCACTTTTAATTGCATTTTAATTATTAAATCTTTTCTAAAAAATCCCAAAAAATTATTTTAACTTATTTATCTTATTTCCAGCATGTATTAATTTTCCCATATTAAAATTTGCATTTTTCTAACATTTTTTCTCTTGTTCGATTCATATTGCATTTTCCGATTTCTTCTTTTTGTACAGGTTGATCCGATTCAGACGATTTTCTCTTTATCATTTTATCATATTATTTTCCAATAATGTAACTGCTCATGGGATGTAATAGTTTAATTTAGGATTTTATTTTCCGCATTTTAAATTATGTATCTGCCCCAAAGCCATGTAATAACGTAGGACATTTACCTTTTCGCACTTTACTTTCCGCAATTTACTTTCCGCACCCTATCAATTGCTAGTAATTAGGCGTGTATGGCAAGACTAAAATGAACTCAGCCCACTAATTTCCCAGATAAAATATCTGAAATCAACACACTTCTTTCACACACGCACCCCTTAGGGTAATTCTCTCTCGTTGCCTTTGCGAATTCAAAATGGTCATGTCCCTCGAACGTAGAGGTATTCTAGCACCGTTGCCTTCCAAACAAATCATCATAGTCCCTTCGATACAAAGATCATAAGACCCACGATGTCGCCTCCGAATACATGATCTTGACCCTCGATTGTTGCCTACGAAAAATGATGACAGTCCCTTCGAATGTGCTAGGATACTTCCTACAAGTTGCCTTCTATGACCATCCGATGTCCCTTCGAATGTCCCGCTTACATCCAACGAATGGAGCTACCTACTAACTAATGGTATGGCTAGCGCTATTCTAAAGGAACGTAGAAGTACAACAAAACGACCAATTCTGAGTGGGTAAATAAGTCTTTTAGTTGCTTGCTCTATCAAAATACTTTTCACACCACACACTCTTTTTCAAAGTTCAAATTCTTTTCAAAAACAAAACATTTCCGAACACTTTGTATACACTCCTACATGAGTCATTACAAAGTCAAAGCGAGATGCCTTTTCAAAATATTTTGTCAAACACACAGAAAGCAATTAAAAAGTGATCTAGAGCAACTAAGAGCCCTTAGATAACTACGGATGGAAAGGGGTGCTAATACCTTCCCTTTTCATAACCATTCTCCCGAACTCAGAATCTAACGAAGGTCTTTTCTCATTACTTTTACCTTCCCTTAATTGGATAAAAATAAAAGTCGGTGGCGACTCTTGCTATCCGCACATTTGGATACAAAAATCCTACAAAGTCAGTTCACCGTATTACAGAGCGTCATACCGACAGATAAGATTATGTTTGATGAATCGAGCCACAACATTCTTGGTAACAGATACGAACGAGGCTGCCTCTACCCACTTGGTGAAATAATCAATTGCCACAAGGATGAAACGATGTCCGTTGGAAGCTGTGGGCTTGATTTCTCCAATCATGTCAATGCCCCACATTGCAAACGGCCAAGGAGCGGTCAGAACATTCAGAGGTACCGGAGGTACGTGTACTTTGTCGGCATATATCTGGCACTTGTGACAAGATCGAGCATAGCGGTGACAATCAGCTTCCATGGTGGACCAATAGTAACCTGTTCTCAGAATCTTCTTAGCCATGGTATGTCCACTGGAATGGGTACCAAATGCGCCTTCGTGTAATTCTTCCATGATACGTTCCGCAGTTTTCTGATCTACACAGCGGAGTAAACACAAGTCGTGATTGCGCTTGTATAGGATGTCGTTGCTGAGGAAGAATTTGGATGCAAACCTTCTCAAGAACTTCTTATCATTGACAGATGCCCCTGAGGGATACTCCTGATTCTCAAGATACCTCTTCACGTCGTAGAACCAAGGTTTCTCTTCTGTATCAAGCTCATAACAATATGCTGGTTCGTCAAACTTCTCGATGATGATTTGGGGAGCCTCGTTGTCCCATCTGACCTTGAACATAGATGATATAGTAGCTAATGCGTCTACCAACTGATTCTCTTCTCGTGGAATATGATTGAAAGTAATCTCTTCAAAGTAGGGGACCAAACTTAGAACATGCTCTCGATATGGAACGAGGTTTGGATGCTTCGTATCCCACTCGCCTTTAATATGACTGATCACTAAAGCTGAGTCTCCATACACTCGTAAGAACTTGATTCTTAAGTCAATGGCAGCTTTGATACCCATGATGCACGCTTCGTATTCGGCCATATTGTTGGTGCAACTGAAACATAATCTGGCGGTGAATGGCGTATGTCCGCCTGCAGGGGATATAACGATGGCGCCAATACCATTGCCAAGTGCGTTTGAGGCTCCATCAAAGACCATGGTCCATCGGGATCCTTGTTCAGGTCATTTGTCTGGTCCTGGTTCTTCACAGTCAGTAACTACCAAAACATCTTCGTCTGGGAACTCGAACTGCATAGAATGATAGTCATTTATGGCTTGATGAGCCAAATGATCGGCTACTACACTTCTTTTGATCGCTTTCTGAGAAGTATACTGGATGTCGTATTCAGTCAAGATCATTTGCCGTCTTGCTATTCTTCCAGAGAGAGCTGGTTTCTCAAATATGTATTTTATTGGATCCATCTTGGAGATCAACAGGGTAGTGTGAGTCAACATATACTGTCTTAGTCGGCGAGTAGCCCAAGCCAAAGCGCTGCAAGTTTTCTCGAGTTGTGAGTATCTTGTTTCACAATCGGTAAACTTTTTGCTAAGGTAGTATATTGCATACTCTTTTCGACCAGACTCGTCATGTTGCCCCAACACACACCCTATTGAGTTCTCTAACACTGTTAAGTACATGATCTAACACTGTTAAGTACATGATAAGAGGTCTTCCTTCGGGAGGCGGCATCAGGATAGGAGGATTCTGTGGGTACTCCTTGATTTTTTCAAACGCGATCTGGCAATCGTCGTTCCATTCCACCACTTGATCTTTCTTTAGTAATTTGAAGATTGGCTCACAAGTAGCAGTGAGATGTGCAATGAATCTGGCAATGTAATTCAATCGTCCCAAGAAACCTCTGACTTCTTTCTCGGTGCGGGGAACTGGCATCTCTTCGATAGCTTTAACCTTGGTGGGGTCAACTTCAATACCTTTACCACTGACAACAAAACCTAGGAGTTTACCGGATTTGACTCCAAAGGTGCACTTGTTGGGATTAAGTCTCAGTCTGTACTTCTTCAATCTATCAAATAGTTTCCGCAAATGATCAAGATGTTCTTCTTCTGTCTGTGATTGAGCTATCATGTCGTCGACGTAGACCTCTATCTCGTGATGAATCATGTCACGAAATAATGCTACCATGGCACGCTGATAAGTGGCGCCAGCGTTCTTCAGTCCGAACGGCATGACCTTGTAGCAGAAAGTGCCCCACTGTGTAACGAAAGTAGTCATCTCTATGTCTTCAGGAGCCATTTTGATTTGATTGTAACCGGAGAAACCATCCATGAAGGAGAAAACCTTATACTGGGCAGTGTTGTCAACCAGAACATCAATATGAGGAAGTGGGAAATCGTCTTTTGAACTCGCTTTGTTCAAATCTCTGTAATCCACACACATTCGTACCTTGCCATCCTTCTTGGGTACTGGCACCATATTTGCAACCCACTGCGGATAAGAAGTGACAGCTAAGAAACCGGCGTTGAACTGTTTCATGACTTCGGCTTTGATTTTCTCAGACATCTCAGGACGCATACGACGAACCTTCTGCTTTACTGGGAGAAAGTCTTCTTTTGTCGGTAACCGGTGTACCACAATATCAATGTCCAAACCTGGCATGTCTTTGTATGACCAACCAAAAACCTCAATTTAATCTCGTAGCATCTGAACCAACCTTTCTTTAACACTATTCTCAAGACCCTCTCCTATCTTTTTTGTCTTCATCAGTACCCAAATTCACAACCTCAACTGGCTTTTCGTGTGGCTGTATAACTCGCTCTTCTTGCTGTAGCAGTCTGACAAGTTCTCCGGGCACTTCACAATCTTCCTCACCTTCGTCTTCGACTTGGTAGATCGGATTATCGAAGTCATATTTAGCAGTAGCATAGTTGTTATCAACGAGATTCGGAGTGATTATGCAGTGTATCACGTGGGTGTGTGTAAGAACACATAGCTTTTGAAGGGGTGTAAAAGAAAGAAAACAACATTTAAATGAAAAAGTCCAACGATTTTATTGAATGAAAATATGCAAATGACAGATAATAACCCTCACAAAGCACTAAGCTTTTAAGTTTATTGTTCAAAGTAGCGAAAAACGAAAAGCATAACAGAAAACAAAAGCAATTACTCCTGTCTAAAGGAGATTGGTATGACGTCTTCAGTCTTCCAATTGCTGAGTCCGTTGTCGGGAGTTGGGAAGACCCACTTGCTGATGTCAAAGTCACTGTCATCGTCTTCTATGGCATGGACTCCATTCTGATTGATGCGAAAAGGAAGTTGGCCGGCACGTTCGCGGCGTATCATCTTCTGACTTTTGATGGTGAAGCCTAAACCAGTCTTGTCGGATTTGAAAGGAAGATCAGGGAGCTGACCCCAGATAGTACTACCTCCTTCTTCAACTGCAGCTTGAGCATCTTTCAGTGAGGCCATCCTAGGCGGAGTTTGTGTAACTTCAAGAGTAACAGGAGAGTCAACAGGCATGGCTCTTGGAACTATTTCGAAAGCTTGACAGGGAGTTTCGAAGAATTCACCTTCCATCTCGAGATATCGGAACGACTGCAGATGGCTGACCATATATTCCTCACCACATACTGTAACAACCTTCCCCTTTGCCGGGTACTTCAGCTTCTGATGCAAGGTAGAGGTAACATTGCCTGCCCCATGTATCCAAGGGCGTCCAAGTAGGCAAGAGTAAGTTGGACGGATGTCCATGACAAAGAAAGTAGAATCAAAAGTTTGGGAACCGACTTTAACAGGCAGAATGAGCTCTCCAAGTATTGTTCGTTTAGACCCATCAAAAGCTCTCACAATTATGTCACTGGGCTTCATAACCAATCCTTCAACATCAAGTCGATCAAAAGCAGTCTTCGGTAGGATATTCAGAGCAGAACCGGTATCCACCAAAACATGAGACAATGTAATGCCCTTGCATTCAACAGAGATGTGCAAGGCTTTGTTGTGTTTCTTTCCGGCAGGTGTCAAATCAGCATCAAAGAAGCCTAGGTTGTTGTTGGCAGCCAGGCTAGCAATACAAACTTCAAATTGATCAGTAGTAGTGTCTTGCGGTACGTGAGCACTCTTTAGAAACTTCACCAAGGCTTTAGCATGAGCCTCAGAGCACAACAATAGAGCAAGCATGGATATCTTGGACGGAGTTTGTCCCAACTGTTCCACAATATTGTAGTCACTCTTCTTGATAATCTTCAGAATTTCCTCCATTTCTTGTTTGGAGGTGTCTTCAGCAACTTCCTTTGGTACTTCTGTAGAAGCGGGATGAGTCACTGGTTCTTTCCCTCTAGATTCGGGAACTGGTTCAATAGCTGGAATGCGAGCTGGAGTCGCAGTGTCTTTTGGAGGAGAGATCTCTGGAGAGAACACCCTTCCGGTTCTGGTCACCTTACTTGATCCGGTGATATTGTCAATGTCAGGAATGGTAGCTTCAACTGAAAGATCCTCGACAGTCAGAGGGTCTTGCTTGACGCCATGATAGTAAACCTCAGCTCCATAGTTCCAAGGTATAGCTTTGTCAGAGGAATATGGAACTGGTCTGGAAGAAGTAATGATTAGAGGTGCCACTCTAGGCACATGATCAGTAGAGGAAATCCTTATTGTGTTAATATCAGCATAGTCTTCAGGGAAATCATCCCCCCATCCGGATACCTTAACTTCTTCAATAGGAATATTGTAGCTTTCGGGAACAGTATACTTCACCATGTAATCGAACTTTCCACTTGGCTGCCCCAAGGTATCCCACACCTCTGGTACAGTATCATTCACATCTTCGATCTTCAGTTTCTTAGACATGTCTTCACACAGATTCTCCACAGGTGATGGCTTCAAAAATAGCACTTCGCGGTTATCCATCATGCACTGAATACGTCTTCTCAACCAAGCACAACCGTCAGGCGCAGATGGGCACCAACGACAATTCTCTGGGCATCTTGGATTGACACCGGCTTGCAACAAATTCTTCTTAACAGTCATCAGAGGAATAGTCAGGTCATCTATGTTGAAAATATAAGCATTTTTGTCAATAGCATTGGAACTTTTGTCATGGTTAGGCATAGGTGCGTTGATCACATTCGGAGTCTCAACAAGAGGATCAAACTCAATCTGCTTAGCTTCAATCATGTCTTGAATCTCGTTCTTCAGAGCCCAACAATCATCAGTGTTATGTCCTGGGCTGTTAGAGTGGTAAGCACACTTAGTATTAGGATTGTATCTCGGAGAGGAAGTGTTGATGTTTTGAGGGGGGGGGGTCCCTCAATGTAATCAGCTCTGCTTTCAACATGTGTTGCAAGGCTTTCGACAATGGCATGTTGATCTTTGTAAACTGTGTTCGTGGCGCGTTCTGGCTACGCGCGTTGTCTCGCTGAGGTTGTGCTGATGTAGGATTGGAGATCACAACTGCCCCCACAGATTGAGCACGGTCGGTCTTGGCTCTGCTTTTTTGACCATACACAGCAGCATTGGCTTCTTTCTTACCACCAAAAGATCTCTTCGCAGCATTTGATGACGACTCTACCTGAATCTTCCCGCTCTTGATACCAGCTTCGATATGCTCTCCTGTCAATATCAGCTCGGTGAATCCGGCTGAAGAATTTCCAATCAGATGATTGAAGAATGGGCCTGTTAGTGTTCCCATGAACATGTCAATCAACTCCCTATTGGACAAGGGTGGTTGAACTCTACCTGCTAGATCTCTCCATTTCTGAGCATACTCCTTGAACTTCTCATCACGACCCATGAACGTGCTCTGTAGTTGCATGCGAGTGGGTGCCAATTCAGTATTGTACTCATAATGTCTGTAGAAAGCATCCGCCAAGTCACTCCAGGTACGGATATGGTCATTCTCTAGCTGATAATACCACTCCAATTGAGTTCCGGACAAACTCTCTTGAAAATAATGCATCCACAACTTTCTGTCACCAGTGTGGGGGTTGATCTTCTGAACATAGGACTCTAAATGCAGCTTCGGACAAGAAATGCCATCATATTTGGCAAAAGTAGGAACTTTGAACTTGGGGGGAATCACCACACCAGGGACAAGACTCAGATCATCAAAATTCAGCCCTGACATCTTCAGATTTTCCACAGCATTCAGACGGTCTTCAAGTTGCTTATATTTGTCATCCTCATAAGAGTACTGATCATTCTCGTAATCTTCTTCCTTATTCTCAGGCTCACGCTGGTCGTCTTCGTTGCCCTTGACACTTCCCTCAGTCTTGACACTCCCTTCTGAGAACTCAATCCGGCTAACCACTTTAGGACCACCTTTGTGACGTCTTCCCATGTTGAGAACACCAATGACCTTCTTCTTTTTGTTGATGAGCTTCTTTAGATCTTCTTGGCCTTGGACCAAGCTGGTGAACATCTCCTGGAACTGAGCATTTTGAGCCTGGAGATCTTTGACAGTCTGTTCAAGAGCCATTTCTGCTAAAATAAATAGCAAGAAAATGAGAAAACCGATCTTCAATGTACCTGTTATACAAATGTTATGCTATGATATGCGATGTTTATGCGAATGCAATGCAATGTTTTCAAGGACCTTAGGAATTTAAATTTGTTAAACAAGCATGAACAAACTTTATCAGTTCTCATTTTATTCTTTTTTTTTAGTACAAAAGATAGTTCAGAAAGACAAAATAAAACAAAAACAAAAAAATCCTAAAGTTCTAAGTCTCCCATGGGTGCTTCCTCTTGGTGCCGAGGTAGGCGTTGATGTTCCGCTCATTGTGAAGTAGCTTTGTCAACTCTAGTACCTTCTTCTCGCTCGCATAACACTGAGCTTCGAATGTATCCCTTTCTTCTTTAAGCTGAATCCAGGATCTCTTCAAGTCTTCAAAATCAGTAGGCATGTCAGGATGGAGAACAGTATAGGGTACGTCACCTATAGCAACAGGTTCCATAATTACTGGTAACACGGGTGTAAATGGCATCATGAGGTTTTGAGCTCGAGCTCGTACCCATTTGAGGTAAGGTTCCCAAGGGATGGAGTTTTGGTGCCCCAAAGTCTTGGTATCAGTCTTCTTTACCATGCCCCAAGCGTGTATGAACCTTCGTCGGTAATTCTGGAGATCGTGGTTGTAGTCGAACACAATGCCTTGGAGAAGCATATCATGAGGACCATCTCTTCGAGCATAACCAAACTGATGTAGAGCTAGAGAAGGGTTGTAAGTAATACCTCCCCTTATACCAAGGAGTGGTACATTAGGAACTTCTCCACAACGCTCAATAAATATGAAGTCCTTTTGAGAGAAAAGACACCAACGGATATCTGAATGAGAGAGTGACATTAGCCTTTGAGACAACTTCAATCTTTGCTCGTTCTTCAAAACTGATGGAGGAAGGTGCGAAATAAACCACCTGGAAAGTAACGGTATACAACACATGAGAGTTCCTTGTCTCTTAGTAGTACGAGTGTGGAGAGAATGTAGGATGTCTCCAAGTAAAGTAGGCACTGGATTGGGAGTAAGGAATATCTTGATGGCGTTGACATCTATGAATTGATCCGAGTTAGGAAATAGAACCAAACCATAGATTAGCAAGGCCAAGATGTCTTCGAATGCTTGGAAACTCATAGCTTTGAGGAATTCTCGAGCTTTCTTTATTAGAAACTTAGTAAGTAAACCCTTAACTCCACTTCTAGTTTCCCAATTGGCTTCAATGTCTGAGCGCTTTAAGTGTAATGCTGATGCGATGTCTTCGTACCTAGGAACCTTTTCTAAATCGCTTTAAGCGTCTTCAAACTTACACTTCAAGTTACTAAAGGTTAACACTGCTTGAGGCTCCAACTCCAAGCCCAAGCGCCACCAAGAAGTAAAACTTCTCCCCCACTTGTTTCAAACTCATCTCTGCAGACAAACAATTTGAAACAAACAAGTACCGACAATGTTTCGCACACATGTCGCATACAACAGGGTTAAACACACTAATAACTTGGTCGACAGACCGACCTGCTCTGATACCACTAATGTAACACCCCAATTCTACCCAAAGTTTAATATGCAAAAATCAGAGTAATTTTAAAATTTCATAAATTAAATACTGAGGCGTTACACCATCAAAAACAACTCACTTTAAAACAGTTTACTTTAAAGTATAAATTTCGGATATATAGTGTCGGAATTATAAAGGGGTATAGATTAATAAGTGTAATTCCAACACATAATCAAAACTCACTTACTTTACTAGTCATCCTATTGTGTATAATCTACACATTATCACCGTAACCTCATCGGCATAAACGTCACAACAACACATAAACTCCCATCGCCACGAAATCGTCACGAGCTAATACATCACTAATTAACACGGTAGTCTTAAACAACAACATCAACCAACAACATTAAATAATGTTAATAATATAAGCAACACAAACAAATCATCACAAATTGGCTAAAGCCCATCTTCGCTTTTGGCATAAAGCCCATCATCGTTTGTGGCATAAAGCCCATCATCACAACATCATCACAAACATCATCACATCATATATCATCGCAATTCAATATCATTCATCAATCAACAAAACCCAACGCCAAATAACTCAAACATAAACATAACCGACTCCATGAGACACGACTATGTTATGCATGTGGTACCCATCGCTTTGTCCGTAATTAGAGACACTTGGCATAAAGCCGATCTTCGCTCGGCATAAAAGCCATCATCGCTTGGCATAAAAGCCCTCTTCGCTTATGAAATGTATGTGACTCAACAATAAAACAACACAACACAAAAACATCATCATCGCTCATCCAAAATTGGCATAAAGCCTACATCGCCACAATTTATCCAAAACAAGATAAATATATCATCGCATCATAATTGCATTATGCAAACATCACCAATAAATTCATCAAAAGTCATGCAATCACAAATCGGAAGCATTTATTAACAACATCCATTTAATCATCACATTACATATCAACAAGTATTCTTTAATAAATACACCGTTGCAAAACTTACATTTATTAACACCGCATCGTTATCAATTAATTCACTAATTTTCGAAAACGGAAAAATAGTCAAAACGTCAATAATCATCGCGAAAGTAATTCCTAACAACCCGCATTAATCATAATCGTCAACGTCGAAGTCGGATTGTCTATACGTGCCTTAAATCCACTAAAACACAATCTGGTTCAATTTACCGTAAATTGGCCTATTTCAGGTCGCTTCGTAAAAACTCGTAATTTCTAAAAACTAACCTCACCACTACGTTCCACACGTCGAACTTAGCTAGTACGTCAATTTTCGTTGAATTCGGAGCAACTTGCTCCGTCGCCGAATTTATCGAAATCGGAAAATCGAAACATAATCGGGTTCTAAATTTAATCGGCTATCTTATCCCCTAATTATATTTTATGGTTACCAATTATTACTAGGTGGAATTAAGGATTTAGAAAGAAACAGAATGTATTGCAGTGAAATTATGCAGGAAAGTTCATTTCACGAAAAAGAAAACGAGTTGAAAAGCACAAGTGACAATTTCGTTTCTCCTTCTAAGATGGGCGCCTCCTTAATTCCTTCTTCCATTAATTTTCATTCCTGCGTTTTAGTTTCTTAATTTTTCTTTTTCTTATTTCACTTAGTTCTTCATTTCCATTTCTATTCCTATTTTCATTTCCATTTCTTCCTATAAATCCAACACTACAACACTAAGATATCACCCATAATTTCTATACCCAATTCAAATCTTCTAAACCCTTCAACAATCACCCAACACAACTCTATAAACTATCTATCAATTTTTCCCCAAATTCAAAATACAACTATCAAAACCTAATCATATGAGATAGATAAATCAAACCCCTTATCATGGAAGCTTTGATGATTCTTGATGATCCAACATCTCCACCATCAAGTTCCCTCTTGCTCCTCTTCTTCTCCTTCTTCCCAAAACCCTCACTTTCCTCTCAAGTTTCTATTTTTGGCTTTTGATTTTTTTTAAATGGGAAGAAATGAGGAAAATGGTTTATATAAGGTTATTTCCACTAACTTCCCTTCTTGCTCTTGTTTGGCTAAGGTTTGCTAGGTTGGAAAGAAAAACAAGGAAAGTGTTTGGATGGAAAGAAAATGAGGAAAGTGGTTTTATAATAACCTTACTAGTAAACTAAGGTGTAAACCCAATTCCTCCCAATTAATCCTCACACTCCTAATTTATTCTTATACATTAACACACTAATAATATCTACCAATATTGTTAATTTAATCAATTAAAATAATTAGGAGAATTAAATATCGGATCCGAATAATATTTTACGGACCGAATGGAGCGTCCGATAAATTAATAGATATATTAATTAATATAAATATTCTCGTCTCAAGATAATTATCGATCGGAAATTTGATAATATTAATATAATATAATATTAATAAAAACGGGCGTTACAACTCTCCCCCACTTATAAACTTTTCGTCCTCGAAATTTCGACCACTCAGTCCTCGCGCAATGAAACAACATATAAAATACACCTATCACAAGGAAATATCTCTAATTACATCGTCCCGTCAAAAATAACCATGTCGAGATGTAAAGCCTATACAATGCACTCGACAACCAACTAACACCCAACAACTAAACAAGTCGTAGACACACCGGTTCACTCGAGAACCAAACAAACAAGATCGATACCACCCTAACGTCTCAACCATAGAATTAGTTACACACTCGAACCGACACCTCGGAAACGAGTCACCAAAGATAGGAACATAAAGTCCTACAACACAACACCGACACCATCGCTAAAACGGAAACAACAAAATGGTTGTACAAACCAAAGCTGAAACAATCAGAATAGGGTAAAATCACGCATGCTACACAAACATGAAAAGATGCCTTCACACACGCATAAGCATGAACTCAAGAATTACACTTGCAGTTACCGCTCTCATTCCAGAAAAATCACAAGGTCACATCATCCTTGTAGATTACCAACGTACCACCCTTGAAAACAACAAGTTATACAAACATAACAGAACAGCGATACACCACTCACTCTAGGGCTTATACAGACGACTTGCGACTATAACTTCACTAGTCCAAAACCAACAATCTCGCATACTCGCTAACAATTCAGTGCTCAATATTCTAAACCATGCACCTTAATGCATAAGATGCCAACCGTAAAACAACTTGGTTAAACCTCAACTTAACAATCACTCAAAATGGATACATTCAAAGCGTACACCCATCAAGACATCTCGCAACATCAACTTCATCAACTCGAAGAATCACTCTCATTCTCGATTGATCAACGTCTATTGGTCCTCTAAAATACACGACATAGCTTGACCTCTTCCAATACTGTCCAAATATTCCACTTGTGAAACTTCGACGTATACACTAGGCTTCAACGAAGTCTCCCCTTATAACTATTCAATTCCCAAGATTGCATTAAGTAATCGCCATCCTCGCACCGTCGCAACAATCAATACACAGGCTTCTCATTCGAAACACCTTTCATAACTTTCCATCGTCCCAAGTGGTAACTCAAACCAAACCACTCCCTCAAGAACTCTACCCATCAACATCGCCTCATACCACTGACCTACAACACAGATTGGACTTAGAATCATAACATAAATTTTTGGGGAATCCAACATAAACACCGTCGCGACCGACTTCAGTCACAGATAGAACATTCTCCTTTATAAAACATCAATCATCTTAAGGTACCTGTGGCTACCAAACCGTCACAAAATCCTATATCATCAAGACTTATCTTAGTCGCAATCTAATAATCCACCACGGCTATTAGTATCCGACGAAATCCATAAGTTAGTAGTGAACAAATCCCTAATAACCTTCTGAGCTTAATCTCAACAAGTGACTCAAAGAAAACGTGCGACATTCCTTAAAGTAATAAATCCCAAATCAGACATACTTGGGTTAACCGCGATACCAACTTACTAAGCTTAACAACAGACGAAGTCTCTTTATAGATTGCACTCAAACTTGAATTGTCTTCAACAATTCCAACTCCCCCGTCGTTAACATCTGCACCTTTAAAATTTCAAATGAGCTCAACTGCATCAAACTCTAACTCACGTCTCCGACAAATTTTCCTCATGAAAACAGAATATCAAATCGTTCCCAGGTAGCAATACACTTTTCCAACTCTATGTCGAAATACAACTTAAGTCCAAAATGGAATATCACAATACGCTGCACAAGATTCTTCAGTACAAAACAAAACCAAAATCAAAGCATTCGCTAAACTTTCCACTGGCTTAAACAAATTCACTTCCCACTGCGAAGTCCAAATAGCGACTCAACCACCTCAAGTCAAAGTACTCACGATCAAAACCAACTTATAAAAAGATCTTCCGTCAAACTCACAAAGTTAATCATCCAAAATAAAGGAACTTCTAAACTCCGAAATAACCCCTTGAAGTCTTCTACAAGGCACAAAATAAATCTTCGCGGAATTGTCCAAAATATCACCGTCTAAGTCACTTACTTAAGGCACTCACGCCCAACAGTTCAAAATTCTTTCCTTAGAATACTCGACATGCACTAGTCTAACTTTACTACTGATAACACAACACTCGGATGCTTGCCACAATTTCTTAACTTGATGTGAACCAAATAATATCCATGAACACGAACTAATCCTTACAGCTACTCATGAGAGTACTGTCTGAACATTCCAAAATCATACCTGACGCATTAGTCACACTAATGACATCAACAAACACTCGCCATGACCATACACTATCTTGAAAAACATAGTCTAAACGTCTTCAGTTCTCACACTAACCCGTAGACAGCCAGACTTCACATCGATCCCACTAAACACAAAACTCTAAATAACTGGCTCATCTAAATATCAATCCTCAGAAGTAGATACTTGTCCTTAACATCCACTTCGTTCCTCGACTGCAAACAACACACCAACTCGGGCAACCTTTTCTCTTCTCGAACATTACAATGGTAGCACTCCACGGTGACCCGTTCGAATAAAACAACTTTGCTTAAACCAATCCTCAAGTTGACTCTTCAACTCTTACTCAAAAATAAACATCCCTTAAGAACACTTCGAATCACAACTAATTCCAGAAACTCAATCCATCAAAACTTCACTTCGCACAATTGCGGCAATCCCCTCCCATCTTCACAACGTGCTTCGGAAGAATCACAACAAGAAGTTCGCTTGCCAAAATCTCGTTCCTCACCAAAATCCAAATTCGCTCACAACTCAAGTAACCATGCACTACCTTGTGCAAACACATCAGCTTCCTACACTATTAAGTTGGCAAGACAAGTCTATCCCAACCAACACAATTCCCGACTACTATCAACAAGAGATTAAGGATGATCAGTCCCTCAATTTGTCAATAGACAGACGACAATCATGATGGTGACATAAACCATCTCTACCAACTACAACAGCGTCTTCAAACTTACACTTCAAGTTACTAAAGTGTAACACTGCTTGAGGCTCCAACTCCAAGCCCAAGCGCCACCAAGAAGTAAAACTTCTCCCCCACTTGTTTCAAACTCATCTCTGCAGACAAACAATTTGAAACAAACAAGTACCGACAATGTTTCGCACACATGTCGCATACAACAGGGTTAAACACACTAATAACTTGGTCGACAGACCGACCTGCTCTGATACCACTAATGTAACACCCCAATTCTACCCAAAGTTTAATATGCAAAAATCAGAGTAATTTTAAAATTTCATAAATTAAATACTGAGGCGTTACACCATCAAAAACAACTCACTTTAAAACAGTTTACTTTAAAGTATAAATTTCGGATATATAGTGTCGGAATTATAAAGGGGTATAGATTAATAAGTGTAATTCCAACACATAATCAAAACTCACTTACTTTACTAGTCATCCTATTGTGTATAATCTACACATTATCACCGTAACCTCATCGGCATAAACGTCACAACAACACATAAACTCCCATCGCCACGAAATCGTCACGAGCTAATACATCACTAATTAACACGGTAGTCTTAAACAACAACATCAACCAACAACATTAAATAATGTTAATAATATAAGCAACACAAACAAATCATCACAAATTGGCTAAAGCCCATCTTCGCTTTTGGCATAAAGCCCATCATCGCTTGTGGCATAAAGCCCATCATCACAACATCATCACAAACATCATCACATCATATATCATCGCAATTCAATATCATTCATCAATCAACAAAACCCAACGCCAAATAACTCAAACATAAACATAACCGACTCCATGAGACACGACTATGTTATGCATGTGGTACCCATCGCTTTGTCCGTAATTAGAGACACTTGGCATAAAGCCGATCTTCGCTCGGCATAAAAGCCATCATCGCTTGGCATAAAAGCCCTCTTCGCTTATGAAATGTATGTGACTCAACAATAAAACAACACAACACAAAAACATCATCATCGCTCATCCAAAATTGGCATAAAGCCTACATCGTCACAATTTATCCAAAACAAGATAAATATATCATCGCATCATAATTGCATTATGCAAACATCACCAATAAATTCATCAAAAGTCATGCAATCACAAATCGGAAGCATTTATTAACAACATCCATTTAATCATCACATTACATATCAACAAGTATTCTTTAATAAATACACCGTTGCAAAACTTACATTTATTAACACCGCATCGTTATCAATTAATTCACTAATTTTCGAAAACGGAAAAATAGTCAAAACGTCAATAATCATCGCGAAAGTAATTCCTAACAACCCGCATTAATCATAATCGTCAACGTCGAAGTCGGATTGTCTATACGTGCCTTAAATCCACTAAAACACAATCTGGTTCAATTTACCGTAAATTGGCCTATTTCAGGTCGCTTCGTAAAAACTCGTAATTTCTAAAAACTAACCTCACCACTACGTTCCACACGTCGAACTTAGCTAGTACGTCAATTTTCGTTGAATTCGGAGCAACTTGCTCCGTCGCCGAATTTATCGAAATCGGAAAATCGAAACATAATCGGGTTCTAAATTTAATCGGCTATCTTATCCCCTAATTATATTTTATGGTTACCAATTATTACTAGGTGGAATTAAGGATTTAGAAAGAAACAGAATGTATTGCAGTGAAATTATGCAGGAAAGTTCATTTCACAGAAAACAGAAAACACAAGTTACAGCAAAACAGACAAGTGACAATTTCCGTTTTCTCCTTCTAAGATGGGCGCCTCCCCCCCCTTAATTCCTTCTTCCATTAATTTTCATTCCCTGCGTTTTTACAGTTTCTTAATTTTTCTGTTTTTCTTATTTCACTGTTAGTTCTTCATTTCCATTTCTATTCCTATTTTCATTTCCATTTCTTCCTATAAATCCAACACTACAACACTAAGATATCACCCATAATTTCTATACCCAATTCAAATCTTCTAAACCCTTCAACAATCACCCAACACAACTCTATAAACTATCTATCAATTTTTCCCCAAATTCAAAATACAACTATCAAAACCTAATCATATGAGATAGATAAATCAAACCCCTTATCATGGAAGCTTTGATGATTCTTGATGATCCAACATCTCCACCATCAAGTTCCCTCTTGCTCCTCTTCTTCTCCTTCTTCCCAAAACCCTCACTTTCCTCTCAAGTTTCTATTTTTGGCTTTTGATTTTTTTTTTAAATGGGAAGAAATGAGGAAAATGGTTTATATAAGGTTATTTCCACTAACTTCCCTTCTTGCTCTTGTTTGGCTAAGGTTTGCTAGGTTGGAAAGAAAAACAAGGAAAGTGTTTGGATGGAAAGAAAATGAGGAAAGTGGTTTTATAATAACCTTACTAGTAAACTAAGGTGTAAACCCAATTCCTCCCAATTAATCCTCACACTCCTAATTTATTCTTATACATTAACACACTAATAATATCTACCAATATTGTTAATTTAATCAATTAAAATAATTCCGGAGAATTAAATATCGGATCCGAATAATATTTTACCGGACCGAATGGAACGTCGCCAGATAAATTAATAGATATATTAATTAATATAAATATTCTCGTCTCAAGATAATTATCGATCGGAAATTTGATAATATTAATATAATATAATATTAATAAAAACGGGCGTTACAACTCTCCCCCACTTATAAACTTTTCGTCCTCGAAATTTCGACCACTCAGTCCTCGCGCAATGAAACAACATATAAAATACACCTATCACAAGGAAATATCTCTAATTACATCGTCCCGTCAAAAATAACCATGTCGAGATGTAAAGCCTATACAATGCACTCGACAACCAACTAACACCCAACAACTAAACAAGTCGTAGACACACCGGTTCACTCGAGAACCAAACAAACAAGATCGATACCACCCTAACGTCTCAACCATAGAATTAGTTACACACTCGAACCGACACCTCGGAAACGAGTCACCAAAGATAGGAACATAAAGTCCTACAACACAACACCGACACCATCGCTAAAACGGAAACAACAAAATGGTTGTACAAACCAAAGCTGAAACAATCAGAATAGGGTAAAATCACGCATGCTACACAAACATGAAAAGATGCCTTCACACACGCATAAGCATGAACTCAAGAATTACACTTGCAGTTACCGCTCTCATTCGAGAAAAATCACAAGGTCACATCATCCTTGTAGATTACCAACGTACCACCCTTGAAAACAACAAGTTATACAAACATAACAGAACGATACACCACTCACTCTAGGGCTTATACAGACGACTTGCGACTATAACTTCACTAGTCCAAAACCAACAATCTCGCATACTCGCTAACAATTCAGTGCTCAATATTCTAAACCATGCACCTTAATGCATAAGATGCCAACCGTAAAACAACTTGGTTAAACCTCAACTTAACAATCACTCAAAATGGATACATTCAAAGCGTACACCCATCAAGACATCTCGCAACATCAACTTCATCAACTCGAAGAATCACTCTCTCATTCTCGATTGATCAACGTCTATTGGTCCTCTAAAATACACGACATAGCTTGACCTCTTCCAATACTGTCCAAATATTCCACTTGTGAAACTTCGACGTATACACTAGGCTTCAACGAAGTCTCCCCTTATAACTATTCAATTCCCAAGATTGCATTAAGTAATCGCCATCCTCGCACCGTCGCAACAATCAATACACAGGCTTCTCATTCGAAACACCTTTCATAACTTTCCATCGTCCCAAGTGGTAACTCAAACCAAACCACTCCCTCAAGAACTCTACCCATCAACATCGCCTCATACCACTGACCTACAACACAGATTGGACTTAGAATCATAACATAAATTTTTGGGGAATCCAACATAAACACCGTCGCGACCGACTTCAATCACAGATAGAACACTCTCCTTTATAAAACATCAATCATCTTAAGGTACCTGTGGCTACCAAACCGTCACAAAATCCTATATCATCAAGACTTATCTTAGTCGCAATCTAATAATCCACCACGGCTATTAGTATCCGCGAAATCCATAAGTTAGTAGTGAACAAATCCCTAATAACCTTCTGAGCTTAATCTCAACAAGTGACTCAAAGAAAACGTGCGACATTCCTTAAAGTAATAAATCCCAAATCAGACATACTTGGGTTAACCGCGATACCAACTTACTAAGCTTAACAATAGACGAAGTCTCTTTATAGATTGCACTCAAACTTGAATTGTCTTCAACAATTCCAACTCCCCCGTCGTTAACATCTGCACCTTTAAAATTTCAAATGAGCTCAACTGCATCAAACTCTAACTCACGTCTCCGACAAATTTTCCTCATGAAAACAGAATATCAAATCGTTCCCAGGTAGCAATACACTTTTCCAACTCTATGTCGAAATACAACTTAAGTCCAAAATGGAATATCACAATACGCTGCACAAGATTCTTCAGTACAAAACAAAACCAAAATCAAAGCATTCGCTAAACTTTCCACTGGCTTAAACAAATTCACTTCCCACTGCGAAGTCCAAATAGCGACTCAACCACCTCAAGTCAAAGTACTCACGATCAAAACCAACTTATAAAAAGATCTTCCGTCAAACTCACAAAGTTAATCATCCAAAATAAAGGAACTTCTAAACTCCGAAATAACCCCTTGAAGTCTTCTACAAGGCACAAAATAAATCTTCGCGGAATTGTCCAAAATATCACCGTCTAAGTCACTTACTTAAGGCACTCACGCCCAACAGTTCAAAATTCTTTCCTTAGAATACTCGACATGCACTAGTCTAACTTTACTACTGATAACACAACACTCGGATGCTTGCCACAATTTCTTAACTTGATGTGAACCAAATAATATCCATGAACACGAACTAATCCTTACAGCTACTCATGAGAGTACTGTCTGAACATTCCAAAATCATACCTGACGCATTAGTCACACTAATGACATCAACAAACACTCGCCATGACCATACACTATCTTGAAAAACATAGTCTAAACGTCTTCAGTTCTCACACTAACCCGTAGACAGCCAGACTTCACATCGATCCCACTAAACACAAAACTCTAAATAACTGGCTCATCTAAATATCAATCCTCAGAAGTAGATACTTGTCCTTAACATCCACTTCGTTCCTCGACTGCAAACAACACACCAACTCGGGCAACCTTTTCTCTTCTCGAACATTACAATGGTAGCACTCCACGGTGACCCGTTCGAATAAAACAACTTTGCTTAAACCAATCCTCAAGTTGACTCTTCAACTCTTACTCAAAAATAAACATCCCTTAAGAACACTTCGAATCACAACTAATTCCAGAAACTCAATCCATCAAAACTTCACTTCGCACAATTGCGGCAATCCCCTCCCATCTTCACAACGTGCTTCGGAAGAATCACAACAAGAAGTTCGCTTGCCAAAATCTCGTTCCTCACCAAAATCCAAATTCGCTCACAACTCAAGTAACCATGCACTACCTTGTGCAAACACATCAGCTTCCTACACTATTAAGTTGGCAAGACAAGTCTATCCCAACCAACACAATTCCCGACTACTATCAACAAGAGATTAAGGATGATCAGTCCCTCAATTTGTCAATAGACAGACGACAATCATGATGGTGACATAAACCATCTCTACCAACTACAACAGCGTCTTCAAACTTACACTTCAAGTTACTAAAGTGTAACACTGCTTGAGGCTCCAACTCCAAGCCCAAGCGCCACCAAGAAGTAAAACTTCTCCCCCACTTGTTTCAAACTCATCTCTGCAGACAAACAATTTGAAACAAACAAGTACCGACAGTGTTTCACACACTAATAACTTGGTCGACAGACCGACCTGCTCTGATACCACTAATGTAACACCCCAATTCTACCCAAAGTTTAATATGCAAAAATCAGAGTAATTTTAAAATTTCATAAATTAAATACTGAGGCGTTACACCATCAAAAACAACTCACTTTAAAACAGTTTACTTTAAAGTATAAATTTCGGATATATAGTGTCGGAATTATAAAGGGGTATAGATTAATAAGTGTAATTCCAACACATAATCAAAACTCACTTACTTTACTAGTCATCCTATTGTGTATAATCTACACATTATCACCGTAACCTCATCGGCATAAACGTCACAACAACACATAAACTCCCATCGCCACGAAATCGTCACGAGCTAATACATCACTAATTAACACGGTAGTCTTAAACAACAACATCAACCAACAACATTAAATAATGTTAATAATATAAGCAACACAAACAAATCATCACAAATTGGCTAAAGCCCATCTTCGCTTTTGGCATAAAGCCCATCATCGCTTGTGGCATAAAGCCCATCATCACAACATCATCACAAACATCATCACATCATATATCATCGCAATTCAATATCATTCATCAATCAACAAAACCCAACGCCAAATAACTCAAACATAAACATAACCGACTCCATGAGACACGACTATGTTATGCATGTGGTACCCATCGCTTTGTCCGTAATTAGAGACACTTGGCATAAAGCCGATCTTCGCTCGGCATAAAAGCCATCATCGCTTGGCATAAAAGCCCTCTTCGCTTATGAAATGTATGTGACTCAACAATAAAACAACACAACACAAAAACATCATCATCGCTCATCCAAAATTGGCATAAAGCCTACATCGCCACAATTTATCCAAAACAAGATAAATATATCATCGCATCATAATTGCATTATGCAAACATCACCAATAAATTCATCAAAAGTCATGCAATCACAAATCGGAAGCATTTATTAACAACATCCATTTAATCATCACATTACATATCAACAAGTATTCTTTAATAAATACACCGTCGCAAAACTTACGTTTATTAACACCGCATCGTTATCAATTAATTCACTAAATTCCGAAAACGGAAAAATAGTCAAAACGTCAATAATCATCGCGAAAGTAATTCCTAACAACCCGCATTAATCATAATCGTCAACGTCGAAGTCGGATTGTCTATACGTGCCTTAAATCCACTAAAACACAATCTGGTTCAATTTACCGTAAATTGGCCTATTTCAGGTCGCTTCGTAAAAACTCGTAATTTCTAAAAACTAACCTCACCACTACGTTCCACACGTCGAACTTAGCTAGTACGTCAATTTTCGTTGAATTCGGAGCAACTTGCTCCGTCGCCGAATTTATCGAAATCGGAAAATCGAAACATAATCAGGTTCTAAATTTAATCGGCTATCTTATCCCCTAATTATATTTTATGGTTACCAATTATTACTAGGTGGAATTAAGGATTTAGAAAGAAACAGAATGTATTGCAGTGAAATTATGCAGGAAAGTTCATTTCACAGAAAACAGAAAACACAAGTTACAGCAAAACAGACAAGTGACAATTTCCGTTTTCTCCTTCTAAGATGGGCGCCTCCCCCCCCTTAATTCCTTCTTCCATTAATTTTCATTCCCTGCGTTTTTACAGTTTCTTAATTTTTCTGTTTTTCTTATTTCACTGTTAGTTCTTCATTTCCATTTCTATTCCTATTTTCATTTCCATTTCTTCCTATAAATCCAACACTACAACACTAAGATATCACCCATAATTTCTATACCCAATTCAAATCTTCTAAACCCTTCAACAATCACCCAACACAACTCTATAAACTATCTATCAATTTTCCCCAAATTCAAAATACAACTATCAAAACCTAATCATATGAGATAGAGAAATCAAACCCCTTACCATGGAAGCTTTGATGATTCTTGATGATCCAACATCTCCACCATCAAGTTCCCTCTTGCTCCTCTTCTTCTCCTTCTTCCCAAAACCCTCACTTTCCTCTCAAGTTTCTATTTTTGGCTTTTGATTTTTTTTAAATGGGAAGAAATGAGGAAAATGGTTTATATAAGGTTATTTCCACTAACTTCCCTTCTTGCTCTTGTTTGGCTAAGGTTTGCTAGGTTGGAAAGAAAAACAAGGAAAGTGTTTGGATGGAAAGAAAATGAGGAAAGTGGTTTTATAATAACCTTACTAGTAAACTAAGGTGTAAACCCAATTCCTCCCAATTAATCCTCACACTCCTAATTTATTCTTATACATTAACACACTAATAATATCTACCAATATTGTTAATTTAATCAATTAAAATAATTCCGGAGAATTAAATATCGGATCCGAATAATATTTTACCGGACCGAATGGAACGTCGCCAGATAAATTAATAGATATATTAATTAATATAAATATTCTCGTCTCAAGATAATTATCGATCGGAAATTTGATAATATTAATATAATATAATATTAATAAAAACGGGCGTTACAACTCTCCCCCACTTATAAACTTTTCGTCCTCGAAATTTCGACCACTCAGTCCTCGCGCAATGAAACAACATATAAAATACACCTATCACAAGGAAATATCTCTAATTACATCGTCCCAAAAATAACCATGTCGAGATGTAAAGCCTATACAATGCACTCGACAACCAACTAACACCCAACAACTAAACAAGTCGAGACACACGGTTCACTCGAGAACCAAACAAACAAGATCGATACCACCTAACGTCTCAACCATAGAATTAGTTACACACTCGAACCGACACCTCGGAAGCGAGTCACCAAAGATAGGAACATAAAGTCCTACAACACAACACCGACACCATCGCTAAAACGGAAACAACAAAATGGTTGTACAAACCAAAGCTGAAACAATCAGAATAGGGTAAAATCACGCATGCTACACAAACATGAAAAGATGCCTTCACACACGCATAAGCATGAACTCAAGAATTACACTTGCAGTTACCGCTCTCATTCCAGAAAAATCACAAGGTCACATCATCCTTGTAGATTACCAACGTACCACCCTTGAAAACAACAAGTTATACAAACATAACAGAACAACGATACACCACTCACTCTAGGGCTTATACAGACGACTTGCGACTATAACTTCACTAGTCCAAAACCAACAATCTCGCATACTCGCTAACAATTCAGTGCTCAATATTCTAAACCATGCACCTTAATGCATAAGATGCCAACCGTAAAACAACTTGGTTAAACCTCAACTTAACAATCACTCAAAATGGATACATTCAAAGCGTACACCCATCAAGACATCTCGCAACATCAACTTCATCAACTCGAAGAATCACTCTCTCATTCTCGATTGATCAACGTCTATTGGTCCTCTAAAATACACGACATAGCTTGACCTCTTCCAATACTGTCCAAATATTCCACTTGTGAAACTTCGACGTATACACTAGGCTTCAACGAAGTCTCCCCTTATAACTATTCAATTCCCAAGATTGCATTAAGTAATCGCCATCCTCGCACCGTCGCAACAATCAATACACAGGCTTCTCATTCGAAACACCTTTCATAACTTTCCATCGTCCCAAGTGGTAACTCAAACCAAACCACTCCCTCAAGAACTCTACCCATCAACATCGCCTCATACCACTGACCTACAACACAGATTGGACTTAGAATCATAACATAAATTTTTGGGGAATCCAACATAAACACCGTCGCGACCGACTTCAGTCACAGATAGAACATTCTCCTTTATAAAACATCAATCATCTTAAGGTACCTGTGGCTACCAAACCGTCACAAAATCCTATATCATCAAGACTTATCTTAGTCGCAATCTAATAATCCACCACGGCTATTAGTATCCGACGAAATCCATAAGTTAGTAGTGAACAAATCCCTAATAACCTTCTGAGCTTAATCTCAACAAGTGACTCAAAGAAAACGTGCGACATTCCTTAAAGTAATAAATCCCAAATCAGACATACTTGGGTTAACCGCGATACCAACTTACTAAGCTTAACAACAGACGAAGTCTCTTTATAGATTGCACTCAAACTTGAATTGTCTTCAACAATTCCAACTCCCCCGTCGTTAACATCTGCACCTTTAAAATTTCAAATGAGCTCAACTGCATCAAACTCTAACTCACGTCTCCGACAAATTTTCCTCATGAAAACAGAATATCAAATCGTTCCCAGGTAGCAATACACTTTTCCAACTCTATGTCGAAATACAACTTAAGTCCAAAATGGAATATCACAATACGTTGCACAAGATTCTTCAGTACAAAACAAAACCAAAATCAAAGCATTCGCTAAACTTTCCACTGGCTTAAACAAATTCACTTCCCACTGCGAAGTCCAAATAGCGACTCAACCACCTCAAGTCAAAGTACTCACGATCAAAACCAACTTATAAAAAGATCTTCCGTCAAACTCACAAAGTTAATCATCCAAAATAAAGGAACTTCTAAACTCCGAAATAACCCCTTGAAGTCTTCTACAAGGCACAAAATAAATCTTCGCGGAATTGTCCAAAATATCACCGTCTAAGTCACTTACTTAAGGCACTCACGCCCAACAGTTCAAAATTCTTTCCTTAGAATACTCGACATGCACTAGTCTAACTTTACTACTGATAACACAACACTCGGATGCTTGCCACAATTTCTTAACTTGATGTGAACCAAATAATATCCATGAACACGAACTAATCCTTACAGCTACTCATGAGAGTACTGTCTGAACATTCCAAAATCATACCTGACGCATTAGTCACACTAATGACATCAACAAACACTCGCCATGACCATACACTATCTTGAAAAAACATAGTCTAAACGTCTTCAGTTCTCACACTAACCCGTAGACAGCCAGACTTCACATCGATCCCACTAAACACAAAACTCTAAATAACTGGCTCATCTAAATATCAATCCTCAGAAGTAGATACTTGTCCTTAACATCCACTTCGTTCCTCGACTGCAAACAACACACCAACTCGGGCAACCTTTTCTCTTCTCGAACATTACAATGGTAGCACTCCACGGTGACCCGTTCGAATAAAACAACTTTGCTTAAACCAATCCTCAAGTTGACTCTTCAACTCTTACTCAAAAATAAACATCCCTTAAGAACACTTCGAATCACAACTAATTCCAGAAACTCAATCCATCAAAACTTCACTTCGCACAATTGCGGCAATCCCCTCCCATCTTCACAACGTGCTTCGGAAGAATCACAACAAGAAGTTCGCTTGCCAAAATCTCGTTCCTCACCAAAATCCAAATTCGCTCACAACTCAAGTAACCATGCACTACCTTGTGCAAACACATCAGCTTCCTACACTATTAAGTTGGCAAGACAAGTCTATCCCAACCAACACAATTCCCGACTACTATCAACAAGAGATTAAGGATGATCAGTCCCTCAATTTGTCAATAGACAGACGACAATCATGATGGTGACATAAACCATCTCTACCAACTACAACAGCGTCTTCAAACTTACACTTCAAGTTACTAAAGTGTAACACTGCTTGAGGCTCCAACTCCAAGCCCAAGCGCCACCAAGAAGTAAAACTTCTCCCCCACTTGTTTCAAACTCATCTCTGCAGACAAACAATTTGAAACAAACAAGTACCGACAATGTTTCGCACACATGTCGCATACAACAGGGTTAAACACACTAATAACTTGGTCGACAGACCGACCTGCTCTGATACCACTAATGTAACACCCCAATTCTACCCAAAGTTTAATATGCAAAAATCAGAGTAATTTTAAAATTTCATAAATTAAATACTGAGGCGTTACACCATCAAAAACAACTCACTTTAAAACAGTTTACTTTAAAGTATAAATTTCGGATATATAGTGTCGGAATTATAAAGGGGTATAGATTAATAAGTGTAATTCCAACACATAATCAAAACTCACTTACTTTACTAGTCATCCTATTGTGTATAATCTACACATTATCACCGTAACCTCATCGGCATAAACGTCACAACAACACATAAACTCCCATCGCCACGAAATCGTCACGAGCTAATACATCACTAATTAACACGGTAGTCTTAAACAACAACATCAACCAACAACATTAAATAATGTTAATAATATAAGCAACACAAACAAATCATCACAAATTGGCTAAAGCCCATCTTCGCTTTTGGCATAAAGCCCATCATCGCTTGTGGCATAAAGCCCATCATCACAACATCATCACAAACATCATCACATCATATATCATCGCAATTCAATATCATTCATCAATCAACAAAACCCAACGCCAAATAACTCAAACATAAACATAACCGACTCCATGAGACACGACTATGTTATGCATGTGGTACCCATCGCTTTGTCCGTAATTAGAGACACTTGGCATAAAGCCGATCTTCGCTCGGCATAAAAGCCATCATCGCATAAAAGCCCTCTTCGCTTATGAAATGTATGTGACTCAACAATAAAACAACACAACACAAAAACATCATCATCGCTCATCCAAAATTGGCATAAAGCCTACATCGCCACAATTTATCCAAAACAAGATAAATATATCATCGCATCATAATTGCATTATGCAAACATCACCAATAAATTCATCAAAAGTCATGCAATCACAAATCGGAAGCATTTATTAACAACATCCATTTAATCATCACATTACATATCAACAAGTATTCTTTAATAAATACACCGTTGCAAAACTTACATTTATTAACACCGCATCGTTATCAATTAATTCACTAAATTTCGAAAACGGAAAAATAGTCAAAACGTCAATAATCATCGCGAAAGTAATTCCTAACAACCCGCATTAATCATAATCGTCAACGTCGAAGTCGGATTGTCTATACGTGCCTTAAATCCACTAAAACACAATCTGGTTCAATTTACCGTAAATTGGCCTATTTCAGGTCGCTTCGTAAAAACTCGTAATTTCTAAAAACTAACCTCACCACTACGTTCCACACGTCGAACTTAGCTAGTACGTCAATTTTCGTTGAATTCGGAGCAACTTGCTCCGTCGCCGAATTTATCGAAATCGGAAAATCGAAACATAATCAGGTTCTAAATTTAATCGGCTATCTTATCCCCTAATTATATTTTATGGTTACCAATTATTACTAGGTGGAATTAAGGATTTAGAAAGAAACAGAATGTATTGCAGTGAAATTATGCAGGAAAGTTCATTTCACAGAAAACAGAAAACGCAAGTTACAGCAAAACAGACAAGTGACAATTTCCGTTTTCTCCTTCTAAGATGGGCGCCTCCCCCCCCCTTAATTCCTTCTTCCATTAATTTTCATTCCCTGCGTTTTTACAGTTTCTTAATTTTTCTGTTTTTCTTATTTCACTGTTAGTTCTTCATTTCCATTTCTATTCCTATTTTCATTTCCATTTCTTCCTATAAATCCAACACTACAACACTAAGATATCACCCATAATTTCTATACCCAATTCAAATCTTCTAAACCCTTCAACAATCACCCAACACAACTCTATAAACTATCTATCAATTTTTCCCCAAATTCAAAATACAACTATCAAAACCTAATCATATGAGATAGATAAATCAAACCCCTTATCATGGAAGCTTTGATGATTCTTGATGATCCAACATCTCCACCATCAAGTTCCCTCTTGCTCCTCTTCTTCTCCTTCTTCCCAAAACCCTCACTTTCCTCTCAAGTTTCTATTTTTGGCTTTTGATTTTTTTTAAATGGGAAGAAATGAGGAAAATGGTTTATATAAGGTTATTTCCACTAACTTTCCTTCTTGCTCTTGTTTGGCTAAGGTTTTCTAGGTTGGAAAGAAAAACAAGGAAAGTGTTTGGATGGAAAGAAAATGAGGAAAGTGGTTTTATAATAACCTTACTAGTAAACTAAGGTGTAAACCCAATTCCTCCCAATTAATCCTCACACTCCTAATTTATTCTTATACATTAACACACTAATAATATCTACCAATATTGTTAATTTAATCAATTAAAATAATTCCGGAGAATTAAATATCGGATCCGAATAATATTTTACCGGACCGAATGGAACGTCGCCAGATAAATTAATAGATATATTAATTAATATAAATATTCTCGTCTCAAGATAATTATCGATCGGAAATTTGATAATATTAATATAATATAATATTAATAAAAACGGGCGTTACAACTCTCCCCCCACTTATAAACTTTTCGTCCTCGAAATTTCGACCACTCAGTCCTCGCGCAATGAAACAACATATAAAATACACCTATCACAAGGAAATATCTCTAATTACATCGTCCCGTCAAAAATAACCATGTCGAGATGTAAAGCCTATACAATGCACTCGACAACCAACTAACACCCAACAACTAAACAAGTCGTAGACACACCGGTTCACTCGAGAACCAAACAAACAAGATCGATACCACCCTAACGTCTCAACCATAGAATTAGTTACACACTCGAACCGACACCTCGGAAACGAGTCACCAAAGATAGGAACATAAAGTCCTACAACACAACACCGACACCATCGCTAAAACGGAAACAACAAAATGGTTGTACAAACCAAAGCTGAAACAATCAGAATAGGGTAAAATCACGCATGCTACACAAACATGAAAAGATGCCTTCACACACGCATAAGCATGAACTCAAGAATTACACTTGCAGTTACCGCTCTCATTCCAGAAAAATCACAAGGTCACATCATCCTTGTAGATTACCAACGTACCACCCTTGAAAACAACAAGTTATACAAACATAACAGAACAACGATACACCACTCACTCTAGGGCTTATACAGACGACTTGCGACTATAACTTCACTAGTCCAAAACCAACAATCTCGCATACTCGCTAACAATTCAGTGCTCAATATTCTAAACCATGCACCTTAATGCATAAGATGCCAACCGTAAAACAACTTGGTTAAACCTCAACTTAACAATCACTCAAAATGGATACATTCAAAGCGTACACCCATCAAGACATCTCGCAACATCAACTTCATCAACTCGAAGAATCACTCTCTCATTCTCGATTGATCAACGTCTATTGGTCCTCTAAAATACACGACATAGCTTGACCTCTTCCAATACTGTCCAAATATTCCACTTGTGAAACTTCGACGTATACACTAGGCTTCAACGAAGTCTCCCCTTATAACTATTCAATTCCCAAGATTGCATTAAGTAATCGCCATCCTCGCACCGTCGCAACAATCAATACACAGGCTTCTCATTCGAAACACCTTTCATAACTTTCCATCGTCCCAAGTGGTAACTCAAACCAAACCACTCCCTCAAGAACTCTACCCATCAACATCGCCTCATACCACTGACCTACAACACAGATTGGACTTAGAATCATAACATAAATTTTTGGGGAATCCAACATAAACACCGTCGCGACCGACTTCAGTCACAGATAGAACATTCTCCTTTATAAAACATCAATCATCTTAAGGTACCTGTGGCTACCAAACCGTCACAAAATCCTATATCATCAAGACTTATCTTAGTCGCAATCTAATAATCCACCACGGCTATTAGTATCCGACGAAATCCATAAGTTAGTAGTGAACAAATCCCCTAATAACCTTCTGAGCTTAATCTCAACAAGTGACTCAAAGAAAACGTGCGACATTCCTTAAAGTAATAAATCCCAAATCAGACATACTTGGGTTAACCGCGATACCAACTTACTAAGCTTAACAACAGACGAAGTCTCTTTATAGATTGCACTCAAACTTGAATTGTCTTCAACAATTCCAACTCCCCCGTCGTTAACATCTGCACCTTTAAAATTTCAAATGAGCTCAACTGCATCAAACTCTAACTCACGTCTCCGACAAATTTTCCTCATGAAAACAGAATATCAAATCGTTCCCAGGTAGCAATACACTTTTCCAACTCTATGTCGAAATACAACTTAAGTCCAAAATGGAATATCACAATACGCTGCACAAGATTCTTCAGTACAAAACAAAACCAAAATCAAAGCATTCGCTAAACTTTCCACTGGCTTAAACAAATTCACTTCCCACTGCGAAGTCCAAATAGCGACTCAACCACCTCAAGTCAAAGTACTCACGATCAAAACCAACTTATAAAAAGATCTTCCGTCAAACTCACAAAGTTAATCATCCAAAATAAAGGAACTTCTAAACTCCGAAATAACCCCTTGAAGTCTTCTACAAGGCACAAAATAAATCTTCGCGGAATTGTCCAAAATATCACCGTCTAAGTCACTTACTTAAGGCACTCACGCCCAACAGTTCAAAATTCTTTCCTTAGAATACTCGACATGCACTAGTCTAACTTTACTACTGATAACACAACACTCGGATGCTTGCCACAATTTCTTAACTTGATGTGAACCAAATAATATCCATGAACACGAACTAATCCTTACAGCTACTCATGAGAGTACTGTCTGAACATTCCAAAATCATACCTGACGCATTAGTCACACTAATGACATCAACAAACACTCGCCATGACCATACACTGTTGCACCCCAAAATTTGCCCTCCTAACTCGATTTTATCTGACTTAGGCTTCACATTCATCTACATACGCTTCCATTAGGTCATTGCATTAAACAGTCATTCATTCATCGCATATGCACCATTTCGTCGTATTTAAATTGACCAAAAGTTAGTTTAAATCGATATCTGAATTGTTTTATAGTTATAAAATATCCGATATTTCACTTCATTCATTTTTATCTCCTTACCTGTTTACTGTGTCATTTTAAGTTGATTATATGTCGATGATATCAATATTTCGATTTTACAAACAGACTGCTAAAAGCGATTCGATACTGTACGAAAATTAGTGGGAAAAATATTTCAAACTTTCGCCTCTAACTCACTGCTTTATGAATCTACGTGTCGCGTAGATCATGAAAATGTGATCTCTCTAATTTTTCGATACATTTCGAAGTTTTGTTTTTAACCGTAAGTGTTTTAAAATCAGGTATTCTTCATTATCGTTTTATTTCAATTTTAATTATTTTGATAATTTTTCTTTAATGTATGAAACCCGTAGTTTATTTTAATGTGCCCATTTAATTTTTTCGGATAATTTATTGTCCGAACTTTTACCATTTTTGATAATTTTAAATGTTCAATTTTTATCCCCGAAAATCAAAACAAAAATATGTTTGAGTAGATTATTTTTTAGTTCATTGGGCTTTATAGCCCATTTTATGATAAAGGGCAATTTTGACATTTTTAAAATTTATCTAAACCTAATTTTTTTCTATATATTGAGAGTTTGTTCACTGTTCACGGGGATCAATGGAAAAGCGGCTGAGGCAGAAAAACAAAACAAGTTTTTATAATTAATTGCCAGCTTTCAAAAACCCCATCGACCTGTCTTCATCATCTTCACCAAACCCTCACCTTCGCCTAACATTCCCGCCTTCTCACCGTATCCACAACCCCTGTTTCCTTTCCGTTAAACCTCCCTTCTTCATCCAAACTCAGCCCACCTTCTCCACGCCTTCTCCCTCTCCGTCCAGCTCTCTCAACTCCTGCTTCCCCCTTTAACCTCACTGTTCCAACAACATATAAACCTTTGTTGCTCACCCTCACACCCCTGTGCTCTCCGCCGTGAACCTTCCTAAACCTCTCACCGGCGACAGTCACCCACCACCATTATACTACCCTCCGTCTACCTCTGTAAACAAGCAAAACCTTCGCCGCTTCAACTTTCCGTAACTCAAATCGCAGCCACCTACATCCGTCCATTCTCATCGCCGCTAACCTCCACACAAACCTGTCGCCTCTCTCGCCACCATCATCCGCCGAACCCCCTTCAATCTCACAACAGCCTCCACCATACTTCCGCCAGTTCGTGCTCCCTGTAACCCATCGACAGCCACTGAACTCCCGCAGTAACCCCTCTGTCTACTTCCATCATTCCGTCACACTTCAGCCAATAACCCAACCTTCATCACTGTTCCGACAACACAGCTTGCTTCTGCCACCACTTTCAAGCTTCACGGTTGCTGCTACTTCCGGTTTAACTCACATTCGTTTTAACATTATCATCACCGGAGCCAACTCTGCTTCAGCACTCCCTCCTATCACGTTCTCTGTTCATCAACACCACGGCAGCTCAGTCAATAGCCACGTGATTATCGGCGTTTCAACATTATCATCACCGCCGCTGTCCATCCGTGAAGCTTTGATCAGGCATCCTTCGGAAGTTTCGGTAACATTCATTTTCTTTTCAGTTTGTGTTGGTTAGGTTTAGCTGTTGATAATCACTGTGTTAATTTTGAGGAAAATAATTCTGATGCAAATTGATATGTCGAGAGGTTAATGATAGGACTACCAAGATAGTTTTATGGACCTGTTTTGAGTGATTTGTATTTCAGTGTTTGTGTTCGATATTGCGGTGTGTCTCAATGTTTATGTTCAATAATGCTGCTTGTGTTCCTCTGAGATGTTTATGTTCAATAATGCTGCTTGTGTTCCTCTGAGCAAGCATTTTTTCGATGCTTAAGATATGTTTCTTCGGGTTGAATCTCGAGTTTGTGGTTTGTGTCAATGTTTTGTTTGTTTCACCGAAAATTCTGTTTTGACTATGCTTGAATCTCATTGAAGTTTATTGAAATTGGGCTATTAACTTCTATTAGTATGTTAGAGTTTTGATTTGTTTTACCATTATTGTCGTATTATAGTTTCTTGATGATGGTATGAGTTTATCCATGTTGAATCCGATTGGTATGTATGGATGTCGATATTTGCTTCTAGATTAGGATAACTTGTATGTCGACTTGGATCGGTGTTGTCATTGCGTTAGATCCAAATGAGGAGGTTATGACAACAATACCATGGTAGAACCATTTGGAATTTGTATTTGCAATTTGATATCTTTGGTTTGAATTTCAAGTGAGATTTTAAAATTGTGGCATTTTAATTAGAATCAATTTGAAAGGAGGTTTGGTGGGGTTGTCGAGTTATATTTTGTTTTGTTCGAATCTCGTTGGGATGAATTTATTTGAGCATAATTGAATATATGTGGTTGCTGCCCGGAGTTGATTCATGTGGTTTAAATGCGTTTAGAACTCAATTTTCCGTTTTTCGATTGATTAATAGCATGAGTTCTTTGTTTAGTCCATTTGTGCATTCGATTTTAAGCTCTTGCTTATTAACCATGTCTATCTTATTGTCATTACATTTCGATTCTATTCTACACTATGCTACTAACGAATTTGTTACTTGTGAAGGCATTCAAGAATAGTTCAAACATCATTTCATCATAGAATATATATACTTTTCTTCTTCCAATTACTTTCTTATTATTGTTGTTACATTATTAATATCTAGTAATGTCATTTTTATTTTTGTAAATATAAAATACATAATATTTTGTTATTATATTTAGTATGTAAATATACATATTATTTTTATTCTTATAACTTTATTCATATCCATTTGTAAATAAATTCAATTACATTTTAATGATCTTTGTGTTGCAATTTGAAATTTAATTCAACCTTCGAATGAATTTGGATGCAAATATATCTATTCTTTGCATAGTTTTTGTTTGTATCTTGAGTGATGTAGGAATCTTCATTTGGTATTCATCCGATGCATCAAGCCTTATCTGATCTTGAAGACTACTTGGAGCTCAACTCTTGCACTACATAAAAGCTATTCAATTATTCAAACTAATTCGATTTGGTTGTAATAGCTTAGGATTTATTTCCTTGTGTGTTCTAATTACCGTTTAATTATGCGTTTATCATATTAGAACACATAGCCTCCCCTTGGGCTCCTCATCAAGAAGCAGGTAAACATACACAATGCACACTTGCACACATTTATAGTTTGGTCCTGGGCTTTTCTACAGCGACAACTATTCGATCGATTGTTCCAATCGGTCGTTTAGAATACTAGTGTCACGCTAGTCCCACTTTTAGGAGCATACACAAAGCCACTTTGTATGGGCTCGCTTGTTTTCCTAATAACCCCTAAAAACACTTTCAAATTAAATTAATTAATTGAATTTGTTTTCTAAATCAATTTTTCTACAAAACAAAAAAAACATAGTGCTATGGTATTTAATTAAATGGTTAGAGGTTAGCCCGACGATTTAATTAAAATGTAAAGTATTTGGGCCATTAGAGGGTAACCCAATGACTTAAATACTTTATTCCATACACTTAATAAAAGTGAACTTTGTTTCACCTCACTCTTTTCATAATAAAGATTTTGGATGAGAGATGATCGGTTGACCTCAATCACCGATCTCGAGTATTGAATCGTTAGAGGACATCCCAACGTTTTGGTACTTGTCATCCACAACTAAAATCAATTCAACCCATTCAAATTCCTTTTCCGCTCATACGCGGTCATCAAAAATATTTTCTTCTAAAAATCAACACAACCAACTCAAACATTTTCAACAAGAACTACGGAGTTTTGACTTTCCCATTGCACGAGGGAATACGTAGGCACGCGGTTTCGAAACCGTGTCAAACTCAAAATAATAATAAACAAACCTCGTTCAATTCTTTTCTTATTGACTTAGAAATTAGCGATTACACACACAAACACATTTTGAACTAAATTGGTCCCATCGAGTACGATGGACGTAAGAGGTGCTAATACCTTCCTCTTGCGTAACCGACTCCCGAATCCATCCTTTTTGGTCTTGTAGACCGCCTTATCCGATTTTTGTGGGTTTTATCTATATTTCCCCGTTCTTTCTAGAACAAATAAAATTAGGTGGCGATTTCATTGTTTTGAAAATTCATTTAAATGATTTTTTGAAAATCGAGTTGCTTTGGCGACTTCAGGGACAATTTTAAAATCTTTTTTGACTAAGCGAGTCAACCCTAGTTTAGTTCTTCGCATGTTTGTGTGTTTGTTCATCGCTTTCTTCTTTTTGCTTATCTTTTGTTATTTGCTTATTTTTCTCTATGCTTTATATATTAATCTGTTGATATATTATTGTGATGGGAATTCATGGGCATTGATACATAGATAAGCCCACTAACCAGGCTTCTAGGTCACCTTTTAGGAATAGAGGGGCGTAGCCTAGGCCACCGACTCCATTGTCTTGTTGGACCGGCGAAGACTCCAGCTTAGAGTTGGTTGTTTTAAGGAGGTTGTTGGCCCGCGATAGCGCAGGACATCGATCTTTGGACAAATGACCTATAACTCTAAGTTTGTTCATGTTGTCCTAACCGAGACCAAACGCTCAAGTTTTGGATTTCGAGCATCCCGTTAAGAGCCGTTTCTTGGGGTATACTTTTACAAATAATATCGCCACGTAGGCCTCTCGCGCGATGATAGTGTTTGTAAAAGGGGATCTGAGACTCCAAGAAACATTTAGCAAAAAACATTAGAACCACCTTGTTCGGGATTATTGGGTAGAAAACCTAGAGCTATCCTATTGTAGGAGCCCACCTAAATAAGTTGTTCTAATTACCAATATCATCCCTGATTCACGTCTCTGTGAACCTGTTATTATCATCATGTTGCATTACATTTGCATCAATCATAAAAAAGAGTTTATTTCTCTTATCATCCATGCATCATCATGCATTTCATTCATTTCAATCAAAGGACTCATTTCAACCTGGCTTCTTGTTCAGAATCTCAAAGATCGATTTCGACATCGTCATCATGGATCAACTTCAAGTGTGTGCGATGAATACTCATATAGATACCCGGATGGATCAATTCATGGAGATTATCCAACCTCGCCATCGGACAAGAAGAGTTAAAGCAAGTTATTGAGGCGAAGTTGTTACTCGATCATGTTAATCCACGGTGTTAATCTTAACCACATGGAGGTCCTTTCAAATCAAAATGTCGAAACACCGCTCAAATGGAACTCCTCAACTCCTCACTTCGAGTCTTCGTTTGACACCTTGATTTTCGATTGAAGAACCGAATCGAGAAGTCTCCTCTATTGATCTCCTGAGTCTATTGGTGCCTGAACCACCACTACGCCCTCCTACCAAGCCCATTTAAGATGGAACTTAATACAGCTACTCACATCAAAGAGGAATTCATGTCAATCAAGGACTATAATAGGGACATGGCTCCCACTAGAATTCAACTCTAAGGTTTAACTCAGAAGAGTGAAGAATCTTTCAAAGAGTATGCGCAGAGATGGAGAGAATTAGCTGCTAGAGTTCAACCTCCTCTTTTGGAACGAGAACTCATTGAGATGTTCTCCAATACCTTGCAAGGTCCCTATCTGATTGCTGGATGTACTTCTATGTTTTCACACCTAGTTGTTGTAGGCGAACGAATTGAGCGTGGTCTCAAGATGGGTAACATTCATGATGTTTCTATTGCTTCTGAATTCCCAGAACAAATTGATGAAGAGGAAAGTACAATTTCCGAGGACGAGGAAGAAGCTCCTACTTACCCTCCATTTCAGATTCCTAATCAGGTGACAAAAGATACTTCTAATCAGTGTGCTCCACAAATCTGTGCTGCAACTGTCTGTCAAACACCCGTTCAGTATGCTCCCCAACAGCAGAACGCTCCCCAACAACAAACTTATCGACAAAATCGTCAACAACGAGGTGGGAAAAATCTGATGAGGTCGAGAAAAGTGCATGATCCAATCCCTATGCCTCATAGTGAGTTGCTCTCTTGCTTACTCCAACATTCTTTAGTGGAGTTAAAAGAGCTCGGGCCACCTCCTTTTCCGTATCCTTTGGGATATGATCCTGATGCCTACTGTGAGTTCCATTCCGGGGCACCTGGCCATACAATCGAAGGATGTAATCTTTTCAAAGGCACAGTTCAGAAACTCATTGATTACAAAGCAATCACGTTCACTCCAGAGGGCCTACGCATTAATTGAACTCTCCTCTGACTCAGTGAACGTCACGACTACGAAATGCATCTTCTAAAGCAAGAAATCCATACGGAGACCAATCTCCTCAACATGGAGATTTCTAGTTTCATCTTGCATGCTCATTTGTAATCTTTCTTGTTTTGTTCAGTACTTTCTTGTATGCAAAAGTTGCTCATTTCTGAATACTAATCATAATGCATTGAATATGTTTGTCTTGAATTGATCCATTCGTATTCACTCTTATTTGTTTTACTATGCTTTTGATATTCAACTCTTATTAATAAAGCAACACCTCTGTAGGGAGGATGACGATCAATTTACCAAGAATCTAAAACTTTATGCTTTCGAGTAAAAACCCTGCTAACGATGTACAGGCCTTGTTTCAAATTCCCAAACACCGGAGATATAAGGGAGTGAAACCCTCGTTAACCCCTTTTGAGCCTCGAAGTAGGAGTTCCTTTTCTATTTAAAAAAAACCCTCATTTTTTAAAACCTGGGGCAGGGTAGTGTTCAGTTAACCCGATCGAGCGTTCAAAACTCATCAAGAGTGTGCATCCAAGGATACAAAAATGGTTATCTTTCAAAAGATCGAGGGAACTCAAGGTTGGAATGCTCAACCTTCATCAATCAACAGTGTGCATCATAAGAGGTTGAAACCGTAATGGTTATCTCTCGCACACCCAAAAATCAACAGATGACGATACCACAATCGTTATTTCCCATCCGCCAAGGATTCAAGCAGTCACAATCACCTCCAATAAAACAAGGGTGCAAGATCACACGACTTGTTCAAAAGAAAGGTGATATAAAACAATGACAAAAAGCCCGCTAAGTCGAAACTTCATAATAAGTCGCTTAGGCAAAAGTAAGGCAAAAAAAAAAAGGGAAAGGATTACCAGACAAATAAAATCCTCAGCAAAAGAACAAAGTCGTGTGATCAAGACACCAAAAGCAAAAGGTGAGTGACTGTCGTGTCCAAGAAACCTCAGTGGGTCCTTAACCGCATCATAAACTTCACTTAAGAGATGAATGCTCGCATCAAGTTATCTGAACTTAGGATTGGAGAACATCACGGAGAATGGGAGGGCACCAAATATTTTGAGCCTAAAAACCTTTTTTCTAAAAACCCGTGAACCAGACCACTTTACAACCCTTGAAATTCCTAATTGAAGCATGGGTTAATTCGAAAGCAAAATTGTTACAAGAATACGGTAACCTGACTCCTAGGAGGCTTGCTAAACATTTGAGTTGGTATCACTCAATCTTTTACAAAATATTTCAATGTTTCGATATCTTTTCAATAAAAGTTTATTTAACTTCAAGACAAACATGAACTTTGCATTAGAATTATCATTCGTAGAATAAAATATTCTTTGCATATAGATAAGTGCTTAAACATCAAGTAAGCTTGCATAATGAGCATCATATGGATAATTTGATTGTCCTAAGAGACATATTGCTTCAAGTATTTGATTGAGCACAAAGCAGCTCGAGTTGAGAAGTAAGGTTGTGAAGTAGCCTACTTTCAAGATGTAAATAAACCACCCTGAGCAGGTGATGTCTTCTAATTTCAGTCAATCTGGGGCATTCATGTCGAGATTCGAAGAATCTCTCAAAAAGCTGAGCAATCAGGGGCATTTATCCGAGCAAGGTTGAAACCCTCTTTACCTTTGGTTAGTCAGGGGCAGTGTTTCCAAGTTTATAACACTGGGGCAAGTTATCTTGATGATACAGATCTCAGAAAGCTTTCTCAAGGCTATTTTCTTCAAAGTCCTTACAGACTGGGGCAAAGCATTATGTAGGGACATTCCTCCACCTCATAATTAACCAGGTCAAGTCCAGGCGCAAGCTAAACAACTGTTAAGTTTGAATGGCATGTCAGGAAGTCAGGATAGTTATCCTTAGCTCATTAGAGACATAAGTATGTGTTGACGTTTCTCCATCAGAAGTTCAGGATCTTTATCTCGAATTTAAGTCAAGATTGTCATCCTCATCAGAGATCGGGATTTAATTCCTGGTTGTTGGTTTCCTTCAACATAAGTCAGAAGACGGGATTCTATCCATTGAGTTCCAACAGATGTCTTTGCTTCGACACATTGCATATAGTAATCATCATTGCAGTGTTTCGCGTTTTGCAGATTTTTGTTATCCAAAGGTTTTAGAATGAAAGGGCATCATGCGCCTAGGCATCGGTCAACTGACAAAGATTCTTTCTCTCCAACAAGAGTTATCGATGGCATATGTGTGCCCTCAAATGTTATCACTCTTTCGTCGTTGCGGAAGATCGCAAAGAACGGCTTTCACCAGCAAGATCATTTTCAGAGGCTCACCTGTACCAGAAGATGTCGTCGACCCCTCTTATGCAAGAGCTCGTAATCTAGAGTTAATTGAAATCAGGAACTCTATGCAACATGATTGTCATCCCAGATTGTAATACGGTGAACTGACTTTGTAGGATTTTTGTATCCAAATGTGCGGATAGCAAGAGTCGCCACCGACTTTTATTTTTATCCAATTAAGGGAAGGTAAAAGTAACAGAAAAAGACCTTCGTTAGATTACGAGTTCGGAGAATGGTTATGAAAAGGAAGGTATTAGCACCCCTTTCCATCCGTAGTTATCTACGGGCTCTTAGTTGCTCTAGATCACTTTTTAAAATTGCTTTCTGTGTGTTTGACAAAAATGTTTTGAAAAAAAGGCATTTCGCTTTGACTTTGTAATGACTCATGTAGGAGTGTATACAAAGTGTTCGGAAATGTTCTTGTTTTGAAAAGAATTTGAACTTTGAAAAAAGTGTGTGGTGTGAAAAGTATTTGATAGAGCAAGCAACTAAAAGACTTATTTACCCACTCAGAATTAGTCGTTTTCATACTTCTACATTCCTTTAGAATAGCGCTAGCCATACCATTAGTTAGTAGGTAGCTCCATTCGTTGGATGTAAGCGGGACATTCGAAGGGACATCGGATGGTCATAGAAGGCAACTTGTAGGAAGTATCCTAGCACATTCAAGGACTATCATCATTTTCGTGGCGACAATCGAGGGTCAAGATCATGTATTCGGAAGCGACATCGTGGGTCTTATGATCTTTGTATCGAAGGGACTATGATGATTTGTTTGGAAGGCAACGGTGCTAGAATACCTCTACGTTCGAGGGACATGACCATTTTGAATTCGCAAAGGCAACGAGAGAGAATTACCCTAAGGGGTGCGTGTGTGAAGAAGTGTGTTGATTTCAAGTATTTTATCTTGCAAATTAGTGGGCTATGTTCATTATTAGTCTTGCCATACACGCCTAATTACTAGCAATTTATAAGGTGCGGAAAGTAAAATGCGGAATGTAAAGGCAGAAATGTAAAGGTGCGGAAAGATAAACCTACGCTATTACATGGCTTTGGGGCAGATACATAATTAAAAATGCGGAAAATAAAGTCCTAAATTAACTATTACATCCCATGAGCAGTTACATAATTGGAGAAAATAATATGATAAAATGATAAAGAGAAAATCGTCTGAATCGGATCAACCTGTACAAAAAGAAGAAATCGGAGAATGCAATATGAATCGAACAAGAGAAAAAATATTAGAAAAATGCAAATTTTAATATGGGAAAATTAATACATGCTGGAAATAAGATAAATAAGTTAAAATAATTTTTTGGGATTTTTTAGAAAAGATTTAATAATTAAAATGCAATTAAAAGTGAATTAAATGCAAAAATATAAATAAAAATAAATATGCATGCAAAAATATGTTTTTTAATTTATTAAATTAAATAAAGATTTTTTAGAGAATAATGCAAAAAGAATAAATGTTTTTGGTAATTTTTTAATGCAGAATAAAAATATATAAAGAAATTAAAATTGAATAGAAATATTAAAATATAATAAAATATGGAAATATTGGAAAAATATGCAAAGTTGAGAAAAAGAAGCAAAATTGGTGCCCATAGGGATCGAACTCAGGACACTTTGGAGCATCTGGAAACAGTCCACGCCTTAACCGCTACGCCATGTGCGCATTTGTGTTTTGAAACGGAACGAACGGATCTTCACACGCGTCGCTCCCTGACTTGCCTCATTACCGCGGGAGACTTCATCTTCTTCGTTTCAAAAATTTGAAAATCCAGCGTCGGCCATGGCTCGACGCTAAGTCCCTGGAAAATTCAAAAACACAGCACGCGTAATATAAATAACATCCAAGGCCATGGTTCGATTCAGGACATCATTCCGAATTCACTGGTACTAGTCTCATGGTCTAATTTTTCCGTTTTAGCAAAGCCCTAATTCGAGGTTACAAACCCTAACTATGGCATATCGAGCTCCAGGCTATGGAAATGCAATCAAACAACCCAGAATGCTTGCAAACTTATCACGAATTCTGATTTGCTCGATTCTTGATGTTTTTGAATGATATAAGAGTCTGGGTCGACTCTAAAGACCTCAAGGAATGCAATGGAATCCTCAAAATCGGCTGTGGATGGCTGGAACTAGGATTGCTAGTAGCTTCAAGCACACGGTTTTTTCAGTTTGAGAATAGGGTTTTTGAGTCAAAAATTCTGCCCTAATCCGTGTGGTATGCATCACATATTTATATTGGATGGATTTGGGATTGATTTGGGAAAGAATTGATCAATAATCAATGATAATCAATCTTGATATTTTCATGAAATCAAATCTTCAAATTTTGGTCAAATTTCAATCTAATCTTCCCATATTGATCCAATTTCGAATTTGCTGGCTTTCAATGTATTGATTGGATCACAAAGAAGAAATAAAAATCAATCTCCCAATTAATTTTGATTTTATAATTCATTTTCAAATTTAATTTGCATTTAAATGAATAAATTACAAATTAAATAGAAAAATAAATCAAAAATTCGTGGCATTGGGCTTGGATACTCCTAATTGCATGAGGAATAAGTTAGGATGAAGAAAAAGTAGGCCCATTTGCAAAAGATTTGATTTTTTGAAGTATCTCTCTTTGTGCATTCTTTCAAAATTGCCCAACTTGTGAATGGTGTATCTTGCTCAATTTTCCACATTTTTGAGTTTTCTTGGACTTTTTGGAAAGCTCTAAGAGTCCTCTAAACAATGTCTTTGGTCTCATCTCAATTGGAGTTACCATGCTCAATATATCTTCAAAACAAAAAGTTGACTTTTTGTTGACTTTGAAAATGACTGTAATGTTTTGAGCTATACCTCTCAAATGAAGCATTTTTGGACATTCTTGTGAGACATGAAGTTGTAGAGAATTTTCCTTCAAAATGAGCTTTGGTGGGAAAATTTCGAGAAAGTATGAGAAAGTTATGATCGGTCAAAGTTCGATTGACTTTTCACCTAGAAACCCTAATTTAGAAAGTTTGACTTTTGAGCAAATCTTGAGTTTTCTTGATGAATCATGATCAACCCTTGATCAAATGATGAATGTAACTTCAAAATGAGGATGTTGACCAAAATTATGAAGTTTGATGTATGTTGACCACGTTGACTTTTGTCCAATCAATGATTTTCAACCATCTGAGCAATTGCCTGAGGAAACATGACTTGTGAAGCTTGAAACTTGACATGGAGAATCTTTGAAGCATATGAGGAGGCATGAAGGCCATTGGAGATGTTGGAAGTTCATCTTGACTTGAGAGGTACCAAACCCTAGTTTGGGTTGATTGTCTAGGAGAGAGTTTGTCTGATCAACTCTTGAGGAATCCTTGAGTATAGATGTATGAACTCTCTTGAGTAGATGGAGGGCAAATTTTGGGGTATGACACAGATGAATGTTAATCTCTAAGAGTTACTTCCCCAGTGATGTTGATCATTGAAATTGGATACTTCTATTTTGCAATACCCTTGTCAGGGACCAGACTATCATCTCTTCGATGAAGACCAGATGATTTATATTCAATTCATGGATGGTTGATATTTCCTCGGCAGCTCACAATTGCCTATAGTCCCAGGCGAAATATTAAAACATGCATCACTGCATTGCATAACATCCTCAAAAAAACGCGTAGCATTTCCATTGATATGGAGCATTACGCTAAAAAATAATAATCTCAAACATGCATCATTGCATTGCATAACATCCTCAAAAAAAACGCATAGCATTTCCATTGATATGGAGCATTACGCTAAAAAATAATAATCTCAAACATGCATCTAAGCATAAGCCAGATTAAAGTCTTTATCGAGTACCTTTTGCGTCTCCGAAGATAAGTCTATCCATAAAAAAAATCCCAAGTGGTATTCCCTGTCAAGTTTCCTCAAGACGTATCTTCTTGATGTTGCTATCTGCATTTTTGACCCTGTGTCGGTCTCCTACACCGTTCAATTCAATTCAATTACCAAGCGTCTTACTTTTTGCAAATTTTTATTTTGGTATTCTTACCCATGTTTGCCTCTGTCGTTAGAGTGTGAGTAAGAGTCGGTGTCTAACCTTTCTTGCTTCTCAATTGTTTGAGTATCCATACTTGGTGTGTGGTAATTCATATAATTGCCACTCTTGAAGAATTACACCCCGCCTTTGGCCTGAGGGATATTGTATTTCTTGCACATTTGCAACCTTTCAAAGTCCAACGTAGCTCAACAATCCTTGCTAGAGTCTCTTTTGGTTGGCCTCCTTCCCCGTAAATTCGTCTTCGATCGACGATTTTTACCATTCCATATATCTTTTCCCCAGTGAGTCTGCTCCAGTCGGTCTCCTTCTTGTGTGCGTCTAATATCTTTACCTGACATATACTCCCGTTTGTTCTCATTTTTGATCTGCGAAGCAACTTATTGAAGTATGCTCGTTCCAAAGATCTATGAGTTCTTACCTTCGATCCGTGAAGCAACTTATGAAGTATGCTCGTTCCAAAGATCCATGGTTTCGTTCGATCTGCAAGCAACTTATTGAAGTATGCTCGTCCAAAGATCCGCTGTTCTCATTTTTGATCTGCGAAGCAACTTATGAAGTATGCTCGTTCAAAGATCTATGAGTTCTTACCTTTCGATCTGAAGCAACTTATAGTATGCTCGTTCCAAAGATCCATCGGTTTCGTTCGATCTGCGAAGCAACTTATTAAAGTATGCTGTCCAAAGATCTGCTGTTCTCATTTTGATCGAAGCAACTTATTGAAGTATACTCGTTCCAAAGATCTATGAGTTCTTACCTTTCGATCGGGAAGCAACTTATTAGTATGCTCGTCCAAAGGTCTGCGGTTTCGTTTACGATCTGCGAAGCAACTTATTAAAGTATGCTCGTTCCAAAGATCTGTTCTCATTTTGATCTGAAGCAACTTATGAAGTATGCTCGTTCCAAAGATCTATGAGTTCTTACCTTTCTAATCTGAAGCAACTTATGAAGTATGCTCGTTCCAAAGGTGCATCGGTTTCGTTTCGATCTGAAGCAACTTATGAAGTATGCTCGTCCAAAGATCTCTGTTCTCATTTTTATCTGAAGCAACTTATTGAAGTATGCTCGTTCCAAAGATCTATGAGTTCTTACCTTTCGATCTGCAAGCAACTTATTAAAGTATGCTCGTCCAAAGGTGTTCGGTTTCGTTTCGATCTGAAGCAACTTATTGAAGTATGCTCGTTCCAAAGATCTGCTTCTCATTTTGATCTAAGCAACTTATGAAGTATGCTCGTTCCAAAGATCTATGAGTTCTTACCTTTCGATGCAAGCAACTTATTGAAGTATGCTCGTTCCAAAGGTGCCGGTTTCGTTTACGATCTGCAAGCAACTTATGAAGTATGCTCGTTCCAAAGATCCTGTTCTCATTTTGATCTGAAGCAACTTATTGAAGTATGCTCGTCCAAAGATCTATGAGTTCTTACCTTTTCGATCTGCAAGCAACTTATTGAAGTATGCTCGTTCCAAAGGTCTGATTGGTTTCGTTTCTGATCTGCGAAGCAACTTATTCAAGTTGCTCGTTCCAAAGATCTATCAGTTGTCATTTCTAGTCTGCAAAGTCGCTTATTTAAGCGCGTTCGTTTCTCGATATACCGAAACCCTTTGCAAAAAAAAATCAAGTAAAAAAAAATAATATAAAAAAAAAGCATAAATGTTTGTTCTTCGGAGCGCAAATTTTTGGGTTCTTGTAGTATTTAATCTTCTTCTACCTTGAAAGCTCGAAAGGCTATCGCCAATCTCACTTTCAGGTTTAAGACGATTAAATAGGGGCAACTGTTGCACCCCAAAATTTGCCCTCCTATCTCGATTTTATCTGACTTAGGCTTCACATTCATCTACATACGCTTCCATTAGGTCATTGCATTAAACAGTCATTCATTCATCGCATATGCACCATTTCGTCGTATTTAAATTGACCAAAAGTTAGTTTAAATCGATATCTGAATTGTTTTATAGTTATAAAATATCCGATATTTCACTTCATTCATTTTTATCTCCTTACCTGTTTACTGTGTCATTTTAAGTTGATTATATGTCGATGATATCAATATTTCGATTTTACAAACAGACTGCTAAAAGCGATTCGTCGAAAATTAGTGGGAAAAATATTTCAAACTTTCGCCTCTAACTCACTGCTTTATGAATCTACGTGTCGCGTAGATCATGAAAATGTGATCTCTCTAATTTTTCGATACATTTCAAAGTTTTGTTTTTAACCGTAAGTGTTTTAAAATCAGGTATTCTTCATTATCGTTTTATTTCAATTTTAATTATTTTGATAATTTTTCATTAATGTATGAAACCCGTAGTTTATTTTAATGTGCCCATTTAATTTTTTCGGATAATTTATTGTCCGAACTTTTACCATTTTTGATAATTTTAAATGTTCAATTTTTATCCCCGAAAATCAAAACAAAAATATGTTTGAGTAGATTATTTTTTAGTTCATTGGGCTTTATAGCCCATTTTATGATAAAGGGCAATTTTGACATTTTTAAAATTTATCTAAACCTAATTTTTTTCTATATATTGAGAGTTTGTTCACTGTTCACGGGGATCAATGGAAAAGCGGTTGAGGCAGAAAAACAAAACAAGTTTTTATAATTAATTGCCAGCTTTCAAAAACCTCATCGACCTGTCTTCATCATCTTCACCAAACCCTCACCTTCGCCTAACATTCCCGCCTTCTCACCGTATCCACAACCCCCTGTTTCCTTTCCGTTAAACCTCCCTTCTTCATCCAAACTCAGCCCACCTTCTCCACGCCTTCTCCCTCTCCGTCCAGCTCTCTCAACTCCTGCTTCCCCCTTTAACCTCACTGTTCCGACAACATATAAACCTTTGTTGCTCACCCTCACACCCCTGTGCTCTCCGCCGTGAACCTTCCTAAACCTCTCACCGGCGACAGTCACCCACCACCATTATACTACCCTCCGTCTACCTCTGTAAACAAGCAAAACCTTCGCCGCTTCAACTTTCCGTAACACAAATCGCAGCCACCTTCATCCGTCCATTCTCATCGCCGCTAACCTCCACACAAACTTGTCGCCTCTCTCGCCACCATCATCCGCCGAACCCCCTTCAATCTCACAACAGCCTCCACCATACTTCCGCCAGTTCGTGCTCCCTGTAACCCATCGACAGCCACCGAACTCCCGCCGTAACCCCTCTGTCTACTTCCATCATTCTGTCACACTTCAGCCAACAACCCAACCTTCATCACTGTTCCGACAACACAACTTGCTTCTGCCACCACTTTCAAGCTTCACGGTTGCTGCTACTTCCGGTTTAACTCACATTCGTTTTAACATTATCATCACCGGAGCCAACTCTGCTTCAGCACTCCCTCCTATCACGTTCTCTGTTCATCAACACCACGGCAGCTCAGTCAATAGCCACGTGATTATCGGCGTTTCAACATTATCATCACCGCCGCTGTCCATCCGTGAAGCTTTGATCAGGCATCCTTCGGAAGTTTCGGTAACATTCATTTTCTTTTCAGTTTGTGTTGGTTAGGTTTAGCTGTTGATAATCACTGTGTTAATTTTGAGGAAAATAATTCTGATGCAAATTGATATGCTGAGAGGTTAATGATAGGACTACCAAGATAGTTTTATGGACCTGTTTTGAGTGATTTGTATTTCAATGTTTGTGTTCGATATTGCGGTGTGTCTCAATGTTTATGTTCAATAATGCTGCTTGTGTTCCTCTGAGATGTTTATGTTCAATAATGTTGCTTGTGTTCCTCTGAGCAAGCATTTTTTCGATGCTTAAGATATGTTTCTTCGGGTTGAATCTCGAGTTTGTGGTTTGTGTCAATGTTTTGTTTGTTTCACCGAAAATTCTGTTTTGACTATGCTTGAATCTCATTGAAGTTTATTGAAATTGGGCTATTAACTTCTATTAGTATGTTAGAGTTTTGATTTGTTTTACCATTATTGTCGTATTATAGTTTCTTGATGATGGTATGAGTTTATCCTTGTTGAATCCGATTGGTATGTATGGATGTCGATATTTGCTTCTAGATTAGGATAACTTGTATGTCGACTTGGATCGGTGTTGTCATTGCGTTAGATCCAAATGAGGAGGTTATGACAACAATACCATGGTAGAACCATTTGGAATTTGTATTTGCAATTTGATATCTTTGGTTTGAATTTCAAGTGAGATTTTAAAATTGTGGCATTTTAATTAGAATCAATTTGAAAGGAGGTTTGGTGGGGTTGTCGAGTTATATTTTGTTTTGTTCGAATCTCGTTGGGATGAATTTATTTGAGCATAATTGAATATATGTGGTTGCTGCCCGGAGTTGATTCATGTGGTTTAAATGCGTTTAGAACTCAATTTTCCGTTTTTCGATTGATTAATAGCATGAGTTCTTTGTTTAGTCCATTTGTGCATTCGATTTTAAGCTCTTGCTTATTAACCATGTCTATCTTATTGTCATTACATTTCGATTCTATTCTACACTATGCTACTAACGAATTTGTTACTTGTGAAGGCATTCAAGAATAGTTCAAACATCATTTCATCATAGAATATATATACTTTTCTTCTTCCAATTACTTTCTTATTATTGTTGTTACATTATTAATATCTAGTAATGTCATTTTTATTTTTGTAAATATAAAATACATAATATTTTGTTATTATATTTAGTATGTAAATATACATATTATTTTTATTCTTATAACTTTATTCATATCCATTTGTAAATAAATTCAATTACATTTTAATGATCTTTGTGTTGCAATTTGAAATTTAATTCAACCTTCGAATGAATTTGGATGCAAATATATCTATTCTTTGCATAGTTTTTGTTTGTATCTTGAGTGATGTAGGAATCTTCATTTGGTATTCATCCGATGCATCAAGCCTTATCTGATCTTGAAGACTACTTGGAGCTCAACTCTTGCACTACATAAAAGCTATTCAATTATTCAAACTAATTCGATTTGGTTGTAATAGCTTAGGATTTATTTCCTTGTGTGTTCTAATTACCGTTTAATTATGCGTTTATCATATTAGAACACATAGCCTCCCCTTGGGCTCCTCATCAAGAAGCAGGTAAACATACACAATGCACACTTGCACACATTTATAGTTTGGTCCTGGGCTTTTCTACAGCGACAACTATTCGATCGATTGTTCCAATCGGTCGTTTAGAATACTAGTGTCACGCTAGTCCCACTTTTAGGAGCATACACAAAGCCACTTTGTATGGGCTCGCTTGTTTTTCTAATAACCCCTAAAAACACTTTCAAATTAAATTAATTAATTGAATTTGTTTTCTAAATCAATTTTTCTACAAAACAAAAAAAACATAGTGCTATGGTATTTAATTAAATGGTTAGAGGTTAGCCCGACGATTTAATTAAAATGTAAAGTATTTGGGCCATTAGAGGGTAACCCAATGACTTAAATACTTTATTTCATACACTTAATAAAAGTGAACTTTGTTTCACCTCACTCTTTTCATAATAAAGATTTTGGATGAGAGATGATCGGTTGACCTCAATCACCGATCTCGAGTATTGAATCGTTAGAGGACATCCCAACGTTTTGGTACTTGTCATCCACAACTAAAATCAATTCAACCCATTCAAATTCCTTTTCCGCTCATACGCGGTCATCAAAAATATTTTCTTCTAAAAATCAACACAACCAACTCAAACATTTTCAACAAGAACTACGGAGTTTTGACTTTCCCATTGCACGAGGGAATACGTAGGCACGCGGTTTCGAAACCGTGTCAAACTCAAAATAATAATAAACAAACCTCGTTCAATTCTTTTCTTATTTCTTATTGACTTAGAAATTAGCGATTACACACACAAACACATTTTGAACTAAATGGGTCCCATCGAGTACGATGGACGTAAGAGGTGCTAATACCTTCCTCTTGCGTAACCGACTCCCGAATCCATCCTTTTTGGTCTTGTAGACCGCCTTATCCGATTTTTGTGGGTTTTATCTATATTTCCCCGTTCTTTCTAGAACAAATAAAATTAGGTGGCGATTTCATTGTTTTGAAAATTCATTTAAATGATTTTTTTGAAAATCGAGTTGCTTCATACACTATCTTGAAAAACATAGTCTAAACGTCTTCAGTTCTCACACTAACCCGTAGACAGCCAGACTTCACATCGATCCCACTAAACACAAAACTCTAAATGACTGGCTCATCTAAATATCAATCCTCAGAAGTAGATACTTGTCCTTAACTTCCACTTCAAACAAACAACACACCAACTCCTCGAACACTACACGGTAGCACTTCGAATAAAACAACTTTGCTTAAACCAATCCTCAAGTTGACTCTTCAACTCTTACTCAAAATAAACATCCCTTAAGAACACTTGAATCACAACTAGTTCCGAAACTCAATCCATCAAAACTTCACGTGCGGCAATCCCTCCCATCTTCAACGTGCCGGAAGAATCACAACAAGAAGTTCGCCAAAATCTTGTTCCTCACCAAAATCCAAATTCGCTCACAACTCAAGTAACCATGCACTACCTTGTGCAAACACATCAGCTTCCTACACTATTAAGTTGGCAAGACAAGTCTATCCCAACCAACACAATTCCCGACTACTATCAACAAGAGATTAAGGATGATCAGTCCCTCAATTTGTCAATAGACAGACGACAATCATGATGGTGACATAAACCATCTCTACCAACAACAACAGCGTCTTCAAACTTACACTTCAAGTTACTAAAGTGTAACACTGCTTGAGGCTCCAACTCCAAGCCCAAGCGCCACCAAGAAGTAAAACTTCTCCCCCACTTGTTTCAAACTCATCTCTGCAGACAAACAATTTGAAACAAACAAGTACCGACAGTGTTTCGCACACATGTCGCATACAACAGGGTTAAACACACTAATAACTTGGTCGACAGACCGACCGCTCTGATACCACTAATGTAACACCCAATTCTACCCAAAGTTTAATATGCAAAATCGAGTAATTTTAAAATTTCATAAATTAAATTACACCATCAAAAACAACTCACTTTAAAACAGTTTACTTTAAAGTATAAATTTCGAATATATAGTGTCGGAATTATAAAGGGGTATAGATTAATAAGTGTAATTCCAACACATAATCAAAACTCACTTACTTTACTAGTCATCCTATTGTGTATAATCTACACATTATCACCGTAACCTCATCGGCATAAACGTCACAACAACACATAAACTCCCATCGCCACGAAATTGTCACGAGCTAATACATCACTAATTAACACGGTAGTCTTAAACAACAACATCAACCAACAACATTAAATAATGTTAATAATATAAGCAACACAAACAAATCATCACAAATTGGCTAAAGCCCATCTTCGCTTTTGGCATAAAGCCCATCATCGTTTGTGGCCTAAAGCCCATCATCGCTTGTGGCATAAAGCCCATCATCACAACATCATCACAAACATCATCACATCATATATCATCGCAATTCAATATCATTCATCAATCAACAAAACCCAACGCCAAATAACTCAAACATAAACATAACCGACTCCATGAGACACAACTATGTTATGCATGTGGTACCCATCGCTTTGTCCGTAATTAGAGACACTTGGCATAAAGCCGATCTTCGCTCGGCATAAAAGCCATCGTCAGCATAAAAGCCCTCTTTATGAAATGTATGTGACTCAACAATAAAACAACACAACACAAAAACATCATCATCGCTCATCCAAAATTGGCATAAAGCCTACATCGCCACAATTTATCCAAAACAAGATAAATATATCATCGCATCATAATTGGATTATGCAAACATCACCAATAAATTCATCAAAAGTCATGCAATCACAAATCGGAAGCATTTATTAACAACATCCATTTAATCATCACATTACATATCAACAAGTATTCTTTAATAAATACACCGTCGCAAAACTTACGTTTATTAACACCGCATCGTTATCAATTAATTCACTAAATTCCGAAAACGGAAAAATAGTCAAAACGTCAATAATCATCGCGAAAGTAATTCCTAACAACCCGCATTAATCATAATCGTCAACGTCGAAATCGGATTGTCTATACGTGCCTTAAATCCACTAAAACACAATCTGGTTCAATTTACCGTAAATTGGCCTATTTCAGGTCGCTTCGTAAAAACTCGTAATTTCTAAAAACTAACCTCACCACTACGTTCCACACGTCGAACTTAGCTAGTACGTCAATTTTCGTTGAATTCGGAGCAACTTGCTCCGTCGCCGAATTTATCGAAATCGGAAAATCGAAACATAATCAGGTTCTAAATTTAATCGGCTATCTTATCCCCTAATTATATTTTATGGTTACCAATTATTACTAGGTGGAATTAAGGATTTAGAAAGAAACAGAATGTATTGCAGTGAAATTATGCAGGAAAGTTCATTTCACAGAAAACAGAAAACGCAAGTTACACTAAAGCACAAGCAAGGGAGGCGGTTACCTCAACCTTGGGGGTGGTCGCCCCACCAAGTGGAGGTGGGCGCCTCCCCCCCCCCTTAATTTTCATTCCCTGCGTTTTGAAAGTTTACAGTTTCTTAATTTTTCTGTTTTTCTTATTTCACTGTTAGTTCTTCATTTCCATTTCTATTCCTATTTTCATTTCCATTTCTTCCTATAAATCCAACACTACAACACTAAGATATCACCCATAATTTCTATACTCAATTCAAATCTTCTAAACCCTTCAACAATCACTCAACACAACTCTATAAACTATCTATCAATTTTTCCCCAAATTCAAAATACAACTATCAAAACCTAATCATATGAGATAGAGAAATCAAACCCCTTACCATGGAAGCTTTGATGATTCTTGATGATCCAACATCTCCACCATCAAGTTCCCTCTTGCTCCTCTTCTTCTCCTTCTTCCCAAAACCCTCACTTTCCTGTCAAGTTTCTATTTTTGGCTTTTGTTTTTTTTAAATGGGAAGAAATGAGGAAAATGGTTTATATAAGGTTATTTCCACTAACTTCCCTTCTTGCTCTTGTTTGGCTAAGGTTTGCTAGGTTGGAAAGAAAAACAAGGAAAGTGTTTGGATGGAAAGAAAATGAGGAAAGTGGTTTTATAATAACCTTACTAGTAAACTAAGGTGTAAACCTAATTCCTCCCAATTAATCCTCACACTCCTAATTTATTCTTATACATTAACACACTAATAATATCTACCAATATTGTTAATTCAATCAATTAAAATAATTCCGGAGAATTAAATATCGGACCGAACGGAATGTCGCCAGATAAATTAATAGATATATTAATTAATATAAATATTCTCGTCTCAAGATAATTATCGATCGGAAATTCGAAAATATTAATATAATATAATATTAATAAAAACGGGCGTTACAGGCCATCTCACTACCTTCTAATGGCCAAGATGGGTCAATTAAAGTTCTAAAAATTGAGTTAGTGTTGATGACACCACGCAGAAGCCAAATACTATCCTTAACTTGGAAATGAAGAGTATCAGGACATCCAAAGTGTCACACTAACGTAGCCATCATGTTGACCGTTTCGGTATACGCCTAACGGTCGCGACGATTTATTGCTACTTACCTAAAGGAAACCTGGATCCGGGTGTAGGATCCCCCACAACTATAATACCCAAGCAACCATTAAAGATAAAGCAAGCAAGTCAAACAGAAAGTAGTAAAAGTGATCTAGAAATCCCTAAGGTATTCTCTCTTTAGGGTGTCTCCCCGGCAGAGTCGCCAGTTCTATAATACGGTGAACTGACTTTGAGATTTTTGTATCGCAAATGTGCGGATAACAAGAGTCGCCACCGACTTTTCTTTTATCCAATTAAGGGAAGGTGAAAAGAACAGGAAAAGACCTTCGTTAGATTCTGAGTAAGGGAGAAGGTTATGAAAAGGGAAGGTATTAGCACCCCTTTCCATCCGTAGTTATCTACGGGCTCTTACTTGCTCTTAGATCATTTTCAAAAAAAAGTGCTTTCTGTGTGTTTGACAAAAATGTTTTGAAAAGGCATTTCGCTTTGACTTTGTAATGATTCATGTAGGAATGTATACAAAGTGTTCGAAAATGTTTCGTTTTGAAAAGAGTTTGAACTTTGATAAAAGTGTGAGGTGTGAAAAGTATTTTGATAGAGCAAGCAACTAAAAGTCTTATTACCTACCCAGAATGATCATTTTCGTGTAATTTTACACTTCCTTTAGAATAGCGCTATCCATACCATTAGTTGGTAGGTAACCCTATTCGTTGGATGTAGAAGGGACATTCGAAGGGACATCGGATGGTCATAGAAGGCAACTTGTAGGAGTATCCTAGCACATTCGAATGGACTATCATCATTTTTCGTAGGCGACATCATGGGTCTATGATCTTTGTATCGAAGGGACTATGATGATTTGTTTTGAAGGCAACGGTGCTAGGATACCTCTATGTTCGAGGGACTTGACCATTTGTATTCGTAAAGGCAACGAGAGAGAATTACCCTAAGGGGTGCATGTGTGAAAAGAGTGTGTCAAATTCAGATATTTTATCCTGAAATTATGAGTGATCTACGTCCAATTTTATCTTGCCATACACGCCTAATTACTAGCAGTTTATAGGGTGCGGAAAATAAATGACGGAAAGTAAAGAAGTTATATCTCTGGTACGTTTCTTACATTATTCAAGGTGTAACAAAATTTTTGCAGCATAAATGAGGGTGGGGTGCGCCCTGAAAATGCACTTTCGAAAGACATTTTCGGTTTTTTAAAGTGTGTTTTTCGCCCTTATAGGTAGGATAAGTTCTCTATTTTTTTTTCTATATTATAAAACACTTTCTAAATATTATACTGAAGCAAAAAACTATGTTTGATAAATTTGAATGTCTTAAAAGTCGAGGATAATGGTGGATTACATTGTGTCAAAATGGTGAAGGGCAATGGAAACGGAGGGTGTCACATCATGCCACCGTGGTGGCGATGACTATGAAGATGGAGGATAAAAAATGATGACAACCATGGAAAGGTCAAGTAGTAGACTAGTAGTGTTGGTGATGACTATGAAGATTCTTAATTTACAATGCTGACAACAACAATTGGTGTTTAATTGAGGCCACGGTGAGGTTCAAAGAGGCAAGGCAACCATGGTGATGAAAGGTACAATGTTTGGCGATTTTGGCAACCAAACAAGGGTCCAAGAGCTTTCAAAAGATAAAACTGAAGGGACTAGAACCAAAAGCAAATGTATTTTGAGGTTAGAAACAAATTAATCCTTGTAATAAGAGATTCTCTTATTTTACTTTCTTTGATCAGTCACAAATGTATATATAAAATAGCAACAATTAATTTAGATATATAATCTCTTTTATCACTAAAAAATAGAAAAGATTTTTAATGGCCTTGGCCTACTCTTCAAATTAATTTTTGTCTGATGGTGGAATGCAAACGTTTTTGGGTGGATAGATTTGAGGATACAAGAAGATGTTAAGCAACTCAATGAGGTAGAAGACCAAATTCTGATGTCAAATTTGCAAACAGGAAATTCACAAGAACTCGAAGCTAAAAATTCAGAAAGAAAGAATCACCAACAGAATTTATGGAAAAACATCCATTATAAGGAAAGTTTGCTCAAGCAAAAGTCACGTTATAAGTGGGTTAGGGAGGGAGATAACAATACAAAATTCTTCCACACTTCCATGTCGATTCGAAACAGACGCAACGCAATTGTGGCAGTAAATACTGAAGAAGGTTTGGTAGAATCTGTAATGGAAGTAAAGGAGGCAATAAAGGAGCATTTCAAAGCCAGATTCCAAAAAATTAACTTCCTGCGACCAACATTTCAGAACATCAGTTTTAACAGCTTGTCGAATCAAGATATGGAAAGTTTGGAAGCCGAGTTTTCAGAAGAAGAAATCAAAAGTGCAGTGTTTGAAGGTGATGGAGACAGAAGCCCTGGACCAGATGGCTTTAATTTGAAATTTATGAAAAAATGTTGGAGTATCGTGGGTAGTGATGTCGTGGGGTTTGCACAGGAATTCCACAAACTGGGAAAACTCCCGAAAGCTGCAACTTCTTCGTTTTTGGCTTTGATACCGAAATGTGAAAGTCCCTTAAACCTTGATCATTTCAGACCTATATGTTTAATTTCTGGGCTCCTAAAAATTCTGTCTAAAGTTTAGCTACCAGGTTGAGTAAGTGCATCGGTACACTCGTATCTAACAATCAAACTGCGTTCATCCCAGGTAGACAAATATTAGATGGGGTTCTGGTTATTAATGAAGTTATTGATTTTGCAAAAAGAAAAAAGAGGAACTGCTTGCTATGTAAAATAGATTTCGCAAAAGCCTACGATTGCGTGGACTGGAACTACTTAAGAGACATGATGAAAAAGATGGGATTTGGTGAGCGTTGGAGGGGATGGATGGAAGCATTAGTGTTTACAAGCTCTATGTCAGTACTAGTTAATGGCAGCCCAACAGAGGAATTCCAAGTCATTAGAGGATTAAGACAGGGAGATCCACTTTCACCATTTTTGTTCACTATTGTAGCAGAAGGTCTAGCAGGAATGGTTAGGAGTGCTATCAGCAGAGGATTATACGAAGGCTTTAAAGTAAATAACAAAATAGAATATAGTCTCCTTCAATTCGCAGATGACACAATTCTGATTGGCGAAGGATCCTGGTCAAACTTCTGGACTATAAAGGCAGTGCTGAGAGGATTTGAGATGGTGTCTGGGCTGAAGATAAATATGAGCAAGAGTAACCTATATGGGATGGGCATAGAATTAGAAGTAATGGTGGCAGCATCTCAGTTCTTGGCGTGCAGAATTGGAAAATTACCATTTAAGATTCTAGGATTACTTGTTGGAGGCAACCATAGGCGTATCAGTTTCTGGCAATCTGTTATTAACAGTTTCAAATCCAAACTGTCATCCTGGAAAAGCAGAATTCTATCAATAGGTGGAAGAGTAACTCTACTGAAATCTGTATTGTCTAATCTTCCTATATATCAGTTTGCTTTCTATAAAGTTCCGGCAAAGATCGTTCGCCAAATTACAACTATACAAAGAAAATTTCTGTGGCAAGGATCTGAGGACAAGAAGGGAGTGACATGGGTGAGTTGGAAAAACATTTGTAAGAAAAGAGAGGAAGGTGGACTTGGGATTAAGGACATAGAAAAGTTTAATAAAGTGTTATTGTCTAAGTGGATATGGAGAGTAATGGTAGATAAAGAAGCAATTTGGAGAGGCATATTGCAAGCAAGATATGGAGATATAATGAAGCTACAGTGGGGAGTAGAAGAAAAGAACAACAATCAGAACGTTTCTCTGTGGTGGAAGGACATACTTATGATAGGTGAGGATGCGCAAGGAGTAGCTAAGAGAAGCATGATAAAATTAGGCAATGGAAACACTACATTTTTCTGGAAGCAGAGATGGCTGGGAGCTTACACTTTGGCAGAATCATTCCCAATATTGTACCAGGAATGCTGGTTTAAAGAGGAGTCAGTGAGCAGCAAAGGTTGCTGGGAGGGAGGAAGGTGGAAATGGAACTTGTTGAAAGGAGGAGAAGTTTGGGGTGAGACGGCAACAAATCAGATATTGGAACTGTGTGAAACATTGGAAGGAATAGCCCCAGTTGTAGATTTACAAGATCAAACATGCTGGCCTTATCATACATCAAGGCAATATACTGTTAGTTTTGGATACGACATGCTTATGCAGGTTCTGAATTCGCAGCCCGTCGACGGCAGAAGAAAGGACGTGTTAGACATAGTTTGGGAGGCAAATGCACCCTCAAAAGTAAAGATATTCAGCTGGAGATTAGTGTTAGACACAGACTCCCTACAAAGAAGCTGCTGCTGCTGAATTTTCGTGGAATCATAACGCAACAACATCAAGTATCCTGCTGTTTCTGTTTACAACAACAGGAAGACTTAAATCACTTGTTTGTACACTGTTCAAGACTGAAACTGCTATGGAGGAAGATATACAAGTGGTGGGAATTGGAATTCGTACAACAAACTGACTGCAGTGATCAATTGGCAAAGTTTGTAGAAGATTTAAAAGGAAAAATTCCAAGAAAGAAAGCAGGGAGCATTTGGCTGACATGCTGTTGGTGTATTTGGAAACAAAGGAATGAAATTGTGTTCAATAATGCAGAAAGTGACTTTGACGAATTGTATTACAATATTCTGAGTTACACTTGGTGGTAGTTAGCAATAGAAGCCAAAGAAAGCATACAATGTACTTTCTATGAATGGTTTAAAAACCCAGCTTTATGTTTGGATCGAATTTAGTTGCTGTATATCAAATTTATTTGTATCTGTTTGGGTTGGAGTACCCCTAGTACTCTGTTATTAATCCAACTTACTTATAAAAAAATTAAAAAAAATTTTGTCTACACTTCAAATTTGTATACACTTCAAATTGCCTACCCTTCAATTTTTATAGTAAATGCATGTGTTCTCTACGTTACTGTCTTCATATTTTTGTCTTTTTTCAAAGGAAGATGATTTCCTTGGCAGTGTCCAAATTCACTCTTCCAACCTTCCAAATTCCTATATATTAAACTGTCGCCGGCTACAATTATGCATGCTTGCGAAGTTTCTATTTCCTTTTTGTCTTAAACATTTGGATTCACTATCCAATCCTCATGCACTTAAACATTTCATGAACCAATCACAAATCACCTTGCTCATCACTCTTCACTTTAACAACCTTAAACCATGTTCAACTTCTTCAAAAAATTGTTATGCCTTATATGTATTCTCTTGCTATCCTTTGATGTTTCTCAGTGTTTATCTTCTTCTTCTTCACTTGATGACTTCACTTTTTGTTTGGAGAATCATCAAATAAAAAACTTCACTGTTTTTCCTTACAATGATAACTACAAAATTCTCAATTTTTCAATTCAAAATCTCCGGTTTGCAGAACCTACCACACCTAAGCCAATTGCAATTGTACTTCCAGAGAGTTTGAAGCAGCTACAGAAAAGTTTAGTATGCTGTAGAGAATTCTCTTTGGGAATAAGAGTGAGAAGTGGAGGACATAGCTATGAAGGTACTTCTTCTGTTGCTGGTGACGGTACTCCTTTTGTCATCATTGACATGATGAATTTAAACCATGTTAAGGTTGACATAGGGACAAAAACAGCGTGGGTTGAAGGCGGTGCAACATTGGGAGAAACTTACTATGCTATCTCTCAGGCAAGTGATGTATATGGGTTCTCAGCAGGGTCATGTCCAACTGTGGGAGTTGGTGGACATATCGGTGGTGGTGGATTCGGATTGTTGTCTAGAAAATATGGACTTGCAGCCGATAACGTGGTGGATGCGCTACTTGTCGATGCTGAAGGACGGTTATTAGACCGCAAATCTATGGGAGATGATGTGTTTTGGGCTATTAGAGGAGGAGGTGGAGGTGTTTGGGGAATTGTGTATGCATGGAAAATTCAGTTATTGAAAGTGCCAAAAATGGTAACTAGTTGTAGTGTACCTAGAACAGGAAAAAAGAGAGATATTGCTAAACTACTGAACAAATGGCAACATGTGGCACCAAATTTGGAAGCTGATTTCTACTTGTCATGCTCAGTTGCTGCTGCTGGTGGTTTGGCTGAACCTAAAAATGTTGGCATATCAACAACATTTAATGGTTTTTATCTTGGTCCTAAGTCTAATGCTACATCTATGTTGAATCAAGAGTTTCCTGAATTGAATGTTGTAGACGAAGAATGCAGCGAAATGAGTTGGATTGAGTCAATTGTTTTCTTTTTTGGACTAAAAGATGGAGCTTCTGTTTCTGACTTGGGGAATAGGTACTTGCAAGATAAACAATATTTCAAGGCAAAATCAGATTATGTAAGGAGCCAAGTTCCACTTTTTGGTATAGAAACTGCATTGGATTTTCTAGAAAAGGAGCCAAAAGGGTCTGTTGTTTTGGACCCTTATGGTGGGATTATGGATCATATAAGCAGTGATTCCATTGCTTTTCCACACAGAAAAGGAAACATTTTTTCAATTCAGTACTTGATTTATTGGAAAGAAGAAGACAATGACAAAAGTGCAGATTATATTGATTGGATAAGAGGATTCTATTCTTCTATGACTCCTTTTGTTTCACAGGATCCAAGGGCTGCATACATTAATTACATTGATTTTGATCTTGGAGTAATGGAGGTGATTAGTGTTAATGATGGGGTTAATCCAAGGGTTTGGGGTGAAAAGTATTTCTTGAGTAACTATGATAGACTTGTGATAGCTAAGAGTTTGATTGATCCTGACAATGTTTTCACCAATGAACAAGGTATTCTTCCTAAGACCTTTGCCAGCTCCAATGCCTAAGTACTTAGTACACAAACGTTCTAGGAAAGTTTATGTAAACTTATTGCTCTAATGTGTCATTGTTAATGATCTACATGAATTCAATATGAAATTGAGTTAAATACAGAATACTTAAGCTACTGCATAATTTCTTCTTTCTCAATTGTTTTATATATTGGACTTAAAATCAATTCAATAATTAGTTCATGTTAACATTTTCTTTTTAGCAAGTAGTTCATGTTGAACTTGTACTTTTGTTTTTGGCCAAGCCAAGTGACATGGTTAAAGTTATGTACTAGTTTGATGCGAACAAAGTTTAATTTTTTATTTATTGGAGAAAATATTGATATTGGTTGGAAAAAATTTCAGAGTCCTGTTGAAATTTAATGGATGTGACTGCAACATACTCTACTTCACATGAAGATAAAGCCATAATACCCTGCTTCTTTAAACTATGTGAGATTGACGTTAATCCAAGCATGTACTAATATCTAGTTGTGCTCTTTCTATAATCTTGGTAACGAGTCCAATTTGAATCAGAATAACCATACACCTTGGTCTCCATTCTTGTATTTTGTTAATTTGGCATGAGTGCTCCATAATTAGTTGTACCTCTAATGTACCTTTAGATCCTCTTTGTTGCAAGTAGATGATATAGATTTGGCATCTCCATGAATCTATTGACCAATCTCACACAATGACAAATACCAAACATTATTTTGCAAAGATGCCTTAATGAGTCATTGACCTACTTGTACAATGAACTATCCACCAATTTATCTTCTATCTCCTTCAATTTGATGTTGGTCTCCTTAGATGTGATTGTAGGATTGAAATGCTCATCTTAAACTTATTAAGGACGTCTTCTGAATATTTATTCTTATGTAAGAAAGCTCCATGCATTGTGTTCACAATATCCATTTCTAGGAAGTAAGCCAAAATTTCTAAGTGTGACATCTCAAACTCATTCTCAATTATTTCTTTGAACTTTACCAATTCATTTTCTTCAGAACCTGTGACCAATAGATCATCCACATAGATACATAGGATGACTTGGTCTTGTTCACTTGAGTCTTTCACATATACTTTATGTTCGGATGTGCCCTTGTTGAAACTTAGCTTGATCAAGAACCTATCAATCCTCATGTTTCATGCCCTAAGTGATTACTTAAATACATACTAATTTTTTCTCATCATGTACATCATATTTTGTTTCTCTTTCACCTCGAAACTAGGAGGATACTTTACATAAACTTCTTCTTCTAGAGTTTTATTGAGGAACGTTGAATTCACATCAAGCAGGTGCATCTTCCAATCTCTATATGCTGCAATGGCTACAACCAATCTAATCGTTCCATATTTCAGCAACATCGTTCATATTAGGTGATCCTGACATGGTTTACTGTGGGACGACTCCACATTCAAGAATTCACCATATGAAGCTATTGTGTCAAGCAGGTATACATTATTATGACTAATAAGTGAACCAGTTCAAACAATACTTGAATTAAAAGAAAATTTAAACATATTATTCTCAAATGAACACAAATAACTTCATTTGTCAAAATAAGAAACTGAAATTAAATTCTGTCTAAATGACGACACAACAAAAATGTCTTTTAAATCCAAATAAAAATCCAGTAATATGATAATCTAAAATCTCTTACAGCTTCCACCTCTACCAACTTACCATCTCCAACATAGATGTATCTTTCAACGTCATTTGGCTTCTGGTAGTTCAAGCAATCCTTTCTTTGCACGCTAAGTGTGATATTTAGGACATTTCTTCTTCACATGTCTAGACGTTTTGCAATAGAAACAATTATCATCCTATTTTTTCTTCTTTTGTGCTGGAACATTTTCAGCTTCATTCTTGGGTTCATAAGTCATCTTTCTTTTTCCCTTATAGGTGCTAATAAAATGAGCACTTTGGCATTAGTTATATCTTTTGATATACTACCCCTAAAGACCTCAAGAATGTCGCGCTTAATGATCATGAGACACATGCGATTGGAGCGATTCCACTTCTCATAATCTATCCTCTAAATAAAGGTAGTAGATTCCGTAGAAGAAGCGGATTATTCCTTTCTTAATGCAAGGTCAAAATCCATACAGCCAAGAACAATCTCTATATTCTCTTCCCAGTCCTTGAAATTTGTCCCACTAAGGACCGGGACCAATTTCAGATAGCCGATATTTAAGCAATTGTAGTTGAAAAACAAGAACAAAATTAAATATTTTAAATATACTCACATAAAAAATTGAATTATCAATTTGTTCAAATAAAGACATAATTCATCTCAAGATACCTAGTGCATCATCAATATTGAGTCTTTAGATACTAATATTATATGTTAGTGGTACTCTTGTTGTAACGATTAAACATTGATAATAAAAACATGTTGAATATTAAACCCCTATTTGGATTGATTTATTATTCACATGTAAAATCTTATATTTATCACATGTTTACCATCACAAGCGCATATAAAAATCGACCAGCCACCAACTGTCTTTTAAGTCAATTGATACTCTCATGGACAAGCATACACAGAATCCAAAAATTATTTAACATTTTTCATAAAAGAGATCACTTTAGCGGTTCTTTCATTTCAATATATCACTTTAAAAAGTTAAATTATTTATAAAAATACATTCCTAGTCAAATTTGAACAAAATTGAACCAAAAGAAAATTTGAAATTAAATCCAAAATAATAGACAATAGTGCACTGTTACCAGAAAATTGAAATTAAATTAAAATCCAAAATTTGAACATAAATATATCAAAATTAATAGATAAAACAACTAATAATTACGGCCATGCAAACCAATACGTCATATCCGTGTATCAATTCATGTTTGCTTTATAGTGCGGAGTACAACAAAACACCACAATTCTGAATTGAGGAATAATATCCTTACACCAAGTTTTGACAATTACACCTTTGACAATTACACCAAATTTTGACATAAAATAAGTATACATCTCTCAGCTATCATTGAAATGCGATATATCACGGATGGTTCAAGACTCTGAGTTGTTGAAAGTGACCCACTTCCCGCACGAAAAGTAGGGAATCCATATCTTTTTTATAAAGTTCATTTCAATTTTAAAACAAATCTAAATAAACAGTACATGCGCATGCATTACACACAAGATACAAAACCTCACTACTTATAATTCTTTTTTAACACTACTTATTCCATTTTTTATTTTACTATATTTACATTTAATTTTTGTTTTACAATTATATTTATAAGTTATTCGAACATTGAATCACAATTTGAATCAATACATCTATCAATTAAAAATCTTAAAATAATTAAATTTGAATCATAAACTGATTATCAAATTCATTTGTTAAAATTAATAAAATATAAATCAACAACACTAAACATAATTAACCAAATATTTAAATAAGTTGACTATAAGTTATTGGCGAATTTTAATGTTGAAAAAGAAAAACAAACAAAGTATCAGAGAAAAATGAAACAAAATAATATAACGTAGAAACTCTAAAACGGAAGAAAAAATCATGACCATTATCAATAGACAATGAGAATAATACTATGTAAAAATAATTACAACAAATAATAAACCATCAACTACCCCAAGTCCCTAGTACACCCACACCCTCTAAAATAAATATTTAACTACATCTCACAATACTCTAATACAAGAGTATAAGAGAACAAAAAAAAGTCAAATACAAGTTTAAAGTGTTTTTGACTAGTGCATTCCGTAAAGAAAAATTTGAATCTTATATATAACATTGGACACCCTCTTCATTCACTAAATTAAGAGATGTGAGACTTAGAAAAACTTTAATTTTATATATAGTCTTGGACTCCTTCTTCCTTTACAAAAATAAGCGATGTGTGACTTCTTCAACATGTATATTTTCAACCAACCCCAACAATCTCTATGTTGATTGTAAATAATACATTAACTTTCATTGTCTTCACTAACAATCATACTCCACCATAAAAAGTATAATCACTTGAAACTACATCTGTAACACCCTTATAAACCCACATATATTTCACATGTATTTTTACGAAAATTAAAAATAATTAGAGACCACAGAAGGGCGTCACAACTTCATAGAACATTAAACAACAAATAATCATGCTCCATAACACGGGTTGCAAAAACACTGTAAATCATATCATACTTTGGTCTCATTATACAATCACTTCAAACAACGCAGTGGATTCACAATCTTAAAACAATTCTTATTATTAAGATATTTCACTAAAATCCTCATCATAATTCAACAATTAAACTTAAAATTTTCAAAACGGTTCAAAATGCCAAGAAAGGTAGTTTATAAATTTTTTTAAAAAAACTAAAGACATAGAGTTCACAATCAAACGATCTCAACTCCGATATTGCATATCAGATCAAGACTCCCTTTATTCTACGGAAAACAAATAAACTCACTCTGAATCTATCCTCTAAACTTCATGCATTAAGCTTGATCACCTGCAAGTTATCCACGTTTCGAGGAAACATTTCCAAGCAGAAAGGGTGAGTAAATCACAATCATTATAAAATACATAAAAAATAAACATAGTAGATATACACATAAGCAAGACATCACACATCAACAAAACCTCATGTTATACTCACACCTTCACAACTTCATCAATACACAACAACATATCATTACACACCATTTACCATCAAGTATCATCAAATCAAATAATTATGCAATGTCACATAGAATGTAATGCAACATCATAGACTCATGCATGTGGTACCAAAACTTCATTGATGACTCAGTCATCGTTATCTCCAAAGATCCCCACTAATAAGGTCGGTTCCCGCTTGAAATTAGAGCACTTCATATTTTGCACTCAATCCACACTATGGGATAAATGCCATCACAGAACTATATCATCCTATAAACATCACTAGATTCAATATCCTGCAAAACATCAATGGACCAATGTCTTATCATATGTCATGAATGCATGATGCAAAACATCTCAATAACAACATGACCACTTCTAGTCAAAACACGTCATCATTCATCGAATTCATCACAACATCATTTTATCATTAAAATAAGTAAAACATCTTCATATCATCATCATATACACAAAATATCATTATAACATCATCATAAACAAAGCATCATCGCAATCCAACACGGGGAACCTAAATTCATCCTCACTTAGGTATTATGAATATTCTCCTTACTTCTCATTTTACCCCACCAAACTATAGTTCATTGCATTAGCTATCCAACACTTCAAATAGAACCTCATACCGAGTTCTAAAACTCAACGTATGACACTTTTAAGAAATCCAACACAACCATTCAATTGTGCCATCCATCGCCTAGCGACGAAAATCCATCGCTTTCGTGTCCAGACTCGCCCGACGAAGCTTGGAGCGACACACTCTAGTGGCTTCCACCTTTCCACTTCTGCCTGACGACACAACCCTTCACCCGACAATCCACACAATTAGTTAAATAGAATAATATTGTTAGATAGAGACCATGAGGAAAATGTGGTAATAAGGTGAATTAAGTGAGGGTAAGATGGAAAAACCAATTAAGGGTCCACAGGTTAAGTGAGACAAAAGATATTTGGGGTTTTAGAAACGCTCATTATGTACATAGTTCTTAGGAAAAGAGGCAGAGGCAGAGCTAGGGCACAGAGAGGCAAAGAGGAATTTGTAGAACACGAAGAGGAATCAGAAGCTAGCAATAATCGTAAGGTAAAGGGTGTTTATATTGATTATTGATTTAAGGCTTAGATAGTTGTAGATTATAGTGGGTTTCGGTTGTGATGAACATGAGATGATTTGATGAAATAGATGATGTTTTGTGGCTTTAAATTGTAAATAATTTGTACCCATAATGTAGAATACAATGGATTATTGATGTTTGATGAGAACCTATGATTAGATGGTGTTTTAGGACCTATTATATGCAGAAATCGCAAGGTTGAGACTGGTTTTTATGCAAAAATTCGTAACAGGAAAACCTTGTATGCGAAGCGTCATTGGGCGATGAGGAAATGTCATCGGGCGATGGTGGCATTGTGTGGATTGTCAGGCGAAAGGTTGTGTCTTCAGGAGAGAGTGGAAAGGTGGAATCCACTAGAGTGTGTCGCTCCAAGCGTCGTCGGGCGAGTCTGGACGCGAAAGCGATGGATTGTCGTCGCTAGGCGATAGATGGCAGAATTGAATGGCTGTGTTGGATTTCTTAAAACTGTCATAACTTGAGTTTTAGAACTCGGTATGAGGTTCTCTATCTAACAATATTATTCTATTTAACTAATTAAAATAACTTTAAAATAATTGTTCTAATTATTCTAAAATATTAAAAATCCTCTTAATCATCTTAATTCTCATTACATTATATCAACCATCATAATTATCAAAACATCACATTTATCTCAATTCATCATGGTATACTTCATACTCATCAAAACATCAAAGAACATCACAATTATTCACATACAACACCAAAACATCATATATATCAAATACTTCACAAAGACTCCTATATCCACCCTAAATTAATTAATTAAATAATTAATTTGGAAATTTGTGGCGTTGCAACACACTCCAAGAATTTTTACATTGCTTTCGCCGACAATTTTTAAAAACTATCATACTCTACCTAAAGAAGAGTATACTTTACTTGAAGCTAAACCACTTCAAGAATTTTCACATGTCGAAAACCAGGTTGAAACTTTATGGTGCAACTTTCATGTTGGTAGGCAGCTCTTCAACCATCAACATAATCTTCCACCTTGTGTAATCTTGATTGTGTCAATACACTTTGACTTGAACTTTCCACAAGTCAAAAACAATTCTTCCATCCATTTTCTCTAGTCCAAATTGCATAGCGGAACTTGTGACTGCAACTCAACAACTTTTTCACAACACTACCCTTCTTTTCTAACGTGGAAGATCTACCCTTCTTTTCTGATGCCATTCTTTTTTGATGTGGAAGATTAGACAAAACTGTAACCACAAATCATACTAAGAGCACTTATCTCCGGATCAAACCAAAACCTCTGATACCAGTTGTTGGAAAAAAAAAAACAAAACATATAGAAAAAGGGAAAATTTTATAACACAAAAACATAATGTGGAAACTTCAAAACGGAGAAAAAAAAAACCACGACCATTATCAAAGACAACCAGAGAATAATACTATTTAAAAATTGTCACGATACATAATATACCATCAACTACTCCAGGTCCTCAGCACACCCACACTAAATACAAACTTAAAGTGTTTTTGACTGATGCATCTTGTAAAGAAAAACTTGAATCTTATATATAGCTTTGAACTCCATTTTCATTCACAAAACTATCGATGTGGAACTTGGAAATTTTTTAATTCTATATATAGTCTTGTACTCCTTTTTCCTTAACAAAAATAAATAATACTCCTTCTGTTTCAAAATAAATGTCGCATTTGATAAAATTATTTGTCCTAAAATAAGTGCCATTTTTAGTTTTCAATGTAATTTTAACTTTTATCTTCCAATTATACACTATAATTAATACTCTTAATTTATTATTCTCTTACTATGCATTTATGATCATTTAAATATACCAATAATATAAATAAGGATATTTTTGTAAAAATTCTATTATTTCTGTTTCATTTATCACATTTTCTTAATCTGTGTCAAATAACAAACTATGATAATTATTTTGTGATTTTTTTAACATATACTTCTTTCGTAATGAATTATAAACAAATTTAACAATATGTAATTTTACCAAATATAATAAAAAACTTAACTTTTTATATTTCGTTAAAACGATGAAATATTTGAAACCAAATCCAACAAAATCCCTAAATAATAAATAACACAATAAAATGAACGATTAAATATTGTTTAGGAAATTTTTTTTTGAGATTTCTTAATCCATCCCATATTTTTTTTAGGCACCACGTAAAATTCCAAAAATATTTCTAAAAACCAAAAATATACTTCTAAAGAGCACCAACATACATACAATTTATTCGTTTTCTAATATTCACCTTATTTTACAATAATTTTTTTTCCAGAAATGCACTTCTGATATAAACCGGAAATACACTTCCTCCGATTTTATCTAAAGCTATTTAAACAATGAAAGTGCTTATACATATATGTTTAGATCTATCTTATTAAAATACAGTCCAAAAATGCATTTCTAATTTATATTCGAAGTGTATTTTCAATTATTTTTTATAAAATAGGAATTTTTGGATGGAGTTAAGAATCTAAAATATTTTTTAATTTTTAAAATATTTTCGAAATTGCATAAGACATTTTTCAACCAATAAGATTAAAAATTTTTTTTTTTTTTTTTTACTTTTGTTCATTCATTGAATATGGGGACTAAAGTGAACAAGTACTACCAAATATAGAAACACCATGATGTTGCTTTGACCTCAAAAGCCACCATATGTTTTTACTCAAAACGTTAACTTCAACTCATTTATCTAGGGATAGGAAAAAACTGTCAGTAGTATACTCAAAGCCACCATTGCTGAGTATGTGCATGCATGCCATATATCGCTATCAAAATTTTCTTATAATTTTGTATTGATATCATAAATATTTTTTAAAAAAATTTCTTCCGTCTTTTTAATTGTCATTTTTAAGAAAAATAATTATTTTTTTAATTAAGATAGTAATGATTATTATTTAGTCAAAATTATTCTTATTATTTATTAGGAAGAGAAAAAAAAATTAAAAATATAAAAATAAAATATTATAAAAAATAATATATATATATATATATATATATATATATATATATATATATATATATATATATATATATATATATATATATATATATATATATATATATATATATATATATATATATTTATATATATATATATATTTTATTTCATAAATGATATATTATTTGTATACATATATACTGTCAAAGAGAAAAAAAACATGTGACTTGAAATTTTTTAAAAATATATTATTTTTATTTGTACTAATTATATTTACTACTAAAAAATTACTATCAAATTGAATTTTTTTAAAATTGTTCTCATTGTTTTTTAAGGTTTATTTAAATTATATTATATTCAATTAATTTAAATTAAATGATAAAATTAATATATTTTTAATTTAAATAAAATTATATTCTATTCTATTCATTTAAATTAAAGGAAAATTTTATATATTTTTAAAATAAAATACATAATAATATTAAAAATGCACATAATTTAGAAAAATATATTAAAAAATAAGTTGAAAATATAAAACAAAATAAATTTTATTGATCATCGTTCATTTTGTCTAAATTTTATTTAAATTATGATTATAATTTCATTTAATTTAAAATGAACGATAAAAAATTTAAAAAAAAATAATGAGAAATTTAATTTAAACAAAATGGAAGAATACAATTTTTATTTTGTAAGTATTTGTATAATATCTATTCAAATACTTATAAAATTTAAATAATTTTATTTTAGATTTTCTACTTATATTTTAATATATATTTTTTAAAATTATGTGCATTTTGAATATTATTTTGTACTTTATTTTTAAAATATATTAATTTTCCTTTAATTTAAATGAATAGAATATACTTTTATTTAAATTAAAAAATACTGATTTTATCATTTATTTTAAATTAATAGAATATAATTTAATTTAAATAAACCTACAAAAATAATTAGAATTTTTTCAAATGTTTTCAATTTGATAGTAAATTTTAGTAGTAAATATAAATATTGTTATTGATTGATCATTTTTAAGTAATGTTATTTATTTTATATATAAATAGTACTAATTAAAAATAATATTTTTTATTTTATTTTTCAAGTCACATGTTTATTTTTCTTTGATAGTATATGTTATTATATATGAAATTGATTATTCATGTGACAAAAAAAAGAATATTTTGTTTAAGATATATGACATTTATTAGCAAAATATATATGGAATGGTTGGTCTTGTGAAAAAAGGAAACATTTTACTAAGATGCTTTTTTATAATAGCCATTGGATTTTAAATAAATCAAAGGTTATAAATGAGTGTAATACTTGGTGTAATTTGATCCCTCCTCATATATATATATATATATATATATATATATATATATATATATATATATATATATATGAGAAGGATCAATTACAAGACACCATGAGACACTCAAAACGTTACGATTAAGATTTTTTAAAATTGACCGTTGGATTGAAACATACTATCATATAGATCATTCCTATAAAGTTTGAGACTAATCTATAATGATTTACTATGTCAATGAACTACATCAAAATTAACGTTATATGAAAGTTCATTTTGACGTTAATTTTTGGATATCTTGATCGTATAGTAAACCATTATAGATTAATCTCAAACTTTATAGGAATGATCTATGTGATGGTATGTTTCAATCCAACGGTCGATTTTAAAAAATCTTAATTCGAAGTAACGTTTTTGAGCGAGTGTAACTCATGGTGTAAGTCTTTAGGTATAATTTGATCCTCCTCATATATATATATATATATATATATATATATATATATATATATATATATATATATATATATATATATATATATATACCAAGAAATATGTTTATTATTATTTTTTTTTAGATAATAACTTTTATTTTTTTATAATATTCTTAATTTTGAATTTTTTTAATTTATTTTTTTCTCTTCCTAATAAATAATAAGAATAATTTTGACTAAATAATAATCATTTTACTGTCTTAATTAAAAAAATTTCTTAAAAATGACAATTAAAAAGACGGAAGAAATCAATTCCATTTTATAAAATCATAAAATCATACTTTTATAAAATAAGTTTTTTTTATCCTCATGTAATTCTTCATATAACTTTTTTTTCTAAAAAAAATGATAGTCTAAATATAATTTTAAAAAATACTCATAATTCATAATAAAAAATAGTTTTTATTATTTAAAAAAAATTAAAATTAAAATCTTTTCTTTTTACTTATACTAAGTTGATGAATTTTTAATTAGAGTACAAAATAATATTCAAATTGGCTATAAAAAATAAATAAATAAATAATAAATATATATAATTAGAGTACTATGTAAGTTGATTCTTATTAATATTTCTTAAACCATTTTTACAATCTTTTATTATACGTTTCATCTTTAGTGACAAATAAATTTATTTTTAAACAAATTTTACTATCTATTTTTATTTATTTTAATAAATTATATTCCCCTCACTTATGATAAACTAGAATATTTGATAAGATTTTAAATAGAGTATAAAATAATATTAAAAACTTATATAAATAAAGAGAAGAAAACTCAAATAATGAGTTCATAGTAATTAAGTTGTAAATTAAAAAATAAATATAAAGTGGATAATGAAATCGATAAAGTTTTCACTTATTTATAAATATTATTTTATTTTATTATTTTAATTATTTTAATTTCACAACAAAATATAGATATACTCGTTATTTATTTATTTATTTTTTATACCCAATTTGAGTATTATTTTGTACTCTAATTTAAATTTTATCAACTTACTTTAAGAAAAAAGAAAAAAATATTTTAAGTAATTATTATTTTTAAATAATAAGAACTGTTTTTTATTATGAATTATAATTATTTTTTAAAATTATATTTTGATTTACATTGTTTAAAAAAAAATAGATATGAAGAATTACATGAGTGATTAGAAAAGATGAGAAAAAAGATTTTATTTTATAAAAGTATGATTTTATGATTTTATAAAGTAGAATTGATTTATTACCTAAATAAGATGAAGCTATTTGAATGTTTGATATGATCATTAACTAGTCACCTAATAACCATTAGATCAAAACAATATCAACGATTAATAATTAGTGTAATTCATGGTGTAACTCTTCGGATTAATATTTTTTAAAATTAACCGTTGGATTGAAACATACCATCATATAAATCATAACTATAAAGTTTGTGGTTAATCTATAATGATTTACTATGTCATTGAACTACATCAAAATTAGTATATATATATATATATATATATATATATATATATATATATATATATATATATATATATATATATATATATATATATATATATATATATATATATATATATATATATATATATATATATATATATATATATATATATATATATATATATATATATATATATATATATATATATATATATATATATATATATATATATATATATATATATATATATATATATATATATATCAGATTATAGAAAATAGGGAGTATAAAACTTAACATAACACAACTTTTCTACATTAAAAGTGGAGCATATGTCCCTTTTCTCGTATAAGCAACATTTCTTAATTTGGTCAAACACATCATTTTCAAACATTACAGTATAATGTCTGCAACAATTATTTTTCATTATTTGTGCCTCATTATTTGTGCCGTAATAAATCTCATTGTTTAACGCTATACATTATGCAATAGTGAAGACTGTTTCTGCAGGTCGGTAAAAGAATTTTTTTTATCTTTCCCTTAAACTTTGCCGAGGAAAGGGATCTAAATTTGTTAATTAGCTAGATTCATAGCATCATTATTTTATACTAGTACTATTTTTTATATGTATTTTATTAAGCTACCAAAGTCTATTTAATATGTATAGAACAAAACTATGTTTATAAGTTATTATTTGTATACTAATATACTAGTAGTAGATAACAGTAAGCTTTTATGAAAGTGATGAAAAAGCAAGCACGAACACAATCTGAAAGTGATGCACTTTCATGTCATGCCGAGGGTTTTTAATTGGGATAATAAAATAAATATTAGCCAAAGATTTTCTCAATGATCGAAAAGATTTTCCCAGAAAATAAATAAATTAAATAATTTGTAGTTTTATTATGTCTGAACTTTAGGCTATATAATCTCAAAGGCATCTGATTATAATAAACAGACTACAGAGAGTACAGTAGTAAAGAGAAAAAAAAGTAACTTTTTACAATAAATAGAAATTTTTGAACCGTCTCTGTTAATGTTTTTCCGAGATTATGTTATAGAAGATATTATCTATGACTAAAGATATTCTATAACAATCAGATATTTTTGATTATAAATGTGTTTAATTTCCTCTCTAAGAATTTGGGAGTAAACATACTTAAAATTTTGTAATTAGTTACGTAAAAAAAATAAGTTGTTGCAATACTAATTCAGAGCTGTTATATGAATAAATCACACATTTCTGTAATATGTTACTCATATTTATTAAAATCACTTTGTCTATTTTCTTATTTTTTCGTAATTATTATCTACTTGTAATTCAAACTAAAACGCTAGTTTTTTTTTATAATTGAGCAAAAATTTGAACTTCATATGTACTCGCAATCATTGAGATCGACATTCGAGAAAATGTTCTCATTATTACTACATAAGCAAAATAATACACTTATTATTTCTCCGATCAAATTTTTGGCGTCGTTGTCGGGCACTGCAAAAATATAGAATTCTAATTTTAGTTCAATTGAAATTTCGTTGCTCGTTAACTAAAATTTTGTTTAAGTTCTTATTCGAATTTTATTTTATTATAAAATAAGAAAAAAAGTCAGATTAATTTTTGATTCATGAATTCATCTATAAATTAAAAACATGCATCATTAATAAAAAAATATAGGTAAAAATAAAACACACTTGTAATATCTTACATTCAAATCTAATAGTTAAATTCAACATAATTAAGTAGTTCAACATAAGTTAACAAGCATTACAGCAAAACAAACATAAATAATTCAAAAGTCATCACATCAAAACAAACATAAGTAGTTCAACAAACATTACATCAAAACAAACATAAGTAGTTCGACATAAATTCAAGTTCAACATAAGTTCACTAATCAATCTTCATCTATATTTAACATTAAAGTAAAACATTATGCGGTTAGTTAACATTATATATATTTGACAAAATGTAACCATTTAACAACGGCAGAAATGTAACTATTTAAAAAAATCAATAGACAACATGTTTGTAACTTTTAACATTTAATAGCTGCATAATTTACAATAGACAACATATTTGTAAGTCTTAACATTTAACAGTTGCAGAATTTGCAACATATAACAGCATACAACAATATGTAACAACATATAACAGCCTATAACAGTAACATATAACAACATTTTAAGATTTAACAGCATATAACAACAACATACAACAACATACAACAACCTATAACATCATATAAAATTATGAAAAACAATCGCGACCGCACCATGCCCGCCCTATTTTTTTGCGGGGCGGGGCGGGCATTGTTAAAAATGCAGGTTCAATATTTAGGCTCGACCTGCAAAAAATGAAGCGTTAAACGTGCTTTCTCCGCGGATGGGGCCCATTTTGCAACCCCTACATAGAGCCATGCGACGTTAAATGAAGTGCTACGTGGGAGGAAACTCACGCTTTTAATGACTTAGTATTTTCTTTTTATTGTTTGTTTTGTTTCGTTTTTAGGTAATAAACAAGGCCTTACAGGTGCAAGCTATGATGCAACACTTGGTGTTGCATCACCTTCCGTCTCCTTAATAAGGAGCTCTATGAGTCACCCTTCTCGTTCTTCTTCTAAAACATTGGGGTCATTGTTTAATTCAAGTTGAGGGGAGGTTTGTTTTTGTTTGTTTTATGTTATTTTGTTGGTTGAAAACTACACTTCAAAGTTCTCCTCGAATATCGACCGAAATTTTTGTTTTGCAGAAGAGTTTTTAATTCAAAGAGACCGGAAATAGTATATAGAGACAAAGGTATGATTGTTTGAGGGTAAGAATTTCAAAATAATGTGACAAAAGGGGGTTTACTTGAACACCTTAGATTCCCTAAAAAGTGATACAAGTCTAACATGTTCATAGTGCCTGAGTTCTGAGAAGTACTCCTTGAGTAGTTTATCTTGATAGTCTAGTATAATTTAGATTCACATGCATGTATGATTGGTTGAGAAATAAATAATTTTGGCACCAAATGATAAAAAGGAGGTAAAAGGAAACCGACCTGCTAAATTGGGTATCCCTCACCAGGTTATTCATCCCAAAGGAGGTTGATCTCAAACATCGTCCAAATAAGGACAATATATAAAAATAGCAATTGCTACTTATTTGGTGCCTAAACATAAAATTCTTGTGCATGCGGTAATTATCATAATTCTCATTGCCTTAATTTTATTGTCTGAATGAAAAAGGAAGAAAATTGAAAAAGACTCAAGTATGAAGCATAGTTAGAGAGGTATCCGAAAGGGAAGCTCAAGTTTAAAATGTTCTCACAAAAGCTCTTCACGTCATGTGAATGTCGAATAAACCATTTCTTGACCAATGTGAACGAAAGACTCACGTATGAGTACCGATATACTTTGCAATTCATGAGCTCTTTTATTTATTGCTTGAGGTCAACAAACGATCTAAGTTTGGGGGAGTTTGATCATTGGTTTTTATACATTTGTTTAGCGTTAATTCTAGTTAAATTATGTCATTGTTTTTAAGAGCTTTATTTTCCTTTTCTGTATTTTATGCTTTGGTTGTGTCTCTTTAATGTTTTTAGGTTCAGATGAGCATTCAAGAAGAATCGGAGCAAAAACTAGAAAAAATTGCAAGAATTCAGAAAAGTTTTATGCACACTCCAAGAGGTCTGCCATGGCGTCCCGTGTCAGGCAAGCAACAATTGCAAAATAGAAATCAGAAGTCTGCCACAGGCTCCCGTGGCAGCTGCCTTTGCCCGTGGTAGGATGTCTGGGATCAAAAATCAAAATTTGAAATTACAAAAGGCTTCCATGGCCTCCCGTGGTGTCCCCCACGACCGCCTGTGGTGGCTGCCACGATCTGTGGCAGCATGTGACATTGATTTCCTAATTTTTTTAAATATTTTATCCATGGGTTGAGCTATGAGGGCGTTTTCGGTATTTCCAACCGATTTGAATGGATGTTTGCTATTTAGATGAGTTTTGAAGAGGAATTAGATGACTTTTTGGCAAGCGAAGAATTACACGAGAAAATATTGGAGAAGACAAGGGTTTCAGTAGGAAGGAGATTTTCTTGAACAAAAGTGATTGAAGATCAAATTTCTTCCCAATACTTATAATGTCTATAATTTATCTTTTGTTTTCTTTGAATACTATGAGTAGCTAAATCCCCAATGCTAGGAGGTGTCCCTGATTTATGATAACACGAATTTATATAACATATTTGACGTAATTTTCATAAACAATGTTACTATTTTTATTTAATTATATTACTTTATTTTCTGTATTACGCTAGTATTTGTTTATTTTGCAGATATTTAATTAAATGAAGAATTTTCGAGAAAAGAAGTAAAAATGGAGGAGACATGAAGAAAAATGCTCAAAATATAAAAGAAAAGATAAAAGGCCCAATTACAGAAGCAAAGCTAGGCCCATCAGCCAAACTTCCCATTATCACCCCATGATCTTTTCAACTTCCCACTTTTCCACTTCTTTCTCCACTTTCCCCATTATCATCACTACTTCTCTCATGATAACTTCCACAATTTCTCACTATATAAACTAGTTAGCATTCATTTTAGAGACATCCAAGTTTGTGCGCGGAAGCGTTATTCATAGTTTTAGGCAGAAATCATATTTGTAAAAGTGGTAGTTTCTCATATCGGGGAACTACCACACCATTAGTTTTAGGCCTACAATCTATGTACTCTTGGATCACAATCTTGTCATCATAATAGAAGTTTATTTCAAGTTCTTCATTTCTCGCATTTAGGTGTTCTTTATTGTATTATTATTATTATTATTATTATTATTATTATTATTATTATTGTTGCTATTATTATCATTTACTACTTTTAATTTAATTATCATGTTGCTCTTAATTTTTATCTTCATGTTTAGTTTGTTTATGCTAAATTCTATGTTTGGCTAAATCGTTTTGATATTGGTATGTAAATTAATCGAACCAAAGGAATCGAAAATAAAGCGGCATAATGTTACGTTGTTAAAAATATTCTTTCGATTTAGATATCTAATTTAATTTATTAAAAGGTTTAGAAACCAACAGAGCGAAAGTTTGAGGTTAATAAACCGGATTAAGGTTAGAAACCAACAGAGCGAGTTTGAGGTTTAGAACCGATAGTGGATACTAGGTATTAATTTTAAAGATCATGACAGCTTTTAAAAGAGATTAAACTTTATTTATTTTCAAAAAGTGTTTTTAAATTCGGCGGGATAGCGAGAGCATACGTTAGGATTTAATTACATGATCCGATTCAACAGAGCGACAGTTTGAGATAGGATCTTTAGATGAATATTGTTTGCTGAAATAGGATTTTTATTCAACTTGAGTAACACGTCAGTGGAAATTCAGATCCCCTTAGGTTAGACGAATTACAATAGTTCGATTTATACCGTAACCAAAAATCTTAAAGAATTATTCGCCTTAGCTGTATACCGTAACTTAGGATAACAATAGTTCGATTTATAGTCTCTGTGGGTTCGATATCTTTTAAAACTACGCGATAGGACTGTGCACTTGCAGTCTGCTGATTAATAGACGATAAAGTCGCGATCAATTTACATATGTAATGACTTTAATTTTATATTTGCAATAACTGTTTATTTCATAATTGATTTAATCTCTTAATATTTCTAGTGTCTTCTCTGTCGGATAAACAAGGTTTGATTTATGATTTGCAATTAAGTTGTACCGCCATTGTTAATGCTTTTATGAGATTATGCTATAGTAGATATCACCTAGGACCAGGGATACCCTATAATAACCAGATATTTTTGATAATAAAAATGGTTAATTTCATCGGTTAGTTTCTTTGGACTTAGGATGAAAGATTGAAAGTTTCATCTATAAGGACTTAGGAGTAAACAACCTTAATAACCGATAATTGATTATGTAAAATATGTCATCACAATACTAATTCAGAGTCGTTATAGGAATAAATCACACACTTCCCTAGCATGTTACTCATATTTGTTAAAACCACTTAGTCCCTTTTTTTTTTCGGAATTATTATTATCTATTTGCAATTCAAACCAAAATGCTAGTTTTTGTTTAATTTAGCAAAAATTCGAACTTCATATTCAATCGCAGTCCTTGAGATCGAAATTTGGGAACTTTCCTCATTAGTACTACAGAGGAAAAATAGTATACTTGCTATTTTTACGATCAATATTTCACTATGATGAACGTATTGTACCACCAAAAAGATTTGGTGAGCTCTTTGTCTTCCACGATCATTTTCTACCGATATGGAAGCTAACAATGAAAGAGATGTTTTTACTATTCAACAGTCTATTTTCTCAGCCTATATAGAGGGATGACTACTTCATTGGAAAAAATGACGATTCAACGATTAAAGAAATACAAAGAAATTTGAAAAGAAAAGTCAATGTGTAAAGAAATTCAAGAGAGAATACTCAAGATGAAATCACAACACAAAGAGTCTTTGCTCAGATTTTTGTTAATCATTACTCTCCAAAAACACAATATTTGTTGCTCATACTTGTGTTTTTATTATCATTGTTGTATACACAAGAGTTGTTCATATTTGTGTGTAAATATTTGTTCCTCATTGTAAGTCACTACTACGAAAGACCCATTTAACAACGGTTGGTAAATACATATAATCACGCAGGATCAGGCATTGTTGTATAGAGTGTTGTTGTAAATTCGCTACTAATAATCACGATCATGAGACCGTTATAGTATACAGGTAAGCTCGTGCAATATTACTACAATTATGTTTATTCACTTGTAATATATAAGGTACAGGGTTGGAAACCTAGCAACAAATAAGTTACATTAGATTACAGTTAATATAAATAACCAGTGTGGAACGTACCCATAGTTTATTATATATACAAATTTATTTTGCTTGTTTTACCATACAACTCATTAAATAAATACAACCATTAAAATTGGTAAAGAGTTATATAATCTGAAAATTAAACTTTTCTTGAAAACCAACTTAAACACACTATTGTATTTATAATTGCATGCGTCTCATTCAACACATTTTATGTTCTTTAACACATCTATGGTTCAATGGTCGAATTAATTAAATGCATCGATATATTTTATTATTGTTTACCTCATAACCGTCGCTTATCATCGTGATTGTTATGATGACTTATCATCACAATAATCATGATCTTAACAATCACAAAGATACGTGACAATGACGAGGTAAAGTAAAATAATAGATATCAATGTATTGTAGGAATCCGACCATTGAACCATATATTATGTGTTAAAGAACATAATATGTGCTGAATGAGACTCATGCAATTTAGAATACAATGATTGATATAGGTTGGTTTTCAAATACATCTTAATATTCATATTATAGTTTCTATGTCAATTTAAATGGTTGGATTTTTATTAAAAGGTTAGTGAAACAAACAATATACACAATACATAATAAACTATATTTCATCTTGATATGTAAATCAGCTTAAGAATTTAAAGAACAAAACATTGATAAGTCACAAGAAGCCTTTTTCTTATGAGTTAGCAATATTTTGTTCTTGTTTTGAAAATAGTTGTCAACAAAAACAACATACAAAAACCCAACAAATACACGTAATAACACAATAAACACAACATACATTTTAGCAACAAAACACTAACAACATACAATATCATAAAATATATTAAGTTGTTATAAAACGCGTCTGTTATTGAAAATAATCGTGGAACTATGAAGTTCATCTAGTTTGTGAAACAATGAAAAAAAATACAAAGTGGATGAAGTTTCCACAATGACTTCATACTTCTTATATTTTTTCCCATTGCTACACGAACCATATGTACTTATTATACGCTTTCTACCACCATCATCCACTACAACATTTTAACTCTACAACAACGCATAAAAACCACTGCGGAATCTTAAAAAGCCGTTGCTTTAGCCTTTCAGAAAGGTTTTTTACCCAATGACAACGCCTTGTACATAACCGTTGTTGTATTTTTCATTAGAGAACGGTTTCCAACAGCAATGAATGCACTCCATTTTCAAATAAAAACTGTTGCAATTGGAGTATTTTAGGGAACAGTTGTATTATGAAATATAACAACGGTTTTTAAACGTATTACATTTAAAACCGTTATAGTAGATACATATCTTAATTTATTTCTCAAAGGATACAACAACACTTTATAACCGTTGCAAAAAATGTTTTTTTTAATATAATGAAAAATCATTTTATTTTATAAACTCGATAATAACAATATTCACACTTTTTTTATATAATAATATTAAGATACAAATTTTAAAATAATCGCACATTTTTGAAAAAATTACATAACAAAATAACACGATTCATATAATGTCAATCACCATTTATAATCAAAATAACATTTTTTATCTATAAAAATATATTTAAATGTCTAAATCTATACATACATCTCTACATCTACGTCTCTTCTTCTTTAAATGATAAAAATCTTCATCGATATCTTCGTTCATAACCTGCAAAACAAAAATAATATAATTTAAATGAGATTCTTATCAATATCTAATGTATCATATACCTTTCCTCTTAAAATATTTCTTATTTACATTCCAATGAAGCTTAATAAGATACTAAATCCATATCAATTTATCACTCAATTATTTATAGCTTCTACGTAAAATTCATGTAACCATTGGTTAACAATATTTAAGACTAGTGACATGCAGACAAGGGACATGCATTTAAGTTTACTAAATTATATATAAAATATTGTCAATTGTTTGATGAATATTTTTCTCTAGCTTATATGTACTAATTAATATACAAGAGAAGTGTCAAGAAGCATGTTATTCATATATTCCATCTTGCACATTCTTGAGACATAATATCCTATCTTATTATTAATTATCAATATCAATTACTAATAAAACATTGTAAAATTTGTGCCACATGTCAACTTCTCCATCTAACACGTGTCATTTTCATGGTACGCTTTTCCCTTTTAACTAGAGACCTTGCAATACTTGTTGACGAGACGATGAATGGATATGACAGAAGTGGATTAGAAGCAGCAAGGTAGAAGGTCTGAGCAATACAAAGAATCAGGTGACACTGTCATGGTGCACAAACTCAAAACAAAGTAGACAGGTCTACCGTGTGTATGTGGGGCACGTGAAAACACATAAAATTCAAACATGAATACAGGAGCTTAAACCAACTAGAAAGGTGGAATCAAAATAGAGTAACTAACCTTCTACATTCTTTTTATCTACGCGCTGAGTGTGGTCGGTTGAACAGTTGAATGGCGAAAACATTTGTCGAGATGAAGTCGAAGAAGATCTCTTCGTGATTTTAGGGTTTATGGTTTTAGATAAAATTTTCTACAATTTTTGAGTTCGAGAGAATAACAAGAAGACATTGAAGGAATTTTTGAGTTTCAGATTTTGTCGAATGAACTTGGGAGGGAAGAGTAAAATGTGAAATTTTTGTTGGAGCATAAAATGAGAGCGTATTTGTTTTGGTGACTTTTACGAATCTGCCTAATTTCACTTTTTTTTTTTTTTTTATCTATAAAAGGGGAACGACCATTTTTATTTTTCTTTTATTAAAATAATAAAAAGTTATATGAGAACGACTCTTAATTGTTGCGATAGAAAACCGTTCTCGTTGTTATTTAAAAGAACAGTGTCCAACCTTGCATAATATTAGTAAAAAATATATATCCTATTGCAACAAAATATAAAATTCGTTGCAAACTAAACTCTATCAAAACGGTTTTTTTACCTTCAAAAAATTAGGCATTGTCGTAGAGTAAAAATGTTGTAGTGATCTATACTATATGAGGTTAATCTAATTTGTGAATCTATGAAAAAGAAATATAAGGTGAAAGTTTACACAATATTTTCATATTTCTTATATTTCTTCTCATAATTGCTCAAACTAGATGAAATTTGCTGCTGGCGTTGCCGTAGAGTCCAATAAACATCATGAATATTATCAATATGTGAAACCACAGTCTTATTTGTCAACAACACAATATGAAACAACAACATAGAACAACATACAACTAGAAAAGAATAATAAACCATGTGAAACATAACAACAACATACACAAAAACAAGAGAATAAAGAAAAGAAGAATACTTTTATGTAAAAAGAACAAGGTTGACGACTATAGTGTAGAATAAGAATGCTAATGATGAAGAATAAGAGAAAAATGGGTTCTAGGGTTTTGCTGTAAAAAATACGACGTTATTGTTAAAGAGCGAGTATTAATTGGCTTATATATAAATATACTCACAACCGTTCACAATACCAACCATGGTGATATATATAAACGTGTCACAACGGTGAAACACATCAACCGTAGTCATACCTCTTTAATTTTTTATTTAAAAATACATAAAAAAATGCGCACCTTAAAATTAAAGGAATAATATATATGAGAGCGTTGAGGTTCGAACCCATAAAAGCTCGATGGTATCACCACGGTTGGCTCCACAATCATTGTTATATATAATTAATTTTTAATCAAAAAACAAAAATAATATGGTAGCGCCTTAGTTTAGAGATGTCACCTCGGTGTAGGGAAGAACCGTGGTGACCATGGCGTTGTTGTTTACGCGTTTTCTAATAGTCTGTATACTTGAGAGGGCTAAGGTGTTTTTCTAAACTCTTAGATGTTTGTTGTAATCTTTCAAGATTAAATAGTGGATTAAGTCCATTTTCTAAGGCGAAATCACCTTGACGGGTGGACAAGAGTAGCCTTTTCTAAGGTGAACTTGTATAAACTATTTGTGTCAATTTTCTCTCTTGCATTGTCTATCATTGATCGCTTGTGAAAAACCTTCACTAAAGAATTTTTTTTGAAAACCTAATTCAAAACTCTATTTCTTATGTTTTTCTCTCACTTCAATAACAACCAGACAATTACTAATATATGAAGGGGTTTCAGAGACGTTACTTGAGGTAATAAGCATCATTAAGGCAACAACGGTAGTTATAACCTCATCATTACACATGGACTCCAAGGGCCACCTATGAATGAGGTCAGGTCATAAACTCAGAGGTATAAATAGGGGCTCCTGCCCGTGGGATAATCATGAATTTCTTTGAGCATACACACACCATCTCAATGTAGCTCGAATCCCTTAATATCTGCAACCATTTCTGCCAGATACATACAATGTAACTAAAACATATACGGTTAAAACCATTACTATTCGAATTTCATTAATATCTGAATATTTATTAACCAACTTCATTCATTGATTAATGAACTTTTTATTTTTCATTAACAAACTATGTATTACTACTAAATTATTTTAATATATGAACGTTTATTAACCAATTTCGTCACTTCATTAATCAATTTTTTATATTTTATTAATCAATTTTATTTTACTATTAAAAATCATTACTCATCAATTATCTACGCACACAATTTGTATTTTTATATATATACAGGGCCGACCCAACATGTTTGGAGGCCTAAATTTTTTATTTAAACGAGATCTTTAAAATATATTTTAAAATAATAATTTTGTGGTTGTTAAGAGATGATCTCAAGACAAAAAAAAAAGAGGCTTAAGCTTTACCAACTCAACTATGAACATTTATGTGTTTAATGTGTCATTACATATTATTATAACTAAATAAAATTAATATGAGACATTTTTTAAGTCCAAACTTTTGAGGCCTAAAACCCTAACCTTAGTGGCTTGGCCTATATATATATATATATATATATATATATATATATATATATATATATATATATATATATATATATATATATATATATATATATATATATATATATATATATATATATATATATATATATATATATATATATAATATTGTTCATCATATAAATATAAATATCATCAACAATATTCAGTATCTGGATTAAATGTATAATATATGTGTAAAAATTGCAGTAAAAAACAATTCAAAATGAAAGATGAAATATAGTTTGAGAAACAATGTTTTACTTTTGTTGATTCATTGAATGCGGAGACTAAAGTGAACAAGTATTACCAAATATAGAAACACCATGAAGTTGCCTTGATCTAAAGGCCTCCATAGCTTTTTAATCAAAACGGTTAAGTTCAACTCATTCATCTAGGGATAGAAAAAACTGTCAGTATACTGTTTCATATTGCCGAGTATGTGCATGCGTACCATACATCATCACTATCAAATTTATCTTAAAATTTTATATTATCATCAACTTTTAAAAAAATATATCATACTTAATACAGTATAACACAACTTTTCTGACATTCAAAGTGGGTGCATATGTTTCTTTTTCTCGTATAAACACCATTTCTTAATTTGGTCAACACATCATTTTAAAACATCACAGTATAATGTCTGCAACAATTATTTTTCTTTACTTGTGCCCTAATAAATCTCATTGTCTCCTGCTATACATTAATATGCAATAGTCAAGACAGTTTCTGTGATGTCAGTAAAATAATATTTTTTTACCTTTCTGTTAGCATCATTATTTTATATTGCCTATGTAGTTTGTTAAGATAAAGGTACTACAAATTTATTTTATATGTAGAGAAAACTATGTTTATATATTTTATTATATGATGATGACAAGTGGTCTGTTGCTAAACAGAGAATATAGCCATGAAACTGAAGTTATGTCTAGTGAATATTATTATTTAGTAGTATTATTATTTATTAACAACCCTATTGTATGTTGATTTAATTAATCACGTTAATTACCGAAGATTTTCCTCAAAAGAAGTCAATATCGATAATAACAGGCATTTTATGAAAGTGGTGAAAAAAGCAAGCACGAACACAATCTGAAAGTGATGCACTTTCATGTCATGCCGATGATTTTTATTGGAATAATAAAATAAATATAAGCCGAAGATTTTCTCATTGATCGAAAAGATTTTCCCAGAAAATAAATATATTAATTAATTTGTTTTCATGATGCCTGAACTTTAGGCTATGTAATCTCAAAGGCATCCGATTATAATAAACAGACTACGAAGAGTACAGTAGCAAAGAGAAAAAAAGAAAGTTTTACCAAAAACAGAAAATATTGTATTGTATTTCTGGAAAGAAAATTTTATATAAGATAAAGGTGCATAATATTTTTTGGTTTATAGTCAGAAATTGCATTGGATCGAATCCAAGGCTTTGGTTAAGAAGAACCACACACCTTTCACTAGGACCAGTTGGCATATATAGTTAAATATAGATAATTTAGAAAGGAAAATTTTTGTTTATAAAAACTACTAGTTTGTAAATTTATATATGTAATGTAATGTAATAATTATCTTATAAGTTTTATATTTAATACAAATTTAATTTGCTTAAAAATCAAAATTTAAATTTGTAAAAACAGACTATTAAATTTTAAACAGACCGAATTTGTTAGCGTGTGAAACACTTTTAATGATGAGAGAAAGAGAAAAAAAATAGAATATATATTATTAAATGATAAAAATCAAATTACATGATATCTTATTTATATACAACTAACTTATATATTAAGTAATAAACACTAACCCTAAATTACTTTGGGCTTGAGCTAAACAATGACAATGCCACCGCAAATTGCTTTCTCGAGCACTATGAGATTGGGGCACCAAAGACTTGAAAGAAATAATCAGTTGTGCTCCTTCGATCTTCCTTATCTCCAGATTCAACATCTGAATAACAAGTAACGATAACTTCTTTACTTTCGGAATCTCGTCGAAATAGAGGTCCATAGTTTATCGATCCTTTTAAGTATCTAAGGATTCTTCTTGCAGCCTTCATACGTGACACCATTGGCTCACTCAATGATCTGCTTACTAATCAAACTTTGAAACCTATATCATGTCGACTATTACACACATATCTCCAAGATCCCACAATTTGTTTGAACAAATTACCATCGACCTTGTCCTCATCTCCATGTTTCTCCAATTTTAGATTTGGTTTGATAGGTGATGATGCAAGATTCGACTCATCCATTATGAATCTCTTATGGATAGAGCTACACTTGCGTGTTTCTTATTCTGCCAAGAAACTAGAGAGTTTGTGAGCATGTGACGTAACAATCGAGGCCGAAGAGGGCGATGGTTAGTTGCCACATTAGAATGAGAGGGATCTTGAGGTTATGCAGGGAAGAGACAACATGGTTGAAGGAAGGCTTATAAGAATTGATATGTACTAACTATACCAATAAGATGCATCTTATAATCGACAGCCTAACATATAAGAACTCCACAATTAAGAAAGATTGACTTTGAATGGGTAACCTTCTGGGAAGTTTCCTAGAAAGCGTACGAGTGAGTGTTGTACCCCAAATTTTACCCTGCTGTTTTTCTACTTGCATTGTATTTTATATTTTTTTAAAAATCAGTCATTCACTCATTGCATTCACATCATTACGTCGTATTTAGATTGACCAAAAGTCAGTTTAAATCGATATTTGCATCGTTTTATAATTGTAAAATACCCGTTATTTTATTTCATTTATTTTTACTTCTATGTCTGTTTATTGCATTGTTTTAAATTATTTATATGTTGATGATATCAATATTTCGGTTTTGTAGACGGACTGTTAAAAATATTTCGATACTGTGCGAAAATTAGCGGAGAAAATATTTCAAGTTTTCATCTTTTATTCACTGCTTTATGAATCTACGCGTTGTGTAGATCGTAAAAATGTGCTCTCCGTAATTTTTCGATAAGGTTTGAAGACTCATTTTTAACTTTAAGTTTTTTTTAAAAGTCGGGTATTCTTTATCATCATTTTATTTCGATTTTAACAATTTCAATAATTTTTCTTTAATTTACAAGACTCGTAATTTATTTTAATTTACTCATTTTATTTTTTCGGATAATTTATTGTCCGAACTTTGACCATTTTTGACAATTTTAGGTGTCCATTTTTTATCTCAAGAAAATCAAAACAAATCATTGTTGGGCTTTTTATTTTTTACCCAACCCATTTGTGTGGCCCATTTCATTGAAAAAGGGCATTTTAGGCATTTTAAAAAAATTGCTAAACCCTATTTTCTTGGGTATATATACGTGTGCTACTGTTACAAAGGGGGGATCCAAATTGAAAACGGAAAGAGGAGGTGACCAAAAGACAAATTATAAAAAAAAGGAAACTCGTCTTCCTCTTCATCGTTGCCACACCCTCTTCATCATACTTCCTCCATCTGCTTCACAACACCACCGTCTTCCTTTCACAACCATTTCCTTCATTCATCGTTCTCACCTTTCGCTTCTTCACCCCAATCCTTTTGTGTTCCCTTTAACCCTCTGTTCGACAACATACACCCGTGTCACCTTTCCGTTTCGCTTTCATCGACCTCGTCGAAACCCCTTCGCTTCCAAACATCAACCTTCTCTTTTCCAATCTCAATCTCCACCGGACCCCACTCTCGTGGCCTTCTTCAACTTTCCCAACAATCACACCAAGCCTGCTCACACCGTTCTCCATTCACCAAGCATTTAAAACACTTTCAATAAAAATCGACCCAACGTCGAGTCTTCTTCTCGAACCTCGATCCAACGTCGAGTTATTTTTCAAAAATCAATTTTTCTACAAAACAAAAAAACATGGTGCTATGGTATTTAAGTAAATCGTTAGAGGATAGCCCGACGATTTAATTAAAATGTAAAGTATTTGGGCCATTAGAGGGTAACCCAATGACTTAAATACTTTAATCCATACACTTAATAAAAGTAAACTTTGTTTCACCTCACTCTTTTCATAATAAAGATTTTGGATGAGAGATGATCGGTTGACCTCAATCACCAATCTCGAGTATTGAATCGTTAGAGGATAGCCCAACGTTTTGGTACTTGTCATCCACAATTTAAAATCAATTCCAACACAATCAATATCTTTTATGCGCTCCAAGCACCATTTACCTTTAAACCCTTTTCAAGATTAGACATGATTCATTTATAATTGAGATGCTTCTTCCTCTATTCCCAAGGTTTTCGACTTCTCCACTTGAGTACTAGAGGTGTTCTCAAACCCTCCCTCATGTTGGTGCGTAGTCCTTTATTCTTTATCACACCTTGTGGACGTTAGACGAGTCTTCTCCTTTAAAAAATGATGACTTGTCTTTTCATTTAAAATCAATCAACAAACAATCATTTTCTAGAGGAACTACGAAGTTTTGACTTTCCCATTGCACGAGGGAATATGGCACACGGTTCGAAACCGTGCCAAACTCAAAAATAATAAAAACATTTCTCCTCTCTTTCTTTCTATTTTTTAAATTTAGAAGATCGTAAAAAAATTTCACACAACCACACTTTGAACTAAATGGGTACCATCGAGTACGATGGATGTAAGGGGTGCTAATACCTTCCCCTTACATAACCAACTCCCGAACTTATGTCTCTTAATTTTGTAGACCGTCTTATCCTTTTCTTCCATGGGTTTTATCTATATTTTCCCGTTCTTTTTTTAGAACAAATAAAATTAGGTGGCGATTTCACAGTTTGTTTTGAAAATTTATTTAATAGATTTAAAAAAAAACGAGTTGCTTCAGTTGGCGACTTCACTGGGGACAATTTCTCAAGCGAGTTAACCCTAGTTTAGTTCTTTGTGTGGTTGTGTGTTTATTGTTTTATTTTACTTTCTTCTTTGTACTTTATCTTATGTTTATGTTTCGGTTATTTATTTTTCTATGCTTCATTTATTATCTTGTTTATATATCCATTGTGTGGGAATTCTTGATGGGATTATTGATACATAGATAAGCCCACTACCAGCTTCTAGGTCACCTTTTAGGAATAGAGGGTTGCGTAGCCTAGGTCCACGACTCCATTGTCTTGTTGGCCCGGCGAATACTCCGGCTTAGAGTTGGTTGTTTTAAGGAGGTTGTTGCCCGCGATAAGGGACATCAATCTTTGGACAAATGACCTATAACTCTAAGTTTGTTCATGTTGTCCTAACCGAGACCAAACACTCAAAATTTTTTGAGTGTCCCGTTAAGAGCCGTTTCTTGGGGTATACTTTTCCAAATACTATTACCACGTAGACCTCTCGCGCGATGATAGTGTTTGTTAAAAGGGGATCTGAGACTCCAAGAAACACTTAGCTGAAAACCTTAAAACCATCCTCTGGGTAATTATTGGGTAGAAAGCTTGGAGTCATCCTATCATAGGATCCCACCTGAATAAGTTGTTCCGATTGCTTGTATCATCCCTGTTTCACGTCTCTGTGAACCTGTTACTATCATTATGTTGCATTCCATTTGTATATGTGACATTGCATTTCATCACATCTTTCGCATTGAAGACATTACATTTCATTGCATCCATTTGAATATTTCATGCATACATTCAGGTTGTCGAAAGACTCATTTCGTCCGTCTCCATCTTCATTTGGTTGTCTGTCGTCAAACTAGTTCCTCAACACTTTGGATTTGAAGCACGACTCAGAAAACTATGGAAGAACTTCAACGAGACCAAGAGCTATTAAGAGATGATATCAACCAGCTGATGGGTCAGCATATCTCAAGTTACCTCCTAAAGCCAGTGTTTCAGACAGGACAACTCATCCTTGTAACTGATTAGTCATTAGGTTGTGTTTCTTTCAGTTTGCATTTTCCTTATGTTAAACTGTTGCTTTCAAATCTTGTTTGTAATTTCATGTTAATTTTAATAAAATGAGCATTGCATTGTTTTGATTTAAATCATTTACATTTATCACTTTCAAATATATATATTTTTCCCTTTTAATTTCTCTACCGAGCTTTTGTTTTTGCAAAGATTGGAGGGAGGATGATAAAAACAAGATACCCATAATTGTTGTTGGTATGCTTTTGAATAAAACTTTGCTGATGATATACAAGCATTGTTTCAATTCCCAAACACTGGAGAAATAAGGAAGTTAATCCCTTGTCAACCCCTTCGAGCCTAGAAGTTGGAGTTTCTTTCTATATAAAAAAACCCGCAATTTTAACCTGGGGCAGGGTAGTTCTCAGTTAATTCGGAAGTGCATTTATTCAAGACGCCTTTCAACAAAGGTTGTATTCAATCAAGCTTCCTTCGCACACATCAAAAAGTGTCGAAGATGTCATCCAAGTCAAAGAATGGTGATGATGGTTCCCCGTAATCATAAAAGTCAAGCAGTCACTGTCTTTCAAAAAATATATATCAAAAGAAAAAGCCGCCAAGTTAAAATTAAAAGGCAACTTAGGCAACCAATTCAGGAAAAAGTCAGGGATGACAAAATTCAAACAAGAGTTGACAAAAGTCCTCAAACAGCAAAATGTTGCACAAAAAAAAGGGAGAAGTGATTGCTATCAGTTTCTGAGCCATCATCATTCCTATTACTGTACGGTCCAAAATCTATTGGAACCTGAATGCACAATCTAGTTTAACTGAGCGTAGGACTGAAGAACATCACGAAGATTGGGTTGGGAACAAATAAATTTTGAGCCTTTATCCTTTATTTCTTAAACCGTGAACCAGACCACGTTACAACCCTCAAAAGACCTAATTGAAGCCAGGTTTCTTTTGAAAGCATACTACAACAAGGCTGCGTAATATGACTCCTAAGGTCTTTTGCAAATCAACTGTCTTGGTATATCCATACTTTTGTCTTCTCTTTAACTTTTAAATTTTTAAACCGCCTGTGTTTTAACCAGTGATCCATTTTTTATACACCAATTACATCATTCCAAAAATGATTTTTATTTCAAAACTTGTGCATGAACTTTGCATTAAATTTACCATGTTTGAATAAACAATTTTTGCTTGCAAACAAGTTTTCCTCATCAAGGAAGTCCAAACTGTTGAGAAACTTGGTCAGTAATCCTAATCAGGGGCAAGTATCTTTCGGATCCTGTTGTGAATCAGTTTAAGATTTGTTGCTCGGTGCAAGTCATTACCAGATTTATTTTAATCAGAAGATCTTTTTCAAGACATATACCGGGGCACTCCTTTCCCCTCAGTCATTTCAAGAGTTGAAGCCATTATAAATTTATCTTCAACAATCAGCTAATCTGGGGCAATCCCTAAGCAGCACTTAGGTCCTTCCTCCAAGGATCATCATGTCAATGCAGTTTACAAGTGTGTTAGAAGTGTTGCTCAAGACATTTTCTCTCCAAGCAGAGTTGGCAGTGTTCTCCGTGTTGAGGAATCAGAGTTCCCATCTTACCTCCACAAAAGAGTGAATCTCCGTTGTCATAAACGTCTGCATTACATACTACATGCATAGATCATTCATATATCATGCATCACAAAATTCACATATCATGCATAGCAAGAGTGTTTTATCCTCATTTGCATTTCCCGAGGTCTTGTTGCAGTCAATATCTTACCTTGCGGTCAAAATCCAACTTACTTGGTACCTACCACTCCAGTGCCATTCCTGGATGTCTGTCTATTTTTACTCCAGTGCCATTCCTGGATGTCTGTCTCTTTCCACTCCAGTGCCATTCCTGGATGTCTGTCTCTTTGTCATTCCAATGCCATTCCTGGATGCCTTGTTTCACGCTCCATCTAAAGCCATTATTAGATGTTGAGTCCCTCCATCTAAAGCCATTATTAGATGTCGAGTCTTTTTCATCCAAAGCTATTATTGGATATTGTGATCTTTCTCCATCTAAAGCCATTATTAGATGTCGAGTCCTTTTTTTCATCCAAATCCATTATTGGGTGTTACGTCTCTTTCACTTTATTCAAAGCCATTATTGGATATTGTGATCTTTCTCCATCTAAAGCCATTATTAGATTTCGAGTCCTTTTTTTCATCCAAAGCCATTATTGGGTGTTATGTCTTTGTCACTTTATTCAAAGCCATTATTGGATATTATGATCTTCCTTCATCTAAAGCCATTATTAGATGTCGAGCCTTTTTTCATCCAAAGCCATTATTGGGTGTTATATCTTTCTCACTTTATTCAAAGCCATTATTGGATATTGTGATCTTCCTTCCATCTAACGCCATTATTAGATGTCGAGTCATTTTTCATCCAAAGCCATTATTGGGTGTTACGTCTTTCTCACTTTATTCAAAGCCATTATTGGATATTGTGATCTTTTCCATCTAAAGCCATTATTAGATGCTGAGTCTTTTTCATCCAAAGCCATTATTGGGTGTTATGTCCTTCTCACTTTATCCAAAGCCATTATTGGATATTGTGATCTTTCTCCATCTAAAGCCAATATTAGATGTCGAGTCCCTCCATCTAAAGCCATTATTAGATGTTGAGTCTTTTTTCATCCAAAGCCATTATTGGGTGTTATGCCTTTATCACCTTATTCAAAGCCATTATTGGATATTGTGATCTTTCTCCATCTAAAGCCATTATTAGATGTTGAATCCCTCCATCTAAAGCCATTATTAGATGTCGAGTCTTTTTCATCCAAAGCCATTATTGGATATTGTGATCTTTCTCCATCTAAAGCCATTATTAGATGTCGAGTCCCTCCATCTAAAGCCATTATTGGATGTCGAGTCTTTTTTCATCCAAAGCCATTATTGGACGTTATGTCTCTCTCACTTCATTCAAAGCCATTATTGGATATTGTGATCTTTCTCCATCTAAAGCCATTATTAGGTGTCGAGTCCCTCCATCTAAAGCCATTATTAGATGTCGAATCCCTCCATCTAAAGCCATTATTAGATGTCGAGCCTTTTTTTTCCAAAGCCATTATTGGGTGTTGTCTTCCGTGTTGTATCGGTCAATTTACCACAAATTTCTAATTTCCAGTTTCTTTCCAACAATTTTCGCAGAGTCTGTCTCATATCATGCATCATTAAAAAAATATATATGTCAAAAAACATTGCATTCAACACTTTCTCATTATATTTTATTCACAGCATACCCATTGCATCTCAGGGCAAAATTTTGGGTTTTTAGTATTTAACTATCTCCTACTGCGATAATATGAAGCCTGGTCATCTTCATATCATCTGGTTGAAGATATTTAAATAGGGGCAACTGTTGCACCCCAAATTTTACCCTGCTGTTTTTCTACTTGCATTGTATTTTATATTTTTAAAAAAATCAGTCATTCACTCATTGCATTCACATCATTACGTCGTATTTAGATTGACCAAAAGTCAGTTTAAATCGATATTTGCATCGTTTTATAATTGTAAAATACCCGTTATTTTATTTCATTTATTTTTACTTCTATGTCTGTTTATTGCATTGTTTTAAATTATTTATATGTTGATGATATCAATATTTCGGTTTTGTAGACGGACTGTTAAAAATATTTCGATACTGTGCGAAAATTAGCGGAGAAAATATTTCAAGTTTTCATCTTTTATTCACTGCTTTATGAATCTACGCGTTGTGTAGATCGTAAAAATGTGCTCTCCGTAATTTTTCGATAAGGTTTGAAGACTCATTTTTAACTTTAAGTTTTTTTTAAAAGTCGGGTATTCTTTATCATCATTTTATTTCGATTTTAACAATTTCAATAATTTTTCTTTAATTTACAAGACTCGTAATTTATTTTAATTTACTCATTTTATTTTTTTCGGATAATTTATTGTCCGAACTTTGACCATTTTTGACAATTTTAGGTGTCCATTTTTTATCTCAAGAAAATCAAAACAAATCATTGTTGGGCTTTTTATTTTTTACCCAACCCATTTGTGTGGCCCATTTCATTGAAAATGGGCATTTTAGGCATTTTAAAAAAATTGCTAAACCCTATTTTCTTGGGTATATATACGTGTGCTACTGTTACAAAGGGGGGATCCAAATTGAAAAACGAAAAGAGGGAGGCTGACCAAAAAGACAAATTATAAAAAAAAAAGGGAAACTCGTCTTCCTCTTCATCGTTGCCCACACCCTCTTCATCATACTTCCTCCATCTGTTGTTCACAACACCACCGTCTTCCTTTCACAACCATTTCCTTCTGTTCATCGTTCTCACCTTCCGCTTCTTCACCCCAACAGCTCCTTTTGTGTTCCCTTTAACCCTCTGTTCCGACAACATACACCCGCCGCGTCACCTTTCCGTTTCTGCTTTCATCGACCTCGTCGAAACCCCCTTCGTTTCACCTCTGTTCCAAACATCAACCTTCTCTTTTCAAATCTCAATCTCCATCGCCGGAACCCACTCTCTCGTGGCCTTCTTCAACTTTCCCAACAATCACAGCCAGCACGCCCTGTTCACACCGTTCTCCATTCACCAAGTATTTAAAACACTTTCAATAAAAATCGACCCAACGTCGAGTCTTCTTCTCAAACCTCGATCCAACGTCGAGTTATTTTTCAAAAATCAATTTTTCTACAAAACAAAAAAACATGGTGCTATGGTATTTAAGTAAATCGTTAGAGGATAGCCCGATGATTTAATTAAAATGTAAAGTATTTGGGCCATTAGAGGGTAACCCAATGACTTAAATACTTTATTCCATACACTTAATAAAAGTAAACTTTGTTTCACCTCACTCTTTTCATAATAAAGATTTTGGATGAGAGATGATCGGTTGACCTCAATCACCAATCTCGAGTATTGAATCGTTAGAGGATAGCCCAACGTTTTGGTACTTGTCATCCACAATTTAAAATCAATTCCAACACATTCAATATCTTTTGTGCGCTCAAGCACCATTTACCTTTAAACCCTTTTCAAGATTAGACATGATTCATTTATAATTGAGATGCTTCTTCCTCTATTCCCAAGGTTTTCGACTTCTCCACTTGAGTACTAGAGGTGTTCTCAAACCCTCCCTCATGTTGGTGCGTAGTCCTTTATTCTTTATCACACCTTGTGGACGTTAGACGAGTCTTCTCCTTTAAAAAATGATGACTTGTCTTTTCATTTAAAATCAATCAACAAACAATCATTTTCTAGAGGAACTACGAAGTTTTGACTTTCCCATTGCACGAGGGAATACGAGGCACACGGTTCGAAACCGTGCCAAACTCAAAAATAATAAAAACATTTCTCCTCTCTTTCTTTCTATTTTTTAAATTTAGAAGATCGTAAAAAATTTTCACACAACCACACTTTGAACTAAATGGGTACCATCAAGTACGATGGATGTAAGGGGTGCTAATACCTTCCCCTTACATAACCAACTCCCGAACTTATGTCTCTTAATTTTGTAGACCGTCTTATCCTTTTCTTCCGTGGGTTTTATCTATATTTTCCCGTTCTTTTTTTTAGAACAAATAAAATTAGGTGGCGATTTCACAGTTTGTTTTGAAAATTTATTTAATAGATTTTAAAAAAAAAATGAGTTGCTTCAGTTGGCGACTTCACTGGGGACAATTTCTCAAGCGAGTTAACCCTAGTTTAGTTCTTTGTGTGGTTGTGTGTTTATTGTTTTATTTTACTTTCTTCTTTGTACTTTATCTTATGTTTATGTTTCGGTTATTTATTTTTCTATGCTTCATTTATTATCTTGTTTATATATCCATTGTGTGTGGGAATTCTTGATGGGATTATTGATACATAGATAAGCCCACTACCCAGGCTTCTAGGTCACCTTTTTAGGAATAGAGGGGTTGCGTAGCCTAGGTCCACCTGACTCCATTGTCTTGTTGGCCCGAAGCGAATACTCCGGCTTAGAGTTGGTTGTTTTAAGGAGGTTGTTGGCCCGCGATAGCGCGCAGGACATCAATCTTTGGACAAATGACCTATAACTCTAAGTTTGTTCATGTTGTCCTAACCGAGACCAAACGCTCAAAATTTTTTGAGTATCCCGTTAAGAGCCGTTTCTTGGGGTATACTTTTCCAAATACTATTACCACGTAGACCTCTCGCGCGATGATAGTGTTTGTTAAAAGGGGATCTGAGACTCCAAGAAACACTTAGCAGAAAACCTTAAAACCATCCTCTGGGTAATTATTGGGTAGAAAGCTTAGAGTCATCCTATCATAGGATCCCACCTGAATAAGTTGTTCCGATTGCTTGTATCATCCCTGTTTCACGTCTCTGTGAACCTTTTACTATCATTATGTTGCATTCCATTGGTATATGTGACATTGCATTTCATCACATCTTTCGCATTGAAGACATTACATTTCATTGCATCCATTTGAATATTTCATGCATACATTCAGGTTGTCGAAAGACTCATTTCGTCCGTCTCCATCTTCATTTGGTTGTCTGTCGTCAAACTGGTTCCTCAACACTTTGGATTTGAAGCACGACTCAGAAAACTATGGAAGAACTTCAACGAGACCAAGAGCTATTAAGAGATGATATCAACCAGCTGATGGGTCAGCATATCTCAAGTTACCTCCTAAAGCCAGTGTTTCAGACAGGACAACTCATCCTTGTAACTGATTAGTCATTAGGTTGTGTTTCTTTCAGTTTGCATTTTCCTTATGTTAAACTGTTGCTTTCAAATCTTGTTTGTAATTTCATGTTAATTTTAATAAAATGAGCATTGCATTGTTTTGATTTAAATCATTTACATTTATCACTTTCAAATATATATATTTTTCCCTTTTAATTTCTCTACCGAGCTTTTGTTTTTGCAAAGATTGGAGGGAGGATGATAAAAACAAGATACCCATAATTGTTGTTGGTATGCTTTTGAATAAAACTTTGCTGATGATATACAGGCATTATTTCAATTCCCAAACACTGGAGAAATAAGGAAGTTAATCCCTTGTCAACCCCTTCGAGCCTAGAAGTTGGAGTTTCTTTCTATATAAAAAAAACCCGCAATTTTAACCTGGGGCAGGGTAGTTCTCAGTTAATTCGGAAGTGCATTTATTCAAGACGCCTTTCAACAAAGGTTGTATTCAATCAAGCTTCCTTCACACACATCAAGAAGTGTCGAAGATGTCATCCAAGTCAAAGAATGGTGATGATGGTTCCCCGTAATCATAAAAGTCAAGCAGTCACTGTCTTTCAAAAAATATATATCAAAAGAAAAAGCCGCCAAGTTAAAATTAAAAGGCAACTTAGGCAACCAATTCAGGAAAAAGTCAGGGATGACAAAATTCAAACAAGAGTTGACAAAAGTCCTCAAACAGCAAAATGTTGCACAAAAAAAAAAGGAGAAGTGACTGCTATCAGTTTCTGAGCCATCATCATTCCTATTACTGTACGGTCCAAAATCTATTGGAACCTGAATGCACAATCTAGTTTAACTGAGCGTAGGACTGAAGAACGTCACGAAGATTGGGTTGGGAACAAATAAATTTTGAGCCTTTATCCTTTATTTCTTAAACCGTGAACCAGACCACGTTACAACCCTCAAAAGACCTAATTGCCGTGTTTCTTTTGAAAGCATACTACAACAAGGTTGCGTAATATGACTCCTAAGGTCTTTTGCAAATCAACTGTCTTGGTATATCCATACTTTTGTCTTCTCTCTTTTAAATTTTTAAACCGCTGTGTTTTAACCAGTGATCCATTTTTTATACACCAATTACATCATTCCAAAAATGATTTTTATTTCAAAACTTGTGCATGAACTTTGCATTAAATTTACCATGTTTGAATAAACAATTTTTGCTTGCAAACAAGTTTTCCTCATCAAGGAAGTCCAAACTGTTGAGAAACTTGGTCAGTAATCCTAATCAGGGGCAAGTATCTTTCGGATCCTGTTGTGAATCAGTTCAAGATTTGTTGCTCGGTGCAAGTCATTACCAGATTTATTTTAATCAGAAGATCTTTTTCAAGACTTATACCGGGGCACTCCTTTCCCCTCAGTCATTTCAAGAGTTGAAGCCATTATCAATTTATCTTCAACAATCAGCTAATCTGGGGCAATCCCCAAGCAGTACTTAGGTCCTTCCTCCAAGGATCATCATGTCAATGCAGTTTACAAGTGTGTTAGAAGTGTTGCTCAAGACATTTTCTCTCCAAGCAGAGTTGGCAGTGTTCTCCGTGTTGAGGAATCAGAGTTCCCATCTTACCTCCACAAAAGAGTCAATCTCCGTTGTCATAAACGTCTGCGTTACATACTACATGCATAGATCATTCATATATCATGCATCACAAAATTCACATGTCATGCATAGCAAGAGTGTTTTATCCTCATTTGCATTTCCCGAGGTCTTGTTGCAGTCAATATCTTACCTTGCGGTCAAAATCCAACTTACTTGGTACGTACCACTCCAGTGCCATTCCTGGATGTCTGTCTATTTTTACTCCAGTGCCATTCCTGGATGTCTGTCTATTTTTACTCCAGTGCCATTCCTGGATGTCTGTCTCTTTCCACCCCAGTGCCATTCCTGGATGTCAGTCTCTTTGTCATTCCAATGCCATTCCTGGATGCCTTGTTTCACGCTCCATCTAAAGCCATTATTAGATGTTGAGTCCCTCCATCTAAAGCCATTATTAGATGTCGAGTCTTTTTCATCCAAAGCTATTATTGGATATTGTGATCTTTCTCCATCTAAAGCCATTATTAGATGTCGAGTCCTTTTTTTCATCCAAATCCATTATTGGGTGTTACGTCTCTTTCACTTTATTCAAAGCCATTATTGGATATTGTGATCTTTCTCCATCTAAAGCCATTATTAGATTTCGAGTCCTTTTTTTCATCCAAAGCCATTATTGGGTGTTATGTCTTTGTCACTTTATTCAAAGCCATTATTGGATATTATGATCTTCCTTCATCTAAAGCCATTATTAGATGTCGAGCCTTTTTTCATCCAAAGCCATTATTGGGTGTTATATCTTTCTCACTTTATTCAAAGCCATTATTGGATATTGTGATCTTCCTTCCATCTAACGCCATTATTAGATGTCGAGTCATTTTTCATCCAAAGCCATTATTGGGTGTTACGTCTTTCTCACTTTATTCAAAGCCATTATTGGATATTGTGATCTTTTTCCATCTAAAGCCATTATTAGATGCTGAGTCTTTTTCATCCAAAGCCATTATTGGGTGTTATGTCCTTCTCACTTTATCCAAAGCCATTATTGGATATTGTGATCTTTCTCCATCTAAAGCCAATATTAGATGTCGAGTCCCTCCATCTAAAGCCATTATTAGATGTTGAGTCTTTTTTCATCCAAAGCCATTATTGGGTGTTATGCCTTTATCACCTTATTCAAAGCCATTATTGGATATTGTGATCTTTCTCCATCTAAAGCCATTATTAGATGTTGAATCCCTCCATCTAAAGCCATTATTAGATGTCGAGTCTTTTTCATCCAAAGCCATTATTGGATATTGTGATCTTTCTCCATCTAAAGCCATTATTAGATGTCGAGTCCCTCCATCTAAAGCCATTATTGGATGTCGAGTCTTTTTCATCCAAAGCCATTATTGGACGTTATGTCTCTCTCACTTCATTCAAAGCCATTATTGGATATTGTGATCTTTCTCCATCTAAAGCCATTATTAGGTGTCGAGTCCCTCCATCTAAAGCCATTATTAGATGTCGAATCCCTCCATCTAAAGCCATTATTAGATGTCGAGCCTTTTTTTTCCAAAGCCATTATTGGGTGTTGTCTTCCGTGTTGTATCGGTCAATTTACCACAAATTTCTAATTTCCAGTTTCTTTCCAACAATTTTCGCAGAGTCAGTCTCATATCATGCATCATTAAAAAAATATATATGTCAAAAAACATTGCATTCAACACTTTCTCATTATATTTTATTCACAGCATACCCATTGCATCTCAGGGCAAAATTTTGGGTTTTTAGTATTTAACTATCTCCTACTGCGATAATATGAAGCCTGGTCATCTTCATATCATCTGGTTGAAGATATTTAAATAGGGGCAACTGTTGCACCCCAAATTTTACCCTGCTGTTTTTCTACTTGCATTGTATTTTATATTTTTAAAAAAATCAGTCATTCACTCATTGCATTCACATCATTACGTCGTATTTAGATTGACCAAAAGTCAGTTTAAATCGATATTTGCATCGTTTTATAATTGTAAAATACCCGTTATTTTATTTCATTTATTTTTACTTCTATGTCAGTTTATTGCATTGTTTTAAATTATTTATATGTTGATGATATCAATATTTCGGTTTTGTAGATTTGTTAAAAATATTTCGATCTCGTGAAAATTAGCGGAGAAAATATTTCAAGTTTTCATCTTTTATTCACTGCTTTATGAATCTACGCGTTGTGTAGATCGTAAAAATGTGCTCTTCGTAATTTTTCGATAAGGTTTGAAGACTCATTTTTAACTTTAAGTTTTTTTTAAAAGTCGGGTATTCTTTATCATCATTTTATTTCGATTTTAACAATTTCAATAATTTTTCTTTAATTTACAAGACTCGTAATTTATTTTAATTTACTCATTTTATTTTTTTTGGATAATTTATTGTCCGAACTTTGACCATTTTTGACAATTTTAGGTGTCCATTTTTATCTCAAGAAAATCAAAACAAATCATTGTTGGGCTTTTTATTTTTTACCCAACCCATTTGTGTGGCCCATTTCATTGAAAAAGGGCATTTTAGGCATTTTAAAAAAATTGCTAAACCGTATTTTCTTGGGTATATATACGTGTGCTACTGTTACAAAGGGGGGATCCAAATTGAAAAACGAAAAGAGGGAGGCTGGCCAAAAAGACAAATTATAAAAAAAATGGGAAACTCGTCTTCCTCTTCATCGTTGCCCACACCCTCTTCATCATACTTCCTCCATCTGCTGTTCACAACACCACCGTCTTCCTTTCACAACCATTTCCTTCTGTTCATCGTTCTCACCTTCCGCTTCTTCACCCCAACAGCTCCTTTTGTGTTCCCTTTAACCCTCTGTTCCGACAACATACACCCGCCGTGTCACCTTTCCGTTTCTGCTTTCATCGACCTCGTCGAAACCCCCTTCGTTTCACCTCTGTTCCAAACATCAACCTTCTCTTTTCCAATCTCAATCTCCACCGCCGGAACCCACTCTCTCGTGGCCTTCTTCAACTTTCCCAACAATCACAGCCAGCACGCCTTGTTCACACCGTTCTCCATTCACCAAGCATTTAAAACACTTTCAATAAAAATCGACCCAACGTCGAGTCTTCTCTCAAACCTCGATCCAACGTCGAGTTATTTTTCAAAAATCAATTTTTCTACAAAACAAAAAAACATGGTGCTATGGTATTTAAGTAAATCGTTAGAGGATAGCCCGACGATTTAATTAAAATGTAAAGTATTTGGGCCATTAGAGGGTAACCCAATGACTTAAATACTTTATTCCATACACTTAATAAAAGTAAACTTTGTTTCACCTCACTCTTTTCATAATAAAGATTTTGGATGAGAGATGATCGGTTGACCTCAATCACCAATCTCGAGTATTGAATCGTTAGAGGATAGCCCAACGTTTTGGTACTTGTCATCCACAATTTAAAATCAATTCCAACACATTCAATATCTTTTGTGCGCTCCAAGCACCATTTACCTTTAAACCCTTTTCAAGATTAGACATGATTCATTTATAATTGAGATGCTTCTTCCTCTATTCCCAAGGTTTTCGACTTCTCCACTTGAGTACTAGAGGTGTTCTCAAACCCTCCCTCATGTTGGTGCGTAGTCCTTTATTCTTTATCACACCTTGTGGACGTTAGACGAGTCTTCTCCTTTAAAAAATGATGACTTGTCTTTTCATTTAAAATCAATCAACAAACAATCATTTTCTAGAGGAACTACGAAGTTTTGACTTTCCCATTGCACGAGGGAATACGTAGGCACACGGTTCTGAAACCGTGCCAAACTCAAAAATAATAAAAACATTTCTCCTCTCTTTCTTTCTATTTTTTAAATTTAGAAGATCGTAAAAAAATTTCACACAACCACACTTTGAACTAAATGGGTACCATCGAGTACGATGGATGTAAGGGGTGCTAATACCTTCCCCTTACATAACCAACTCCCGAACTTATGTCTCTTAATTTTGTAGACCGTCTTATCCTTTTCTTCCGTGGGTTTTATCTATATTTTCCCGTTCTTTTTTTTAGAACAAATAAAATTAGGTGGCGATTTCACAGTTTGTTTTGAAAATTTATTTAATAGATTTTTTAAAAAAAAACGAGTTGCTTTAGTGAGGAAAAATGATGCTGAAAAGACTCGTGTTGGTTTCTGAGGTCAGTCGATAATCCTATAACATTCTGGGGCATTACAGGTGAGATGTACTACTCATACTTTTTCTATCTAATATACATCCCGCAAAGTCAGACTTAGAGTACCCTACTAAGTTATTGTTGGTTCTCTTAGGGCACCATAAACCCATTTGTTATGTGCCAGTGAGATATCTCATTATGCGCTTAATTACACGAAGATATGACTCTTTAGGAGATGCTCAAAAACATGCACCCATACATATAGAAAACATTATATCAAGTCATATGCAGTTAGATATAATAATGACCATATCATACCTCAATATTTTCTTTCATCGACTGATTTTCTGTTATTGTCTTTGTCTAAGGAGCATGATGTTGACATTGGGGTTGTTAGTACTTTTGATTTTTCCATATCAAACATTTTGAGTAGTTCTTTATAATATTTGGCTTGATTTATGAGTGTTCATCCTTTGGTTTGATAGATCTGAAATCCTAGAAAGTACTTTAACTCCCCATCATAGACATTTCAAATTCACTCTGCACTATTTTAGAGAATTCATTGCACAAGGATTCATTAGTAGCACCAAATATGATATCATCAACGTATATTTAAACTAGTAAGATTTCATGTTAAATTTTCTTAATAAAAAGGGTTTAATCAATTTGTGCTCTTTCAAACTTATTTTCAAGCAAATATTTACTTAGACTATCATACCAAGCTCATAAAGCTTTTTTATGCCATATAGTGCCTTTTTGAGTTTAAACACATATTTTGGAAAAAGGATTAATAAATCCAGGAGGTTGGTCAACAAGCACCTGCTCTAGAATGTATCCATTTAAAAAAGCATTTATACATCTATTTGAAATAGTTTGAAATCCATCATGCATGAGAAAGCAAATAGCATTTTTATGGCTTCTAATTTAGCCATACTAGCATATGTTTCATCAAAATTTATTCCTTCTTGTTGATTATATCCTTTCGTGTAACACCTAGAATTTAATTAATTATTTAATTAAATTATTAAGAAATTATTAGTTAGAATTTAGTCGAAGAAGAAATTATCAGAGTAATTATAAGGGACATTAACGGATTTATAAGTCGGTTTAAGAGGATCAAGTGAATAATCAATTCAGTTGGAGAATTATTATTATGAGTAGGAATTAATTAATTAAAGTATTTCGTGAGTTTTATTATAATGTGAGAAATAAAATGAGAAGTGTTATTTATGATAAATCATATGTGGGGATGAATTTATACGAAATTATCTGTGTTTGTGTAGACCGTATGTGAATTAAATGATTAAATTGTATATAGTAGTATTGCTGGTGTTAATCGAAGGGTAGGAATGGTTGGAAATTAGTGACATAGTGATCGATCAGACGGTAGCTACATCCTGGAAAACAAACGAATGGGGACGGGGGTCTTGAAGATTGGAGGCGAGGGCCTTGAGGAATTGGAGGCGGGCGCCCTCCAGGGTGAGTAGAGGTGGAGGCGGACGCCTCCCTGGGGAAGATGGGAGGGACGTTCATCCCAGGCTGGGGGGTGGGACCACCACTTATCATTCTGTGTGTAAATCGTGTAGCTTTTCTGGGATTTTATTGGCACTTGATTAATAAGTAGTACCAGTTTGGTGAATCATAACATGTTACCTAAACCAATTAAATGTGTTAGTAATTAAATGATAGTTTTGCAAGAAGTAGCAGTTGGAATAATAAGAATACTATTATTAGCAAAGGCAGTTGGTTCTAGTAACAGTACTGATGAGGATTAATAGCAGCAAGGATAAAATATAGTAACAGCAATAATGTTAGATAATGGCAAAATGTTAATTAGTAGTAGAGAATGGAAATTTAATTCTGAGTAGTAATAATGATGTGTTCAATTAAATTGGCAGCATGATAATTAATTAATATTAGAAGCATGGTTGATAGTAAGTTAGCAGATTCATAATAATGAATAGTAACAATAGGATTTAAAGTAGTACCGAATTTACCGATTTAGTAAGTTAGGCGGTATAATTAGTTGTCCGAAATTAATTAAAAATGACCGGAATGAATTGTACATTTTAGTAGATAATTATGGTTGTTATTTTATTGGATTTGCGTGAAGGTATCGTGTTGTTGTTTGTTAATAAATTATTAGCGATAAATATGTTGTTGTATATGGAATTATGTGAAGTTGCAGGATATTTTAGTGACGATAAATTACCTCTGATTATTGGTAATAATAGTGAGATAGGCGTATGCCTTGTGAAGTGAATTTATGTTTTTGTTTATATGTTGTTAGCATCGCATCTCATTTTGCATTTGTGAAGGCCTGTATTGGCAGATTTGTGAAGTAGGCTTATGTCTTGTGCCTCTGATAACTGGAAATTTAGTGAAGGGAGTTTACTCCACCGGTACCACATGCATATGCATTGTTGAGTCTCATTGGAAGTCATGTCGTTGTTAATTGCGAAGTAATTACATGTTGTTGCTAACGAATGAAGTGTGTTGTGTTGTTGTTGATTGAGAATTTAATTGTGACGTGTTATTTGTGGTGTGGTAATTATGTATGATTTAATCCTAATATATTATTTATCATACACCTGTTTATATTGGTAGATATCTCACCCTTTCTTTTGTTGGCTGTTACCTTTATATTGGTAACGTGCAGGTAACGAGGAGTAAAGAATTTAATAGCTTTTGGCATCGTCGCTCTGATACGTAGCACTCGGGGGGGGGGATGAACGCATATTTGATTTATATTACTTTTCGTTGCATTGTTGATGTTAGTACTTTGGGAATTTGTTCATTGAGTTAAGTTGTTAAAAAGATGCTATATTCCGTTTTGGAGTTTTGAAAATATTATGAATCTGCTGCGTAGTTTTTGAATAAATATGAAGTATTTTTGATGAATAAATAATTATTATAATTTCTTTGAATTAAATGTGCTATTTATCCATTATGATATGCTTTTTAAGTTGACGGTTTGTTTTATGAAATGTAATGCGTAATATTGTTGTAACTTTCCGCACTCTGATTTTCATTTAAACGTTGGGTAGAAATGGGGTGTTACATTAGTGGTATCAGAGCAGGTCGGTCCGGCCAGCCAGTGTTGTCTAATGTCTTTTACTTCCTTTGTACGCAACAAGTGTATAGAACACTGTCGGTACTTGTTCCTTTTGGTTGAATGTTTGCAGGAATTAGGTTGAAGCTAAGTGGGGGAGAAGCTTTGCTTCTCGGATGTGTTTGGTTGAGAGATATCAGATTAGTATGCTACTGATGGATACAGTGAAAATGTTGTAGGAATTTTGTTGTTTCTTGAATTCAAAGGTAATACAGATTTAAGATTTGGTTGTTTGACAAGTTGGGATGTATTGGAAAAGAATAGTTGCTATGAGATAGAATTTAGTAAGTTGATTGTTTAAGTAGGCCATGCTGTGGAATTATTGGGATTGATTTAAAAGTTGTAGAAGTTGTTGGAGTTGTTGGGATCTTTACACTGTGAGTGCAAGTTGGAAAAAGAATACTATTAATGTTAGTGATGACGGTTTAATCTCTATTATGGTTGTCAGCTATCTATTGACAAATTGAGGAACTGATCACCCTTAATCTCTTGTTGATAGTAGACGGGGTCATATTGGATGATATAAAATTGTTTTGCTATCTTAATGGTAAGTAAGTGGTGGATGTTACGACGAGAATGTTGTTAAGTGAGGATACCATGTTGTACAAGAAATTAAGAGAGTTGTAGTTGTTACTATTTTGTAAGATGTTGTTTCAAGTATTGCTAAAATGGTTGGCAAGATGGTAACGATTACGTTGCAAGAGTAATTGAAAGATTGAAGTATAAGTATTGAATTTAAACTATGATTGAGTTGTTGAATCGAAGGATTAGATGCAAGTGTGATGCTAAGGATGGTTTTGTCGGATAGATTTTCGAGGACGAAAATATCCTAAGTGGGGGAGAGTTGTAACACCTAGAATTTAATTAATTATTTAACTAAATTATTAAGAAATCATTAGTTAGAATTTAGTCGAAGAAGAAATTATCGGAGTAATTATAAGGGACATTAACGGATTTATAAGTCGGTTTAAGAGGATTAAGTGAATAATCAATTTAGTTGGAGAATTATTATTATGAGTAGGAATTCATTAATTAAAGTATTTAGTGAGTTTTATTATAATGTGAGAAATAAAATGAGAAGTGTTATTTAATTGGCCACATAGAATATATAATAGAATAATATTTGAATTATTAAAGGATTAGAATAATTAATTAGTTAATAATAGAGTATGATATAAAGGAGTATTTAAAGGAAGAAAATAATAGGAATAGGGTTTGTACGTGAGAAAATAAACCAAATTGAAGAAGGAGGAGGCACAAAGGCTAGGAGAGGATACCGGAAGTGCACAATCGGAACCGGAAATAGGAATTCGATTGGAGTTATAACCACCATCAAATTTAAGGTAAGGGGTGGGGTTATAACTTTCTAAACGGGATTATGATAAATCGTATGTGGGGATGAATTTATACGAGATTATCTGTGTTTGTGTATACCGTATGTGAATTAAATGATTAAATTGTATATAGTAGTATTGCTGGTGTTAATCGAAGGGTAGGAATGGTTGGAAATTAGTGACACAGTGATCGATCAGACGGTAGCTACATCCTGGAAAACAAACGAATGGGGACGGGGGTCTTGAAGATTGGAGGCGAGGGCCTTGAGGAATTGGAGGCGGGCGCCCTCCAGGGTGAGTAGAGGTGGAGGCGGACGCCTCCCTGGGGAAGATGGGAGGGACGTTCATCCCAGGCTGGGGGGTGGGACCACCACTTATCATTCTGTGTGTAAATCGTGTAGCTTTTCTGGGATTTTATTGGCACTTGATTAATAAGTAGTACCAGTTTGGTGAATCATAACATGTTACCTAAACCAATTAAATGTGTTAGTAATTAAATGATAGTTTTGCAAGAAGTAGCAGTTGGAATAATAAGAATACTATTATTAGCAAAGGCAGTTGGTTCTAGTAACAGTACTGATGAGGATTAATAGCAGCAAGGATAAAATATAGTAACAGCAATAATGTTAGATAATGGCAAAATGTTAATTAGTAGTAGAGAATGGAAATTTAATTCTGAGTAGTAATAATGATGTGTTCAATTAAATTGGCAGCATGATAATTAATTAATATTAGAAGCATGGTTGATAGTAAGTTAGCAGATTCATAATAATGAATAGTAACAATAGGATTTAAAGTAGTACCGAATTAACCGGTTTAGTAAATTAGGCGGTATAATTAGTTGCCCGAAATTAATTAAAAATGATCGAAATGAATTGTATATTTTAGTAGATGATTATGATTGTTATTTTATTGGATTTGTGTGAAGGTATCGTGTTGTTGTTTGTTAATATATTATTAGCGATAAATATGTTGTTGTATATGGAATTATGTGAAGTTGCAGGATATTTTAGTGACGTTAAATTACCTCTGATTATTGGTAATAATAGTGAGATAGGCGTATGCCTTGTGAAGTGAATTTATGTTGATGTTTATATGTTGTTAGCATCGCATCTCATTTTGCATTTGTGAAAGCCTGTATTAGCGGATTTGTGAAGAAGACTTATGTCTTGTGCCTCTGATAACTGACAATTTAGTGAAGGGAGTTTACTCCACCGGTACCACATGCATATGCATTGTTGAGTCTCACATGTCGTTGTTAATTGCGAATTAATTACATGTTGTTGCTAACGAATCAAGTGCGTTGTGTTGTTGTTGATTGAGAATTTAATTGTGACGTGTTATTTGTGGTGTGGTAATTATGTATGATTTAATCCTAATATATTATTTATCATACACCTGTTTATATTGGTAGATATCTCACCCTTTCTTTTGTTGGCCGTTACCTTTATATTGGTAACGTGCAGGTAACGAGGAGTAAAGAATTTAGTAGCTTTTGGCATCGTCGCTATGATACGTAGCACTGGGGGGGGGGGGATGAACGCATATTTGATTTATATTACTTTCCGTTGCATTGTTGATGTTAATACTTTGGGAATTTGTTCATTGATTTAAGTTGTTAAAAAAATGCTATATTCCGTTTTGGAGTTTTGAAAATATTATGAATCCGCTGCGTAGTTTTTGAATAAATATGAAGTATTTTTGATGAATAAATAATTATTATAATTTCTTTGAATTAAATGTGCTATGTATCGATTATGATATGCTTTTTAAGTTGACGGTTTGTTTTATGAAATGTAATGCGTAATATTGTTGTAACTTTCCGCACTCTGATTTTCATTTAAACGTTGGGTAGAAATGGGGTGTTACATTAGTGGTATCAGAGCAGGTCGGTCCGGCCAGCCAGTGTTGTCTAATGTCTTTTACTTCCTTTGTACGCAACAAGTGTATAGAACACTGTCGGTACTTGTTCCTTTTGGTTGAATGTTTGCAGGAATTAGGTTGAAGCTAAGTGGGGGAGAAGCTTTGCTTCTCGGATGTGTTTGGTTGAGAGATATCAGATTAGTATGCTACTGATGGATACAGTGAAAATGTTGTAGGAATTTTGTTGTTTCTTGAATTCAAAGGTAATACAGATTTAAGATTTGGTTGTTTGACAAGTTGGGATGTATTGGAAAAGAATAGTTGCTATGAGATAGAATTTAGTAAGTTGATTGTTTAAGTAGGCCATGCTGTGGAATTATTGGGATTGATTTAAAAGTTGTAGAAGTTGTTGGAGTTGTTGGGATCTTTACACTGTGAGTGCAAGTTGGAAAAAGAATACTATTAATGTTAGTGATGACGGTTTAATCTCTATTATGGTTGTCAGCTATCTATTGACAAATTGAGGAACTGATCACCCTTAATCTCTTGTTGATAGTAGACGGGGTCATATTGGATGATATAAAATTGTTTTGCTATCTTAATGGTAAGTAAGTGGTGGATGTTACGACGAGAATGTTGTTAAGTGAGGATACCATGTTGTACAAGAAATTAAGAGAGTTGTAGTTGTTACTATTTTGTAAGATGTTGTTTCAAGTATTGCTAAAATGGTTGGCAAGATGGTAACGATTACGTTGCAAGAGTAATTGAAAGATTGAAGTATAAGTATTGAATTTAAACTATGATTGAGTTGTTGAATCGAAGGATTAGATGCAAGTGTGATGCTAAGGATGGTTTTGTCGGATAGATTTTCGAGGACGAAAATATCCTAAGTGGGGGAGAGTTGTAACACCTAGAATTTAATTAATTATTTAACTAAATTATTAAGAAATCATTAGTTAGAATTTAGTCGAAGAAGAAATTATCGGAGTAATTATAAGGGACATTAACGGATTTATAAGTCGGTTTAAGAGGATTAAGTGAATAATCAATTTAGTTGGAGAATTATTATTATGAGTAGGAATTCATTAATTAAAGTATTTAGTGAGTTTTATTATAATGTGAGAAATAAAATGAGAAGTGTTATTTAATTGGCCACATAGAATATATAATAGAATAATATTTGAATTATTAAAGGATTAGAATAATTAATTAGTTAATAATAGAGTATGATATAAAGGAGTATTTAAAGGAAGAAAATAATAGGAATAGGGTTTGTACGTGAGAAAATAAACCAAATTGAAGAAGGAGGAGGCACAAAGGCTAGGAGAGGATACCGGAAGTGCACAATCGGAACCGGAAATAGGAATTCGATTGGAGTTATAACCACCATCAAATTTAAGGTAAGGGGTGGGGTTATAACTTTCTAAACGGGATTATGATAAATCGTATGTGGGGATGAATTTATACGAGATTATCTGTGTTTGTGTATACCGTATGTGAATTAAATGATTAAATTGTATATAGTAGTATTGCTGGTGTTAATCGAAGGGTAGGAATGGTTGGAAATTAGTGACACAGTGATCGATCAGACGGTAGCTACATCCTGGAAAACAAACGAATGGGGACGGGGGTCTTGAAGATTGGAGGCGAGGGCCTTGAGGAATTGGAGGCGGGCGCCCTCCAGGGTGAGTAGAGGTGGAGGCGGACGCCTCCCTGGGGAAGATGGGAGGGACGTTCATCCCAGGCTGGGGGGTGGGACCACCACTTATCATTCTGTGTGTAAATCGTGTAGCTTTTCTGGGATTTTATTGGCACTTGATTAATAAGTAGTACCAGTTTGGTGAATCATAACATGTTACCTAAACCAATTAAATGTGTTAGTAATTAAATGATAGTTTTGCAAGAAGTAGCAGTTGGAATAATAAGAATACTATTATTAGCAAAGGCAGTTGGTTCTAGTAACAGTACTGATGAGGATTAATAGCAGCAAGGATAAAATATAGTAACAGCAATAATGTTAGATAATGGCAAAATGTTAATTAGTAGTAGAGAATGGAAATTTAATTCTGAGTAGTAATAATGATGTGTTCAATTAAATTGGCAGCATGATAATTAATTAATATTAGAAGCATGGTTGATAGTAAGTTAGCAGATTCATAATAATGAATAGTAACAATAGGATTTAAAGTAGTACCGAATTAACTGGTTTAGTAAATTAGGCGGTATAATTAGTTGTCCGAAATTAATTAAAAATGATCGAAATGAATTGTATATTTTAGTAGATGATTATGATTGTTATTTTATTGGATTTGTGTGAAGGTATCGTGTTGTTGTTTGTTAATATATTATTAGCGATAAATATGTTGTTGTATATGGAATTATGTGAAGTTGCAGGATATTTTAGTGACGTTAAATTACCTCTGATTATTGGTAATAATAGTGAGATAGGCGTATGCCTTGTGAAGTGAATTTATGTTGATGTTTATATGTTGTTAGCATCGCATCTCATTTTGCATTTGTGAAAGCCTGTATTAGCGGATTTGTGAAGAAGACTTATGTCTTGTGCCTCTGATAACTGACAATTTAGTGAAGGGAGTTTACTCCACCGGTACCACATGCATATGCATTGTTGAGTCTCACATGTCGTTGTTAATTGCGAATTAATTACATGTTGTTGCTAACGAATCAAGTGCGTTGTGTTGTTGTTGATTGAGAATTTAATTGTGACGTGTTATTTGTGGTGTGGTAATTATGTATGATTTAATCCTAATATATTATTTATCATACACCTGTTTATATTGGTAGATATCTCACCCTTTCTTTTGTTGGCCGTTACCTTTATATTGGTAACGTGCAGGTAACGAGGAGTAAAGAATTTAGTAGCTTTTGGCATCGTCGCTATGATACGAGCACTGGGGGGATGAACGCATATTTGATTTATATTACTTTCCGTTGCATTGTTGATGTTAATACTTTGGGAATTTGTTCATTGATTTAAGTTGTTAAAAAAATGCTATATTCCGTTTTGGAGTTTTGAAAATATTATGAATCCGCTGCGTAGTTTTTGAATAAATATGAAGTATTTTTGATGAATAAATAATTATTATAATTTCTTTGAATTAAATGTGCTATGTATCGATTATGATATGCTTTTTAAGTTGACGGTTTGTTTTATGAAATGTAACGCCTCATATTGTTGTAATTTTCCGCACTCTGATTTTCATATAAACGTTGGGTAGAAATGGGGTGTTACATTTCACAACTACCCTACCTTTGTTTCTTAAATCATTTCCTTCTTCGTCTAACTTGTTGCGAAAGACCCATCATATTCTTATGACCAATTTAGCTTAATATCCGGGAGCAAGTTCCCAAATGTTGTTTCATTCAAATTTATTTAACTCTTTTTTCATAGCAAGAGACCAATGTTCGTCACAATGGCTTCCCTTACTTTATGTTGCTTAATTTGTGAAACAAAAGCCCTAAAATTACATACATTTTTGAATGATCATCTAGTAGGGACTCCTTTGGACATTTCCCCAATAACATTATGTATTGGATGATCTATTGTCAATCTCCCTTCTTTTTTAAGATCTTGGATTTCCGCTAGTGTGACTGGTTTTTTCTCTTTAATTGAGTTATTTTCCATGGTTAGATTATTTTGAGTTGGTTATTGATCATCTGTTAGGGTTGTGTTTTCAAGGATACATGTACAATCAACAACATCTACTTATACGATTTTTGCGTTAGTTTCATCAAAAGTAACATGTATTGATTATTCGGTTGTTCTGGTTTTGGTGTTATAAATTCTAAAATATTTGCTTGAAGTGAAATATCCTATAAAGATGCCTACATCAGCTCATGCTTCGAATTTTCCTAATTTATTTTTCACATTATTATAGATAAAGCATTTGCATCCTAAAACATGGATATGAGATATGTTCGAATTTCTTCCCTTGTATAACTCATAGGGCGTTCACTTTAGAATGGGTTGTGTCAAGACACGATTCATTATGCAAAAAGCGGACGCATAAGGAATTTAACCTCGGCTAAAAATCGAGGTAAGAAAGGGTGTCATGAAAAGTATCAACTTAACACCTCAGTTTTTAAAACACCGATGGGAAATTCTTATGCGCATAGGTTCCAACTCCACCCCTGCACTTTTAATATTTTCAAAACTAGCGCATCAAATCTCTTGGTTTATCAATAACACTGAGGGGTTGTTACCTTGATCTCAAGATATTCAAGCATGTGTATTAAATAAGGATGTTCTAATAAGTTAAGGGTGGCCCTGTCTGAAATAAAGACCTTTGGAAATTGAGAGAAAAGTCTTTGAAAGTTTGGTTTTAGCAAATTAAAGGAATCAATTATTAAAGAGATATCAAGCCACAATGTCGAAGTGGAGTTATGTCGACCAGAAAGAGAACATGTTAAAATATGTGGAAGTTGTTCGAATCGACCAAGGCATGTAGAGCGAAGGAAATGGTCGAATTTGGTCTTGTCGACCATAGAGGATTCTAGACTTAGAAGAATTATGTTGTTTTTATTTTATCAAAGGGGAGAATTTCAAAGCAAGCCAGAAGCGATTAATTTCAGTCAGAAGCGGGAAGATTCAAATTTCAAAATCTCCAAGCAGTTATTAGCAGTTTGTAACTCGTTTAAGCGCCAAATAGGTGGCAGCATCTGGTGAAGCGGTTGTCTTAGGATTCAAATGTCATCCGTCGATTATGTCTAGGCCGTTACTGATCAACTCACAAAGTTTCAAACAATAAAATTCCAATCAAACTTCTTCTTCATCACAAATTTCACACCAAAACACATTACTTATTAACACAACATTATTCATATTCTCTTTGTTTTTTCTTTTTCAAAACTTTTTTTTCTTCTTTTTTTCTTTCTTTTTCTAATCTTTCTTTTTCACTCTTTTTTTCTTTTTCTTTTCTCAACCTCATATCAATCACAACATAAGCACATAAACATTCCTCTCCCCAACTTGAATTCAACCAACATCATTATGTGAATACTCCCTACTTTCTAAGGCAAGGTAAAAATTCATACAACAACATATAGTTGAGGATTCAAGAAACAAAGAAATCAACATCCATACAAAAAATGTGAATTCAACACTCATAGACAAGTATCAAATTCAAATAAACATGGATATTGATAAAAGTTCAAAGGGGTTAACAAAGGTTCACACACTCACAAGGTGAATTGAATATTTGGCCAAGGTAGTCGTGCTCATAATAAACAAAATGTCTTGATCCTTTTCCTGCATTCATACAATCAACACAAAACAAAAGATTAAGCATAATAAAATGTAGTTAAAACAAGAATGTGGCCTCTAACACATGTGACCAATAGAAAGAGCAACATCAGTCAAGGATGCATACAAGGAGGCCAAAATTAGCTGGCCAGGGCCACATTCTCACCTTTGTACAATTGGGTGGCTAGATAAGAAAATTTCTTGGCCACCTGCATCGACCTAGAGCCGAAAATAAAGTGGGAGAGCCAAAGAGTCAAGAATGCTACATGTTCCTCGTCGGTTATGGGGCCAAATTCTTGTTGGTGATGGTCAATAAAATGGTTATATGTTGGGGTTTTACTTTCACCAACGTCGAACCTTATTGGCAGAGGGTCATCATCCATATGATTAAAAACTATGGCATTTGGTTTTAACCCCGTGATGTTGGTGACGTCGAGCAGGGTGGGAGTGGTCATACCACACTTGGTGTGGAATGTATTTGTCGGCCCCTCCCAAAAGTGTAAGGCATCCAACAACATGCTACTAAAATAGGGCTGGCCACAACGAGAAAGTTCTAGCAATGTGTAAATGCCCATTTCCTTCCATTGCTCTATCTTGTCGGTTTTTAAACGTGTCATCCAGGCACTGAACTTAGGAAAATTTAGTGGAGGAGCAGTTCTGAAGTTCCTATCGTTGTATTGAAGAGAAATAGGATTTGGAGAAGAGGTTATAGGTCTGGTTGTGGTGCTGGTAGGGAAAAAAATCCCCTATTTACATATATTTTAGAAGACATATCCGCTGGGAGAGGACCTAGGAAAGCTAGGGATTTTTCTTCAAGAAGAAAAGGAATAAGTACTTGAGATTGCCAAATTTTCATTTTCTCCTCAACAAACGGAGGTTCTGGTACGTAGGTTTTTCCATCGACGAGACGTAACTAAAGCTCCATGGCTCGAGAAGTAGTTATGTTGTCTGTGTTCGCAATTGAAGAAGACTTAAAGAAGGGTGAAGACGGTGAACAATGGTGGTGTTTGTATTTTCTGGGTTTTTCTGAAAGCAAGAGGTTGAAAAAAGCGGAGAAGAGAAAAGAAGAAGAATGAGAAAAGGTGGTATTTATAGCCTTTTGAATAAAAGAAAGAATAATGGAGAATTTTTTTGTGATTTCCTAAGTCAGAATCGTGTCAAGTCAAAGGACACGTATTGCGAGATTAAAGCGGGAGTGGTGGGCCATGTCTTCCACTAAAAGCACAATAATGGTGGACATAAGATGGTCGCACGTCTCTAAACTGAAAGCGTGATACGCTTCCATGATTACGTGACGTCACGAAAAAAGTGGAATAGTAATGTCCACTTTTTGGAGTAGTGATTTAGTCGCATGCTGAGACCGACGCTTCAAAGATGCCATTATCTCATGTAAATTTGAAATTCATAAATGACATCTCTGGGGGAAATTTTGTTACCTTGAAAAACCTCAAGTTATTCAAGCACGTATATTAAATAAGGATGTTCTCATAAGTTAAGGGTGGTTGTTTGAAATAAAGACCTTTGGAAATTGAGAGCAAAGTGTTTGAAAGTTTGGTTTTAGTAAATTAAAGGAATCAATGATTAAAGAGATATAAAGCCACAATGTCGAAGTGGTGTTATGTAGACCAAAAGGAGAACATGTTAAAATATGTGGAAGTTGGTCGAATCGACTAAGGCATGTAGAGCAAAGGAAATGGTTCAATTTGGTCTTGTCGACCATAGAGGATTCTAGACTTAGAAGAATTATGTTATTTTTCTTTTATCAAAGGGGAGCATGTCAAAACAAGACAGAAGCGGTTGATTTTAGTCAGAAACGGGAAGATTCAAAATTTAAATTCTCTAAGCAATTGCTAGTAGTTTGTAACTCGTTTAACCGTCAAATAGGTGGCAACATCTGGTGAAGCAGTTTCCTTAGGATTCAAATGTCATCCGCCGATTATGTCTAGGCAGTTACTTTGTAAATACTATAAATAAGTAGTTTCAATGTAATTTTTGTGTGTTCACTTGTATGCTCAAATCACTTGCAAAAACTCTGTTCATTCCGAGCGTCAGGAAGCAAAGAGTTGAGAAGTGCTTGATGTACGTGAATCTCCACTTTTATTTCAATGCAAAACCTTTATATTTCTGTCATTTCTTCTGAAACGTTTACTTGCATTTTATTTACTTTTCAGCAATCTCTTTGTATTTTCATTTATGTTGATTCTTTTTTCGTTACAAGTTTCGAGTTTACAAAAGAGTCAGTCGACACGTACTTAGTTTAAGAACAAGCAAGTTTGAAGTTCACAGCCTTCTATCGGTCACGAGTCACCGTAGTTGGTCAAATCATATTGTGAGAAATCAGATTGTTAGTTGTTTTATTTAGGCTCTTTTTGTCGGTCACGAGTCACCAGCCAGTCGAGTCTAATCATAGTGTGGAAAGACGCTATACTTGCTCCCTTAGTCTTAGAAAACCGTTTCTTAGATAGGGATTTTGGCAGAACTAGTATAATTTCAAAAAAGCTTAGCACATGTCTTAAGATCAACTGGTCGATCTTGCGAGTAACCCTTAGTTTCAGGACTTTGGGAGGACCAGCGGTTGTTTACCATTTTCCACAGTAAACAGGGGTAAGATTATTATTTTTTGGCAAAATACTCATTTTGGTTCCTTAACTATAACTTTGGGTACACATTGCTCCCTTAACTTTTTTCATGTCATTTTGGTTCCTTGACTTTCAAAATGTTTCATTTTGGTCCTTTTTGTCTAATTAGCGACGGATTTCAAAGGTTTTCCGTCGCTAATTTGACAAAAAAGACTAAAATGAAACGTTTTGAAAGTTAAGGGACCAAAATGACACGAAGAAAAGTTAAGAGACTAATGTGAACCCAAGGGTATAGTTAAGGGACCATAATGAGTATTTTGCCTATTTTTAATCTCGTTAAAACTAAAGAATATTAATAAATTAATGTTTTACCCATAATATTTCATTGTTTACACGAAATTTTTCTGTTAATATATATAACAAATATGGAATCTAATTCATCGTCATCACTATTGGTGAAGATTAGATGTTGGATCCTCATTTCATTGAGATGCTGGAAAAGATAAAATGTTGGGTGCAATACATTCCAGATCCCTTTCGCATTTATTTGTTTCTAATGTAAAACAAAAAAAGGTTAGTTAAATAACGAATATTAGATTATTGAAGACCATCCTAAAAAAATTGATTATTGAAGAACACAAATCTTAAATCCAATTTATTTTCCGCTCTTGCAATCCATCGTAGATAACTTTACCATGTTTTTACGCTTCAAAATATTCATATTATGGTTCATTAACAATTATTGATATTTAGAATGCTTTTATAATCCATGTCTTTTAGGTTTCATATAGATCACTAATGAAAGTGTCTTGAGTGTTCATACGGATGAAATGGACAACACTTATTTGTTTAAGGACGATGATAAAATTATTCTCTCAGTTTTTATCAAAAACTAAGGTAAAAGGTGTATAAACATTTTTTAACATCACATTATTTTCATATAATATTAAATTACATTAATACAACAAATGCAGTGTTATCATAATAGTTGTTGTTCTTGGAGAACAACAAATCTTTTCTCTAATCCAGATCATGTTGGATACATTTTGTGCTTATTATTTTAAGGTCCAATGGACTACATGCAATCAACTTCTAAAGATCTATTTGCCTCAAGTAAGGAAATATAAGTTCTAAACATTAAAAATGTTTTTTTCTCCACTTGTAATCCATCATTGAGAATTTTTTCGAGTTTTTTTTAAGTTCCAAAATTTCATTATCTTGAGAAAATATTATCAAAGCCAATGCTTTCACAAGAAAGATATACAGTGGTGAATGTAGATATTTTATTGTGGATTGATGTCTTGACAATATCTTGAGTGTTGTTCCTATAAGATTGTAGGGTATAGATTCGTTGTTGTAGTTGTGTATCATGTTATCTCATTTTTTTTAAAAACCGAGGGGGAAAATATTTTCTATTTAAAATAGAAACATAAAATAAAATAAGAAAGCCCCTCAGTTTTAGAATAAAATCGAGATGAGAAATATTACATTATCTGTCCATAATATTAAAAAAAATCTAGAATTACCATCATCACTGCAAAATTCTAGATTTTGTTGCATATATCTTTTCAAAGTTTGAACAACCTTCTTTGTTTAACCTAGAAGCAAGAATGATTTTATGCACTTACAATATATCATAGGGAACTTTTCCAACATTCTTTAACAGATAATTGTTCCAAAAATACAACATCAACACTAATATGTTAGATAGATTGCAAGAGTAGAAAAAATTGTTCAAGGATAGAAGAACATGGAAGATTTTTCTATCTTGAAATCCAACCCAAAGAATTATGCGTACTAGTTTGGGGAGGCTTCATAAAATCAAGGACTATAGTTAAATATATTTAATGATTTCTTTTATAGTAAAATATAATTATGTTATCCATCAGTTTTAACGAAACTGTAGGAATACATCATTTGTTTTTCCCAAATAAATCACTTATAAACAAATAAAAACATAAATTGGAATAGCTGGGATTTGAAGCATGTCCTGATTTGTTTCCCCCCTCAGTTTTATTAAAAACAAAGGAACTATGTTATTTTTATTTTTATAAAAAAAACATGGGGCGCCTTGGCGTAATACATCCAAATTTTTTCTGGATGACGTAAAAGCTTCGTCATGAAATGTAGTATTTGTAGCAGTGCTCATTGAGCATTTTCTTTGCTAGCTCTACTAAAGATATGTTTTTCCTCTCTACTACCCCATTTTTTTGGGAGTTCGTGGAATAGAAATAGTTTTCCGAATACCATTCTTGTTACAAAAAATTTCAAAATCCTCATTTTGGATTCTCCTCCATGATCGCTTCTTATGGATGCAATGCTCATTGATTTTTCATTTTGGATAATTTTGGATAGTTTTTGAAAGGCAACAAACGCGATTCTTTTCGGAGATAAGAATTTTTACCACGTATAACAAGAGTATTCATCCAAAATAACCAGAGCGTAAATGTTTCCGCCTAAATTTAGGTTTCTGGATGGGCCAAAAAGATCCATATAAAGTAGTTGTAAGGGTTGATGAGTAGAAACTATATTTTATATTTAAACGAAGACCTTACTTTCTTTCCTTTTTGGAAAGCATCATATAACATGTTATTTTCAAAATGCAAGATTGGTAATCCATCTACAAGTTCTTTTTGGACCAATTTATGTAAGTGGTCCATATGGATTTGGGCTATTCTCCTATGCCATAGTCAGATTCATCTTCATTGATAAGGTGACATACATCATTGAAGGGATTTTGTTTAAATTTACTATGTAGGTGTTTCCACTTTTTTAGCTTGTGAATACATTTTCATTTGATTTTGGTTTTATAACCATGCAACCAGAAAAATAAAATATTACATTGTTATCTTTGTCACATCGTTGACTAATATTGAGTAAGTTGTGTTTTAGTCTTTTTTACCAAGATGACTTCCACAATATTAGGATTAAGAGTCTTACCAATGGTTACATAACCTAATATCAGGAGTTGTTCTCGAGATAATAGTTACAACTATTTCTAGGACAATAATTGTAACTGGACCACTGGAGAAAGAGTAGCTGCAACAGTAAAAGTCTCCACCACCAGACTCGGCGATTCAGTCATAATACAATGGTACTTGGAAAGCACAAGAAGCTTCGTCAACTGATCAATTTTATCTTTAAGACCCAAGTTACATTTGTTAAAAAAAGAAGATGCCCCACATCCCCAAACTCACCACAAAGTTCTTTGTTCTACGCGTGACCGAGCGCACTGATAATCACATAAGTTTCAATTCGTTTCTTCTTTCACTTAAAAAAAGGCACTTCGCTTGGACCAAATCCTTCTTCACAATAGATCCCTTCATACCAAAAACACAGATACTCCTTCATTTTTATTTCTCTGGAGAATAAAAGACTTAACTTAGTGTGGTAAGAAAAAGGGGCTGACAAAAGTGAACTCAAGACTAATACCTCAAAAACCCTCTCTTACAAGAGCGAGCAAATCTCATTGAGGCCGAAGATGAATAGAAGGAAAAGTGAGCCATATGAGTAATAGGTTTCACCAACACTAACATTCAAGAAAATTACCCCAATTAGTGGTAAAAGAGTCAAACTAGGGGATATGAAGGCTAAAGAAGATCAATCCCTGATCTCAGAAATTATCCTGAGAGATCTGGGCCGCATAAAAGAGATGAAAAAAGAGCTTAAAGGAAGGTTTCCAATATTTATGCTCGACACAGAGTTGAAACACCTTCATGTAAGCCCAAACTTCAGGATGAAGTTATGAGGGGGGAAATCTAATATGATTCATCACAACCACCTCGAAATCAGAAAAGTGAAAACGTACCCCTAACTTGGTAAAGAGGCATTCATATAGAGGAACCGAACAACCCTCAAAAGAGTTACATATCTTCTTTGTCGGATCTATTGGAAAAACTGACCAATCCAAGGGATTACAAACCTTAATGTTAGCATTGGTATAATCGTAACTGTTTCTAAAGCATAAGGAGTAGTTATCACTTCAGCGGCCACCCAATGGTACTCCAAATGACTCACAGATTCGTTATCGCTAAGATTCCTAACCTTCCTCCCCAATAGGACCAAACAAAATTACCAACATGTTCTGTTAGAACTTGTGTTGGGGGTCTGCTGCAAAATATAGATAAGAAGATGATGAAAACGATACGATAAAAGTTGCACAAAATAAATTTCAAAGTGTGTGTTTACACTAAGCTTTAAGTTCGATTCGCCCCTACCAATTTAGGCAAGTTGGATGCAAATGGGTTAACCGGTGAATCTCCTTCAGGATACTTAGAAAACCTTAATATGAATCGCACATTCATATTAAGCATATCGATCAACGATATTTTACGAATAAAGTTTTTTCATTTATTCTCGTGCACTAGAAAAATAAATAATAACTTAGATATAAATTTTCTCTATTGAAATATATTAATTTCATCATACTTTTATGTCTAATAAGTATCTCTATTTATAGAAAAACTTGTACTAATTAGTGAGGAGAAACAATGTTTCAAAAACAGACTTATCCTTCGATTGGTGTGATGGTTTAGTGGAAATAGTTGTTGTTTGGATGTGCCTTTTCCTATAAGATGTGAGTTCAACGCTTGGTGGCTGCAATTTTTTGCAAATATTTTGTCATTTATTTGTTAAGTTAACAAATAATATTCAAAACTATTGATTTGAAGTGTTGAACCCATGATCTTTCGCATATACCTTCAAAGTCATAACCACTACATCATTACAACAATTTTTTACTTAGAAATTCCATTAATTGAATTTAATCATTCTCATTTATTAATTAAATATTTTGAAAATTTCTCCAACATGTTCCTTCTTGGTCATGCAATTTCTATGTCCGTCTCATTAAATACAAGGGAGGCATCTGTTTCTCGATTGAATACTCACCCCTCCGACATTCCTTGAAAACAGAGCCTCGTAAAAATCAATGGAAGAATATCTTTCAAAAAAGGAGTCCCCATAATCTTCTTCCATTTCAGATTCATCAATCAGAGAGATGACCTCTGATTTTAAATCCCCACTGACAAGAGAAAAGGGATGCGACTCACATTTCATTCCCCTTTTTGAAGAGGAAGAAATGTTACTCTTTGAAGCACTCTCTATATTAATAGTGTTATCACTCATATTAATAAAGATATAGTAAATACTTGAAGTAACAAATCTTGAGTTGGGAGAAGGTACCTTGAAGTGTAAAGTCGAAGGCAGTGAAACAAAGGAGAAGGATGGAAGTTGAAGTTTTAAATATTTGAACGTGCGGTAACAGTTACTCCAGAAAAAACTCTCTCAGAGAAGAGAGAAAGGCTAAATGAAAATAAAGGGAATTCTATCTAAAAGGTTGTGTAAATTTTCCAAAATTTCCTCTACCTTTATATAGGCGAAGACAATCAGATGAATCATATTAAAAGTAAGTAGCAAGAGCATGTCAACGGCCAGCTTTCACCTAAGAAACACAACCAAACTCAAGTGGACTCAAGTGCACAGTAAGTTGCATCACACCGCCCTCTATCTTTTCAGGTCACATATCAAGAGAAAAATGATGAAACATTTCAATGATGGATCTGCATTTAGTGCTCACGTTCTGTATTACGCTTTAGGAAAACCAAAGCAGTGTCTGCCCACCAACGTGTGGACAACCATTCCTGAAGACCGACCACGATTTTTAAAAGACCCTCCAACATCCAGAGCATTCGATGAGCCTTGGGGGCAATTTATCTAGACCGGCCAAAGGCTCAATAAGACGAGGCTCATTCATCTCTCTTCTCTATTGAACCCAAAGTATTAATATAGTCACAAGACAGTTTCAAATACACAATTTCTGATCTCTAATTTCACTATACTTTTCTTGAATCTTGAACTAATTTAACATTAGAGTGTTAATGATGTATGTTCATCTTGTGCCACCTTAAAGGAAATTAGAACCATTGTTCAAAATTGTTATTATTAAACATTCTTCATTTATTAATTTTTTTAATAGAGTTAGACCATCTATTTATAGTTCTCGAATGAGACAATAACTATGAAGATAATATGGTTGACAATCCAAAGAAAAATGAAAGATTATACATTATAAGTTTGAGATGGAAGATAACCACATTGATGAATGTATGTGTCAAAGAAATAAGTCATTTTAAATAGTCAATATTGAGAGTGAGAGTGGGTGAAGTTTAAGGAAAATAAAGAAATAGTGAAACAAATAGAAAAACTGAGGAAAAGAAAGAAAAGACTGGAGAGAAAAATGTGAGTAGAGGATAAAAAATTAAAGAGAAAGAAGTTCTACTTCTAACAAACTTGTCTTATCATCCTAATGAAAAAAAGATACAAAAGAGTAGAAATTAAAAATTCCAAGATACAAATGATCATCCCATTTGCATAAGCATTGCAACAAATTTCAACATATGCAAAGATTTTAAAAGAGTTTCTGACATAGAAAGGAAGAATTTCAAGTGATGAAATAGTTAACATATTCGAAGAGTGTTGTGCTATAACCCAAATGTCTAGCACAAAATCTATTAAAATCCTAGTAGTTTTATTATAGTGTGTACTAGAAAAATCTATTAAAATCCTATTAGTTTTATTATAGTGTGTACTAGAAAATTTTAAGATATTGTTTACGAGTTAGAAAGAGAGGAGAGGAAGGGTTTCATAAAAATGAAATGTGATATAGATTTTTTATTTTTTTTAATAATTTTTTTAGTTATATTAACATATTTTTAATTTTTAAAATATAATAATATAAATTACATTTGAATAATTTTTTGATTAAATTATCTCAGAGTCTTTTAAATTATTTAATTATAATAAATTAGTCTTTTGTATTGTTTTTGTTACATTTTTTAAAGAGTACAAACTAGTCAAAAGTAATGAAAAAAATTATCAATAGCACATATGTAACCATTAAAAATGCTAAAATTTTATCAAAAATTTTATTTTAAAATTTTAATGAAATTAGATTCAACCTTAATTTTGTCAAACTCTCTTTTAATTTAATTAGAAACTAAATCTAGTGGAGCAGACATACATGATAATATTATACTAGTAATGTTCAATTTGTTAGCACTTATTCCGGAAAGATCCTTTAATTTATATGTAGAAGAAGCATAGGATGCTTTGTAATAGCAAAAGAAGAGCCACAAAAAATAATGGAGTAGAAAAGGGACCATCATGTGTTATTAAAATGAATTCTCCATCAATTAATTAAAACAATAATAAATAAGATGCAATGATGCACGAACTTAATCCATGGTCTTCTAAAATTGGCGCCTCCATTATTGATAGTACAAAGGGAGTAGGTTGATACTAATAATAAGATGAGCTGTATACGCTGCTTTGGATCCTCTCCCCCATTTTTCTTATGTTGTTGGTGCTGCTATCATCTCCAGTATTCATTTTTATTAAAGATAATATTTATATTTTAATTATTTTATTTCAAAAAAATTTAGCCATTAATTCAAGGGCAGCAGAGATGGCAGAAGCCATTCCGTATGAGAGGATTTATTTTTGAATTTTTTTTATCAATAATTATGTTATGGAAAAAAATATATAAATAACCATGTATTAAAATTAATTACCTAAATAATCAGGTTTCAGGGTAAGGATGCAAGCAGGAACCATCTCAGATGGCTCATACATTGTTTTTTAACAAGGAGAGTCATCCTAGATGGCGCCTACATGTAGGTTTTTTCTTTAAAAGTCATCTCAGATGGCACCTAGGTGTTAATTAGATGGGAAAGTCATCTGAGATGGCGCCTAAGTGTTAAATAGATGGAAAAAGCCATCTGAGATGGCGCCTAAGTGTTAAACCTAAAAAAAGTCGATTCAAATTAAAGTACGAGACTCTGTTGTGAATTAAACTTTAAATCTAAACTTTCATTACAAACATAGCGAATAACAATTACATAGATTTGTTCTCGACGACCTGGGACATGTAGACGACCACAAGTGCGTCCTCTCCTAACTCATGTAATGCGTGGTTCTTGAGCTTGTTGTGGTTGGGTCGATGGCCCCTGTGGTTGGGTTGATGGCCGCTCGTAGTGTATGCGATCAGGATCCATGTATGCCTCAAGATCTGCATTGCTTGTCATACCGCTTTCGTGTTCCCATGTTCTCAAAGCTTGGTCGTTGTGGTGGGGGGTTAGGTTTCATGTGGGGATGATAGCACTCGTCATCTATATAGGTGGAGTGTGAATGTGTGGTGTGAAAAAGAAATTGGGTGTTTGGAGACTAGTACCCATACGAATGATGGGGGGTTTAGTACGATGATGGTTGGTGGTATGTTGGGTTGGTTGGGGAATATTCATCGAGCATGCCAGTGTCCGGGCTGAGGTGAGATGTTGATGGGCCCATATAAGGGTGTTGGACATATGCTCTTTCTTCGGAGTATTGTATTTGAGTGTTTGGCATGTGAGAGTATTGAAATTGTGTGTCGGGCATTTGAGTGGGTTAGTAATCAGGTTGAGATTGGGGTTGGGATTGATTGTTGGTGGTCCTGTATCGTCGGGTTGGTTGGCGGGAGGTTGATGGACGTTGGGATTATTGTCGGTAGTGTTACTGTCGCGGTTGTTGTTGGCAGTGCTGTTGCGGTTATTGTTGGTAGTGTTGTTGCAGTTGTTATTGCGATTGTTGTTGTGGAGCTGAGGGTTGGCCCCACTGGGTGCGTGGGTCGACCAAATAACGAGGGTGAAAGACATACATTTCTGGGTTCGTTACGGATTGCTACCAAGCAATGTATTGATGAGAGTGTTGCATAATTTCGTCATCCTCGTTGTTTGCAGAGAGAGGTGAAATGTGGAACGCGGTGGTACAATCAGGACAACTTTGGAGTGAAAGCTGCATGAAATTTATTAAGGCCGAAAGTGCCAAAGTCAGCACTCATCTAGTTACAAGATTCGACCGACATAACCATAACTTCATTGTCAAAGAGACACTCAGCCACAACGAGGTGTTGGCTAGACAAGAGTACAGGGTTAAACTACCATCTCGTTGGTGCAGTTGTGGAAAGTTTTAGGCCTTTCGAATGTCCTGCTCTGATGTCATTGTGGCGTGTGCACATGTTCATCAAGATGCACTACTACTTATTTCTCCCATTTACAAGTTCGAGACCTTGCTCAACGTATACAACAATGCCTTCGAACCGGTAGCAAAACTAGATTATTGGCCTGCGTACGAAGGGGAAGTAGTTTGGCACAACAGTCAAATGCGAAGAAATAAAAAGGGTCGACCCAAAAGCAAACGTATCACAAGTGAAATGGACGACCTTGACAAACTAGAAAGAAAGTGTGGTCTATGCCGTCAAGTCGGACACAATCGAAAAAATTGTCCCACACTTGCTACAAGCTCGACATCGTGAAATTTGTATGGAAATTTTCTGCACTTTTTAATATTATAACGACACTTATTTTCATTAATATCATTTCTTACAACCATCAATACGCATATAACAAAATAAAATAAAACACGATTTAAACAACAACATAAACAACATGAAAATATAACTTAAAACAACAACTAAAACAACATGAAATGGTAGCATCAACAACACCAAAAATTATTTAAGACACTACAACCGTCAAAACAAGTTCATCAGATCCATACATCATCGCGATAACGTCTACGTTTGTTTTGACTTCCTCCAACCAAACCCGAGGTTGTCTAGTTGTGAAGTTCATGGTTGTTCTCTTCCTCTGGATCCTTCTAATTTCTTCGCCAACTTATATTTCTCCCTCTAACCATCGCATAAACTCTTTCTTCAATTTGACCATGGTAAAAATGTGCCAAAAATTCATTTTCATCGGAGGTTTGGAGACTGAGAAAACAACGTATCCATCTCTGGTATGGATGTATGGTGATGTCATGACACAAAAAAAGAGAATATAAGATGAGAAGTTGAGAAAATGTGAAGAATGAAGGAGACATGAGTGTTGTATTTATAAAAAACACAAATACACGTAGGAGCCATCTGAGATGGCTCCTACATGTAACATACAAAAAAGAGGGGCCATCTAGAATGACTTGACCTAAGGGAGGCGCCAATTGGAATAACACCTAAGTGTATTTGCTTAATGTATGAGTCATCTCAGATGACGCTTAAGTGTATTTATTTTTCAAAACCTAGTTATTTGCGTAAATATTTTTGAAACATGGTTATTTACGTATTTTCTAATTTTTGCTGCTTTGACTACATTTATTCAAATTGAAATAAGTGCTATGATTGGTTTTGTAATAAAATATGAAATTTTAATAAAGTGTTTTTTTTTCTTCTATCTTTAGCATATAGCCAGTGGTTTAGCCCACTATATGAAACAAAGGGAAAGTTATAAAGTTGCACAACTCTTGAGTTATCTAAATGCAACTTTTAAAATGAGACCCGAGTCATATTAACATGATAGTTAACCACTTCATCAACACAAAAAAACATTGTCGGAGAAAATAATGAACAAAACCATTGAATGTAAGTAAATACCAATCTTTTACGACCAATAAAAGAGAAAAAACAGTGAAAATAATCAAAAGAGGTTAACAAACAAATATTCCTAAATACTCACACTTCTAGGATTGGCTCCTAGAAGAAGCTCCATATACTTTGACAAGAATTGATCATGCAGCCAGGGGCGGACCCAAGATTAATATTCAGGATATATATATATATATATATATATATATATATATATATATATATATATATATATATATATATATATATATATATATATATATATAAATAAGACTTAATTAGATACACACATGATCTTGTGCATGAGTAGTAAGATCTACAATATAGAGCCTCACATTTAAGAGAATTTTAAAATTTTAAAATATTTAATTTTTTATATTAATATTAATAAATATTTAAAATATATCATAAAAAATTAATAAATTTAAAAATTGTTAATGATAAAAGTCCAATACATTAAAAAATGAGATTGATCAAAATTATAATAATTATAATTAATTTTTTCATTAATATCTAATTATATTATTGATATGTTATTTTTAATTATTATAGTTATAACTTTTTCCGAATTTGAGTCTATTTTGTAAAATTTGAATGAGACATCCAATTTAATTAGACCGGTCTTAATTATACGTTTAACCCTTTAACTTGATTTAGGATTTCCGTTTAGTCTCTTAGTTAATAAACATTACATTTTAGTCTTTTAAATTTAATTTTATTATTCAATTTAGTTCATTTTGTTAAATTTTAACTTTAAATATCTAATGTGGTGCAATAATATTGAGTGTACACTATAGAATTTTTTTGTTCAAGAATTTACCATTCAATATGATTAAAAAGACCAAACAATTGAAAATTAAAAGTCCGTTGAATCTTACAATGAACCACCAACACATAATATTTTTTCAGTTGAAGATAAAAATTAAGTCTTCTATGGGTTTTGATCCTATGACCTCTTATATAAAACTCCAAAGTATATACAACTTGGACAAATTTCTATACATTTAGGGTATTCCATGGAATATCCTATACCCCTTTAAATCCGCCCATGCTTGCAGCTTAAGAAATGAAATGTAATCAAAAGTAAAAAAGGTCTCGATATTTACGCCATTAGATTACTCTAGAAATATCTAACTCTAAGGAAGATAACAAGCTCAAATCATATGCGAACCTTCTTCGAACCACAAATTTTCTAAAAGCTAACATGTGCTCTTAAGGGGACATGTTAATGATACTATTTGGAGAAATATTCTTTTGAAATCTGTGAATTCAATTTATTGAATTTCTAAATATCACTTTATTGCACATGTTTTTTTATTTATAGTACCTTAACATGTGCCTAAGGGCACATGTTAGCACGACCCATTGAAAAAAAATGATAATAAAAAATTATAAGTCACTAAAAATAAATAAATTATAGAAGAAAAAAAGTTTATTAAAATGTGTTATTCTTTCATTTACAATGAGGGATGGTATTTATAGACATACTAGCCACCTAAATCAAATTTAAAACAAACCATCTAAAATTAGTATGATATACCCAATCAGATATATATTAAAACAATATACTCGTCAGAGTATATCCTTAAAACAGTCTATCAAACAAAAACATATATACATATTCAACTATATCCTTAAAGAAAATTGAATCAACCATAATACCCTTCCTAATTTATATTTTCACGCTTCTCATTCCCAATAACTTCAAATCTTCAAACATTGTTTGCTTTGGAGGTTTTGTCAAGATATTTGCTAATTGCAACTTTGTCTTGCAATGATCAATAGTTAACCTTCCTTTGCTAACTTGATCGCTAAGAAAATGATGCTTATTTTCTATATGGTTACTTCTACCATGACTAATTGAATGATTTTCTAGATATATGGTTGATTGGCTTTCTACAACGAGTTTGATTTTGCTATAGTCACCTATGTTCAGTTCTTCAAGTAACATGTCTAACCAAAGTGCTTGACATGTTGCATAAGAGGTTGTAACATACTCTGCTTCACATGAGGGAAAAAAACAATCCCTTGCTTCTTTGAACTTCAAGAAAATGGTGTTGATCAAAGCATGAACAGGTATCCAGATGTGCTTTTCTTGTTATCTGAGTATGAGTAAGCATATATCATTACTTCAATTCTAGTTGTTTGATGAGGCATTAGTACTCCATTATATGATGTTCCTTTGATGTATCATAGGATTTGTTTGCTTTCTCCATGAATCCACTCACCAACCCAACACTATAACAAATGTCAGGTCTGCTGTTACAGAGATACCTCAAAGATTTAATATCTACCTATACAATGTGCTATCAACTAATTCTTCTTCAGATTTATTCTCCAATTGGATGTTGGTCTCCACTGGTGTGATAGTAGGGTTGCAACTACTCATCTTAAATCTCTTTAAGTTGTCCTTTACATATTTCTTCTGATGCAAGAAAGTGCCTTGTTTGGTTTCCATGATTTCCATTCTTAGAAAATACACCAACTTTCCTAGGCCAGTCATTTCAAACCCACTCTCCATGCTAGCTTTAAACTTTGACAATTATTCTTCATTTGAACGTGTAACAAATAAGTCATCTACATAAAGACATAAAATGACTTGGTCTTGTTCATTTGAGCCTTCGACACAAACACCATGTTCTGATGTGCATTAGTTGAAACATAACTTAATTAAGAAGCTATCAATCAGCTTATTCCAAGCTCTAAGTGCATGCTTTAATCCATACAAAGCGTTTTTCAATATGTACACAAGTTTTCTTGACCTTTTACCTCCAATCTTAGTGGCTACTTGACAGGGACTACTTTTTTTATAGGTCTATTCAGGAATGAACTCTTTACATCAACTTGGAGCATCTTCCAACCTTTATATTCTTCTATGGTCCAACCAACCTAATAGTATAAGGTCGGACCACAAGAGCGTATACTTTATTAAAATCCACTCCAGATCTTTGGAGAAAGCCTTTTGCAACCAATCTTGATTTGTAACTAAAAATCTTACTGTATGGTTTCAACTTCTTCTTGTATATCCATCTTACATCAATTGGTTTCTTGCGTGAGTTCTCAACCAACTCCTATGTCGGGTTTTTCTCAATGGACTTAAGTTCATTAACCATTGCAACTTTCTAATTTTCATCATGTAGAGCTTGGACATGATTGATTGGTTCTACCTCAACATCACGACATCTTCAATTAGTTCACTGTTTTCTCTTATTCCTTAATTAGGGAATATTTCATAATCATTCATCCTAACCAATAGAGTCATTGTTCTACTTGTCCTTCTTACTCCTTGAACATATGTCGGAACAAGTTATTCCATAATATACAGTATAGTTATAATGTGACTTGAGCTTTCACCTTCTTGCAGCGAATCTTGTGAATCAAGCAACCAATTCCATCCTTTGATTTCATTAAATTACACATCTCTATTGATCACTACCTTGTTCTCACTATGTGAGAACAACTTGTAAGCACCCGTTGAATGTTATCAAACTATGACCATAACTCGACTTCTATCATCTACCTTTCTTCTAAGTTGTTCAAGAACATATCTAAACTAAAATGAGAAGATGATTTTGAGATGACCAACACTTGGCTTCAATCTGACCAGGCTGCATAAGGAGTTTTATTGTTGTACTTATTTGTTGGACATTTGTTGATGATGTACACTACAATTAAAATGGATTCTCCCCTAAAGTGCTTAGGCACCTTCTTCGCTTTAAGCATACTCTTATCCGTATTAAAGATGTTTTTAGTTTTCCTTTCAGTAATTTCATTATGACGAGGGTGTGTAGGTTGTTATCACTACATGCTCAATCCATTCTAGTTCTCAAAACTGAGCAAATTCAATTGAGGTATACTCACCATCACCACCAGTTCTCAATATCTTGATTGTGTATCCAACTTGTTTCTCAACTATCAACTTGAATCTTTTAAAATTAGTGAAGACTTCACTTTTATTTTCAAATAAGTAAACACACTCATGTTTAGTGAGTTCATATGTGAAGGTAAAAAATAGCAATTGCATTCTAAGGATTTTACCTCAAATGGACCATATACATCTGAGTGCATAATTTCCAGTTTGTGTTCTAACGTCATAGGAAATTTATGTTGTAAATACTTTCTTGTCTGCTTGGCTCTACACTATTCGTCACACAACTGCTTTGGCACTTCAATTTTTGATGTCCAGACACCATCTTCTTCACATGCATCAAGCTAAGACTCCTGAAATTGAGAAGTTCAAATATTAGATGCCAAACCCAATTTTTATCTTCAGTTGTTGTTGTTGATGCAAGACATTGATGATCAAGCATATTGATTATGACCTTGAATGTCTTGTTGGTTGATAAAGTTGCCCTCATAATTAGCCTAGATATTTCATCAAATACCTTAAGTTCTTTTCTTTCTAACTTCATTGTGTAATTCTTGTCAAGTAATTGACCTAAGTTGATCAAATTATTTGCCATTGAAGGAACATACAAGACATCATTGATGATAACTTCATGTTCATCCTTATTTTTCACCCCGTTGTTCCCCATTCTTTCTGATGTCACCTGATGTTGTCTACAAAATGAATTGATCTTCTAACTGATTCATCCAACTTAACAAACCATTTATTATTTCTTGTCATATGATTGTTGCAACATGTATCAAAGTTCCACACATTTTCTTTATCTGAGGCCAAATGTGTTGCAGCCATCAAGATGACATCTTCAAGTTCACTGCTACCATCATGAGAAAATTAAGCCACACCCTTGTCCTCAACATTATTCGCGTTGTAGTAGTAGTATCTACCATAATGACCAAGCTTTTTACAATAATACCATTGAACCTCCTTCATGTCAGCCTTCTTCTTGGTCTTATGGTTCTAATTAACATCATTCCTCCTAGTTTCACCTTGGACTTTTGCACACTTATAAGCATCGCCATTTCATTCAATTTCTTCTTCTATTTTTCTTTCACTTTGTTATTGCCTGAGGAATTTTCTTTTATCTTCTTGAAGAATATTGCTTGCAATGCCTATTTAGATACCTTTTACTCTTTTCATTAGCCCCATCTCACGTGCCTCAAGATATGCTTAATATTCTTCAACCTTTATCTTTGACAAGTCTTTATATTCTTCAATGCCACCACAATACGATCAAACTTGAGTGGAAGAGTCCTAAACACCTTCTTCGTCTTCTGGAATTCAGAGGTATTTTTACCACATGACTTCACTTGATTTGTCAAAACCACCATCTTTGAGAAGAAATCAACAATGATTTCATCATCTCTCATCTGCATGCAAGTTTTCATATTGCTTCCTCAAAGATTGCATTTTCACTTTCTTAAAATTTTCATCTCCACCACATAGTTTCTTGAGACTATCCCAAGCCTCAATGGCCATTTCTTGCTCAATAATATTCTCAAAGATGTTTGAATTCACACATTGGTGAATCAAGAATAAGTCTTTTCAATCATTCTAGGCCAATTCACAATGAGCACCTCATTGGGCCTTAGTAGCTTTTTCCTCTAATGCCAAGAAGCCATTATTCAAGATTTCAAACACGTCTTGAAACCTGAATATGACTTTCATTATGCACACCATCTATCACAGTTTTCTCCCTTACGAATTGGTAGATTTGTTGGTAATTGATTGGAGGTTATGTTTCCATTCACCATGGAGGGAGGTTGAGGGCCAAACTGATGCTCCTAATACCAATTTGTCGAATAACTTGTATCACAAGTTACTTGACAAATGATGATAAATTGATAGAAAATTGGAGAGTGACTGGGGAAAAATATTTTTTAAAATGTGTTGTTCTTTCGATTACAATGAGAGGTGGTATTTATAGATACACTAGCCACCCAAATCAAATTTAAAACAAACTAAAACAGTATGATATGTCCACATATATATATATATATATATATATATATATATATATATATATATCCTTAAAATAATCTGCCTAACAAAAACTGATATACCCGCCCGAATATATCCTTAAAGAAAATTGAAATAACCCCAAAAGCATACACCTATTTAGAGTTTAAATGATCATTCTTTTAAAAATTATGATTTAGTCTTAAATTAAATGACAATTATTATAAATAGATATATCTTTTTCTAATGTGAGACTCAACAAATTCCTCACATTTAAAATTGAATATTTAGAGCGTGAAAATAAATAATAACACCTTATCCTTATAAGGAAAATTTAATAGTAGGTATTTCACCAAATCTTAAACCAAATTCTAACACCAAACTAATAATTATGATTTAGATCAAACTTATCTTTACAAAGTCGTTTTAATGCGTAAATGCATGTTTCTTTCCCCGTAGGGAAACTCAATCCATAAACTATTTTTATATTTTCAAAGAGAGACCGAATCCCTTCACACTACTAGTGAGCAATGGGGTTTTCTTGATGGTGGTGGTTGTTGACAAAATTATCCAATTTGCTAAGAAGTCTATTTTTCCATCATTTTTTCCTTAACCCCCACTAGGCCACTTCACATAATTTCCATAGACTATACCATAGTTTATTAATTATTACAATTTTCTAAATTGTATTAAATCTGGATAAATTTAAAGGCAGATAATAATTGTCAACTGCAATGTTTATCCACTGCCTTCTATTTTATCAGATTTTCTTTTAGATTGTGATTTTGGCAGTATAATGAGATCTGATATGTGATATGATCCAAACAAATAAAGATATAAGTTAGAGATGTTCACATGCATAATTTTTAGTCCATTCAATAACAAACAAACTTGGTATATTACACTGTATTCTTGTATCAATACACAAGAAAAAAAAAACCTTGGATAATTAAACAATAATACTATACTAAAATATCACCCTTTTCTATCCTTTTTCATTTGAAGCAAATCTCTCTGAGATCTCTCATATGAAACATGAAAAGTAAAAAACAGCATCCCTCCCTGGATGCTGAAGTAACCAGAAATTAATCTTTGAGGAAACTAAGAAATTGCACTGTATCTTCCATTTCCCTTCCTTAGAGCACAACTTCAGATAGGCAAAGCATAAACCACAGTGATTCAAAAACTCATTAGTTCTTCCGAAAACACAAGCTGAAAGGTTGTCTGTTTTTTTCTTCCCTTCACACCAAAACACTTTTCATACCAACTTTTGTTGTTTTTCAAACACCTCTAGCTTCTGTTCCTTTCATGATTCTTAGTCTTTTGCAAGATGTCACAAACATGCTGCATAAAAAAAAAGTATAGTTCTGTCAGATTTCTTTCATTCAGTTTATAGATAAATCACACACAGAAAAGAGGACTTACTTCCATGGAACATCTCCAACTAACATCCAATCACCATCTTTATCTTCATATGTAGGTTCATATTCAGATCCTTTATAACCTTCTTTTTCAGAATAATCACCAATAGTTAACTTGAACATGTTTTCTAAGGCTTTGAGAAGCTGTGCATAACCTCCATAGATCCTCAAATCTATCTTTCTAAGGTAAGGAGCTCCATCCAAACTCACTTTCACGTAAATCGCAGAAGCATCAGCCTCTTGCAAACTGTTCTTCCGGTAAGATCTTATTGGTGGCCACCCCACTATTTTTGCCCTATAATATCAAAAAAGAAAATTAGATCATTAATCAAACAACTCAAAAATTTCAGATTCTAAATATAGAAACATGATAAATAAATATTAAACTTACTTAGAAGGAGGAGCTGCATCAGATTCAGATGTTTTTGAAGCACTGGCAGTGTCCTTAGAAGTTTCAACCAATGATCTTTTGTTGGAAACTTTAACAGAAAGTGGTTTTTCATTCTCATTTTCTTCTGTGCCTGGAAGTCCTAGTCTTAGCTCAGTGTCCTTCATGTTAAGATCATTCACATATGCAACACTATTTTCCATCTTCTTATCTTAATAATAGTTGAGAATATGCCAAAGAAAGGTTGTAGTAAAGTAAAATGTGTGAGATGAGATGCAAATACAAGAATGCAAGGATTAGTTTTATATAAGAAAGATGATGATAAAGGAGAGGTGCATTAAATAATGTTTGTTGTATGGAATGAATAGAGATGAATAAATAATGGAGAAAGACAAGGAAAGGTGTCGGTAGAAGGAGTAACAAAGTTGAAAGCAATATGTCCCTACAAATAGAGGACAAAGGTGGGACAGGAATGGGGAAGATGAGGTGCGTTGGGTTAAAGGAAGAGAGAAGGGAACATGGGCATGTGAAGAGTGATAGGTGCTTATGCCATGTGGGGTTTCATTTTTATATTATTAGTAGGGGCCTTCTTTACATCATTGTATGTCAACTTAGTTGTAACTCCTCAACAAAAAATAAAATATGTAAAGTTTTTAAATATATTATTACTATTTATTTATTAGTAATATTCTAATTTGAGCAGCCTTGTATATTATTTTAGTTAGGGACATGTATTAGTAGAAAATTGACAAAGTTAAAATTTAAAAAGATTCTTAAAAAGTAATTAATGGAGATGGAAATTTGAGACAGTGTAATATTTAAAGACTGAGGTATTATATAATTTTTTTAATTTGTTTTAATGAGAAAAACCATGTGTGTGATTAAGAAGCATTCAACCTATTTGATAATTTTTTTTATTAACTAGTCGATAAATAGTGGTCGGGATAGCTTAATAAATATGTGTTAGTCGAATTAAATAGATATAAAATGTTGATTTAAGGTTCAATTATTGGTCCAAAAGAAGGAATATGAATTGTTTTCTTTATTATTTTATTTTTTTGGCTTATCACCACTGATATAGTCCGGTTCGGAGGTCCAATCGTCATTGTGGAGATTGAACTGTGGTTCTCCTTACCAAGTTCAGCGCCAAACACCACTGAACCAATTAACGATTGGTAATTGTTTTTTTTATCAAATAGAATGATTGTTTCTAATCACATATATGGTTATTAAAAGCAATGAATATGTAATGTCTATGTGTTACTCTTAACTCAATGTAAATTTTCTTTCTCATGATTTATTAGTGATAACAGAGTAGTCAATTGTTTGAGTAAGAGACGAATTCTTTCTATAAAAAATATTTTTGACAATGTAACGGTCATCGATGCGTCACTATAAGAAATGTTGTCCCAGCGACGTCCTATAGCGATGTGGTTATCACGTAGATAAAAAAAACTAATTGCGACGTGATAATCACGTCACAAATATTTTTAATATTAAAAATATCAATTAAACGTTATGATCAAGGAAGTCAGAGGTTTTATTAAAAAAAAAACAATTGCGACGTGGGATTCACATCGCCACTTAAAAGTTAATAATAAAAGAAATAAAAACTGTAACATAAAGATGGAGGGAGGTTTGAAATTTTTTGAAATTTGGTTGTGACGTATTTTCCAGGTCGCAACATTTTAGTGGGAAAATAGGTCTGACGCTGAGTTGATAGTGTACAAGATTGACAGACTAAGACATTAATTATTTCTTACATGGCAAGGTTGCGACATGATATTCACGTCACTACGTGACATATAAATGTAACGCCCCTGAGTTTTTTTATAACACAACACTTCATTGTTGCATTTTCTTCTTCTTCGATCCTTGCTGCCTTTCCTCTTCCTTGCTCATAACCTCCCAAAATTCCCCCAAATCTTCCTCAAATAAACCCAAATTTTAATTTCAAAATCATATAAGGTAATTATATTATTTAATTTGAATTTTATTTATTTTTTATTTGTTGTAATAAAAAATTTAATGAGATTTATTTTGTTTAAGTTGAAGAATATTGGAGAAGAACATTAAGTGAAGGAGATACAAGAGGAAGAAGATTAAGTGAAGGAGATACAAAAAGTATTTAAGCATTTTTTTTAAAATTTTATATGCATATTAGGATTTATTAATTATAGTATATTAGTTTTAGTATATTAGGATTTATTAGTTTCTGTATTTTTATAATATTAGTTTTAGTTTTATATTTTGTTTATTAATATGTTAAAAAAAAAACACAAAAAAATTCTATATAGAAAAATAAAAATTTTAAAAAAACAAAAAATGGAAAACATTTTTAAAAAATGAAAATTATATTCTATTTATTTTACATGTAAAAAAATTGATTTTTTTTTTATATTTAGTATTATATGTTTGTATTTAAAAATAATTTAAAAACATAAACTTATATTTTATTTGTAATTAGAATTAGTAAAATAAGAATTTTTATATATTAAAAAAACTAAATTTTTTATATATAGTAAAATAAGAATTTTTAAAAAACAAAAAGTTAAAAAAAAGTTTTTGTATATATATATATATAATAAAATAAAAAACATATATATGTTATATTATTGTTTTTAATATTATTATTTTATAATAAAAATCATATATTTTACATTATTATTTTTAAAACAAAAATATTAATAAAAATAGTATATATTTTTATCTTAATGAAAGTTAAAATATTATATATTAATGAAAAATATTTAGATGAATAATAGTTATGTATAAAAAGTATAACTAATTTTAAAAATAGAATCATAATCAAAATATTTTAAAAAATAAAATATGTTATATTTTTTTAAATAGAAAAAATTTATATATTTAAACAAATTATATATTAAAAGTAGAATATTTAAAAACTAAAATATATTTGTTAAGAGTAGTATTAATTAAAATAAAATAAAAGTAATAATAATAAAGCATAATAATATTAAATAGTATACGTTTAAGAATATTATTAGGTTGATTAATATTTCTAATTAAAAAGACAATGATTGTATAAATGTGCAGTATGAAATATTATCGGTATTATAGTAGTTGGATGTACGATAGAACATATCCAGGAAGACGTGGACTTAAATCTAATTTTATAGTAGGAGTTGATGGGTTTATCACGTGAGCGTTTGCTAAGGAATGTTGTCGAAGCGAGAGAGGAGTTAGGTGTCCCTGTCTTAAATGTGAATGTAGACCAATAATTAGTGATCTAGAGGAAGTAACACGTCATTTGCATAGAAGGGGTTTCATTGAAAATAATTGGGTTTGGACGTATAATGGTTAAGAACTGCCGAGTAATGTACCAGAGACTAGCAACACACATGCTTCACGTAGTCGACCGCCTATGGATTATGAAGAGAACTTTCATCTGATCGGTGAGATAGTTGAGGATGCTTTTGGTGTGAACGTGACATATGATGAACCTGGAGATTTTGACGAGGAAGAGTTACCGAATGAGGAAGCGCAAAGATTTTATCAATTGTTGAATGAGATGAATACACCGTTGTTTGAGGGGTCGTCAGACTCAAAGATATCAATGTGTGTGAGATTATTGGCCGCCAAGTCAAATTGGAATGTTCCTGATCAGTGTCTGGAACATTTCGAAAAAATGATCTTGGACTCCACCGCAACGAAAGACAACTTGCCTATAAGTTATTATGATGAAAAGAAGTGGGTGTCGAAGTTGAGTTTAAAAGTAAGAAAGATTGATTGTTGCATTAACGGTTCCATGTTGTTTTATGACAATGAGTTTGGTACTCAAGATGGATCGTTAGAGGAGTGTAAGTTTTGTAATAGTCCAAGATATCAAGTTCGCAGTAGAGCTGTTAACAGCAAGCAAAAGCGTGTAGCAGTAAAATCCATATTTTATCTTCCGATAATACCAAGGTTAAAATGAATGTTTGCTTCAATGTACAATGCAAGTCAAATGACATGGCATCATACAAACCAAACAAGTTCAGGCACTATGCGACATCCATCTGATGGTGAGGCATGGAAGCACTTTGATCAGACACATCCAGATTTTGCTGCAGAACCTAGAGATGTCATGCTTGGATTATGCTCTGATGGTTTTGCCTCATACGTGCAAGCGTTGGGAAGTGCGTATTGTAACACCCTAGTTCTACCCTGATAATTATTAATAAAATCAGAGTTATAAAATTCTTTTCAACAAACAATTGGAGTATTACAATTCAACTTAACAACAACATGATATCATAGATACATAACATAAATACTCGGATGAACTAAAACCACATGAATGAACTTTATTAATATTAAGTAGCGAAACTACATTAATCAACTTGGATGACATAGCATATTTTCCACTTAAAACCATTTTATAATTGACGAATACTTTTCATGTATCAACATTGTTATTCAACAATAGAAACCAAACAACAAAACAACTAGCGTTTATCTCCCTGAGTGTTACGTATCAGAGCGACAACCCGACTCGAACTAACAACAACCAAATCTTCGTTCTTCATTACCTTCATATTACCCACGTAGAGGAAACATCACAACAGAAGGGGTGAGATATCAACCAATATAAACAAGTGTATGATAAATAATATATTAGGTCAGATCGTACAAATTTCACCACTTCATAACAACAACTATACAACAACCAACAAACCATTTAGTAACGACAACAAAACACTTATTCAATCAACGTAACAACTTAATAACAACAACAACTTACAACAACATCAACTTATAACAACAACAACTTATAACAACAACAAATTCATTTCATCAACACAATCCACACACAACAATTAATCCATGTCAAGAATTCATAAACCTTACCCCACATACAATTTATCATAAACCTGGTTATAGAGATTGAACCCCACCCTTACCTTGGATTTCCGGTCTCTCCATGATTTCCGGTCAAATTCCGACTTGTCTTTTTGATCTGCAATTCCTCTTCTGGCGGCTAATTTCCTCCAAACCCTTGTTCCTCTTTCTTTTTTTCTTCAGATACAATTTTCTTTCTCTTTCCTATCTCCTTGCTTTTCCATCTAACCTAATAACTAACCTTTTCTTCTCTTTATATATAATTCCAACTTAACCAATAATAATAATAATATTCTAATGGGCCTATTATTCACACCTCCAATTTGTTACTCCTCGCACAACAAGTTAAACTAGACTAAATAATTAATATTCTAATAATCAATTATTATTTCTAATAATAATTCTCCAACTCAACGACTAAATAATCCGACTTTAAATTTAATAGTTCCAATCAACATATAAATCCAACACGCCTCTTATAATAATGCCGATAAATCCCAACTTTGACAATTCCAATAAATATTTCCTTATATAATTTAATTAAATGAGTAATTAAATTCGGGGTGTTACACGTATTCTCGTTGGCCAGTTATTGTAACCCCTTTCAACCTCCTTCCTGAGATATGGATGACAAAACCATACATGTTTTTAACGTGCGTCATACTAGGCCCGCACAGTCCAAAAGTCGGAATTGGTGTGTACTTAGTACCTTTAATTGATGATTTGAAGAGGTTGTGGATTGGAGAATGGACTTATGATATATCCCGTAAACAGAACTTTACATTGCAAGCTGCCTTGATGTGGACCATTAACGACTTTCCAGCATATAACATGTTGTCTGGTTGGGGTACACATGGAAAAATGGATTGTCCGCATTGCATGGAATACACCAAAGCGTTTACGTTGGTTAAAAGGGGAAAAGATCGTGGTTTGACTGTCACCGTAGATTCCTGATCGCGACTTTATCGTCTATTATAATCGGGAGACTGCAAGTGCACAGTTCTATCGCGTAGTTTTAAAAGATATCGAATCCACAGGGGACTATAAATCGAACTACTGTTATCCTAAGTTACTATATATAGCTAAGACCAATAATTCTTTTAGATAATGGTTAAAGAAAATATAAATTAAACGGATATCGGTACGTAATTCGTCTAACCTAAGGGGATCTGAATTTCCACTGGCTTATTTCTTAAATTGATAAAAATCCTTTTCAGCAAACAATATTCATCTAAAAATCCTATCTCAAACTCTCGCTCTATTGAATCAGATCATGTAATTAAATCCTAACGTATGCTCTCGCTATTCCGCCGAATTTAAAAACACTTTTTGAAAATAAATAAGGTTTAATCAGTTTTAAAACGCTTTCGCAGTCTTTAAAATTAATACCTAGCATCCACTATCCGGTTTTAAACCTCAAACTCTCGCTCTGTTGGTTTCTAACCTTAGTCCAGTTTATTTAACCTCAAACTTTCGCTCTGTTGGTTTCTAAACCTTTTAACGAATAAATTCGGATACCGAAGTCAGAAAGAGTATTTTTAACAACATAATATTATGCCAGTTTATTTTGGATTCCTTTGGTTCGATTAACTTACATACCGATACCTACTCGGTTTAGCCATATTTATTAATTCGGATATGCATAAATAATAATATTCAATATATTTAAACATCTCCATAATCAAACAAATAAATATCGGGCAACAATATTTCAAATAAATTAAGATAATTAGATTAAAAACCTAAAAATAAGAATACTGCAATAAATCTGGTTCTTCGAAATTAACGAACACTCCACCACAAGTCGGATGGATCTGCTCGGAGACTTCTTGAATCGAAAGGAAAATACGACAAGAAATAAAAAGATATAACTGCTTAAAACTAAAAAGAAAGGAAAATCTAAGACTAAAAATAAAATAGGAATGCTGGAAAAAATATTGCAATGTTCGGTAAAAATGCCGACCCTTCTTCTGAAACTTGAACTTGTATTTATAGCTTCTTTCGTAACTACCCGTTTCTAAATCTCGTATCCAATCTCATATGAACATGTGATCGTGGGAACATGGAACTGCCAAACAATTGGGAGGGACGGTCGCCGCCACGTGTAGAAGGGAAGTGTGAGACGTGGGTCTCACATCATGAAGGAACCAGGAGACGTGGGTCTCCAAGAATGGAGATGGTGGGCCCCTGAGTGGGAGACGGGCGCCTCCTTGCTGAGTGGGGGGAGTGAGACGGCCGTCTCACATGACGTGGCAAGTGGGACGTGCGTCCTAGGCTTGCTGGGCCACGCGTGCAGGGCTTTTTGCTTGGCTTTTGTATAATTATTTCCTTCTTCTTAACTCCTCTTTTTTGCTATATCACCCCTTGCCTCATTTCTTTGGATTTTTAATCCGATTTTTCCTCAATTTTATTTCTTTGCTCAATTGATCGTTATTTAATACAAATACCTGAAACAAAAGAAATACCAACGTAATACAGAAATAAAACAGAATAATTAAATAGAAATAGTAACATTATCCATGAAAATTAAGTCAAATATGTTATATAAATTCGTGTTATCAAACTCCCCTATAGTTAAACCTTTGCTTGTCCTCAAGCAAAAAGTAAAATGAAAATCTTTCAAGCATAAGTCAAACGCAGATATAAAACATACTTCAATTCATACTTGGTTGCAATTCAATTCTTTGTTGGATAACTCAAGTTTAGACTTTGACACCAAAATTATCGTAAAAACACTAGATAACCCCACTTATGCAGACCAATTTAAGTCATGTATTATAGCTCGACCTAATACTTTCGTTTCGTTTCACCCGTTTTCATTCTGGTGCAATCACATTAAGCCCTTTTACCTTACGCACACATAGTGGAGTAACCGGTTAGTGAATTTGATCTTTGTAATCCAGCTAGGAGTTCTTGTAATTATATTTGGTACTCCTTTATCCAATTACAAATTGCGGGGGATCAGACCGTCGTCTGCCCTACCAAGTTCAGCACCAGGAACCACTGAACCAATTCATAATGGATTGTTTGCATAAAGATTTTATAGTTTCCGCAACTGTTGGATTAAATGATCTGGTAAGGACCATCTAACTTAATAAGTGCATCTTCTGATAAAAATTTCTCTTAAAAATCTTGATCAATCACTTTTATTCATCGATTCTCTACGTAGTTTGTTGTTTAAGGCGGTGCCGACTGCTTTTATAAACTACTCGGGATTACTTTAAAACTAAGTCTTAAGGTGTTGGTATAATAAGTACTTATATCGATCTAACGCGTTGGGGTTTTGAAGTGTTAGGACGATAGCGATTTTGCTTTAGTCGTGCTCGAGTTCTTATTTATAAAAATAAGCAACCTTAATACTAGTTGAGTATGTCAAGATATACATTTGAATTTTTTCGTTATGGCTCAAGAAAATGGAAGAATTCGAATAAGCACGAGAGTTTTACATAAAAGATTAAAATTACATAAACATGTTTTTTTTATTGAATAGAAATTTTGCAATACATGGAAAAAGAAACAAAAAGGAAATACTAAATAGAGCAAAGAAAATAAAAACGAACTAAGAAATGTTCTGACTCCCCTAAACTTAAAATGAGCATTGTCCTCAATGCGATAAAACTAGGAGAAGTCAGAAGGGAGTAGGGTGATCACTCTCGAATAAGACGCAATGTTTCAGCTTGGTTTTGTTCCATTGCTAGGAACCGCTGATATTGCTGGTTCATGGCAGCATGCATTGCATCGAAATTAGCAGCCTGCGGAGGATTTTCTTGAGGTGGCTGGGCAGCAGGTGCATTAAGAGCAAAATGCCAATTGTTGCGGTTTCGGACGTCGATCTGATTTGGACAAGGCAGCACTACACCAGGCACCAGACGTCTGTTGATCATTAAGGTGTACCGTCCATCTTGTCGTGGGGAGATAATATGGGAATCACGACAATAAATTATATCAATTAGATTTGCAGGCATCATAAATTGTCCCAAGGACAAAAGTTCGTTGGATAAGCCTAAAGCAAAAGCTAAAGATGTTATGATCCCACCGAAAACAAAAGGGTTGGTACCTGCCGCATTTACGCATGTGTGATAGTGGCTAAGCATGAAAGGAGCGGCGTTGATGGCTTGACCGTTGAGGGCACAGAAAAGAAGGAACATTTCATTTTGGTTGACCTTATGGTTATTGGTCCTACCAAAAATCGTTTTCGCAAGGATTCGGTGGAAATACCTCAGAGCGGGATTGTGGATATGTGAAGCATAAAGATCTCGCCAACTCTCAGTAGGTTGACCGGTCAGATCATGCCAAAAGGAGAAACCAACTTGATCCCAAGAGATGTCGCCTTCGGGGTCGAAAGGTTTGTAGTGAACGTTTTGACCTCTTGTGAACTGTAAAAGTTCAGCGATCCTTTCTTGGTCAATGGAATATTCTTGGTTAAACATGCGGAAATTTGCGGTGCCGGTTGTGTATGGATCGTCAGGAGGCGTGTTGTAAGAGAACGAATTGAGGAACTCTAGAACGAGTGGTTCAAAGGTTGGAAAAGGATTTGAATAGAGACTAAGCAAACCCGTGTTTATAAGCATGAAGGTGATGCTCTCCGTCATCCCAAAAGTGTCTAAACAGTTGGCATCCACGTATTTGGTGGGGACGACCGAACGTGAATAGAACTTCATGTATTTCTCTCTTTGTTGGCGGTCATCATTTTCTCGGAACACCACCGTGGATAGGTCGGGTGGTGGTCGGTCTGACCTCACTTGACGATGAGTGTTTCGTGGAGCCATGATAAGGGAAGGAAATGAAAAAGAAATTTGGTAGAAATATGGGGTGGATGAGAGAAAATATATTAGAAGTAGATGGAAGGGATGTGGAATGAGAAGAAATGGGGATGAATATATATAATGGTTTTAGGATTTAAGAGGAATAAATTATAATTATAATATGTTGGGAAATGAAGAGAGAAGAATTTGAATGGAAATTATGGTGGGAAATGAAAAGAGAATATTTTGATTTAATGAAATAATTAAGAAATGGTTGAATGGGAGTTATTGTGGGAAATGAAAAGAAAGAAACAGACGAAACATAAATGAGTCAAGGAGACAGAGAATGAGACAAAGCATGAGACGGGGGCCATTGAGAGCTGAGACGACCGTCTCATAAAGACAAGCATGCATTGAGGCGTGCGTCTCATGTCTATTCACATGCTGTTTTGATGATGGAGGCGTCGTCTCCAAAAGAACAAAAGGTCCGAGGCGACCGTCTCAAGAGGGAGACAAAGAGCAGAGGCGACCGTCTCAGATTGTGCATTGGACAGGGAGGCGTGTGTCTCAAGGACTAAAGGTTAGTCAAGGTGTCTGTCTCAAGGAGAATCTGGCAGTGAGAGATTCTTGGCATGTGAAGAAGCAAGGCGTGCTCAAGGAACAGGGCATTAGCAATTGTAGCACTAGTTAGAAAATAAGCTTTTTAGATGTTCCACATGCATGCATCCATACACGTATATATATATATATATATATATATATATATATATATATATATATATATATATATATATATATATATATATATATATATATATATATATATATATATATATAATAGTATATAATGCATTATAATTGATATGATAAATATTGGGAAGTATTAATTCAGTATACCAATAGAAAAATACAATAATTAGAATACTCAATTATTACTATAAATATTAACGCAAATTATTTAATTTAGTATAATTATCGGTATTACGAGGAAGTAGTTCAATCGTATCAGTAGAAGGGGTGCACCCGATAATCGAGTAAAAATTAACGTAAAATAGAAAAATGAAAATACGAAGAAGAAAGAAATTAAAAACTAGAATGACTACTCGTTGATCTTCCATGGCCACTTATCAAGCCATCTCACATATCCCTCACCTTTTCTTTTCTTATGTTTGTAGGGTGGTTCATTCTTTCGAAATTGTGGTGGTGGTTCTGGATCTATCCTAAGTATAAGCTTTTCAAATTTGGGCTTAGTGATTTCATCCATCGCCTCATAAGTTAACCTTACCCTCTTAACAGTAATTATATTCTTAATTTTATGGTCCTCTAATTTTCGCTTTTTAGGCAAGACTTCAAGCAAGGGTACATTTGTGTAGATATTTTTTAATACCTCGACATACGTTTTAGATTGGGAGTCTACCTGAGCTTCCATAAAAATTTTTGGGAAAGGAATCAGTGGGGTGTAGTGATTTGAGATAACAATATGCGCTTCCTCCTCTACCTCTTTTACAACCTCCTCTTCGAATGGTGTTGGTGAATTCTTCTCAATCTCCACTATTTTCTCGTCAGAACTTTCCTCGGCCACAATATCACTCTCCTCAAACTCATCATCACTCTCTAGATTTTCAAATAGTTTTTCTATAATGGTTGTTTCAACATCCACATCCTCTTTGGGAAATGGTCCTAGAAGGTTTTGTTCAATTTGGGAGATTTGAGTCTCTAAGGCCATGTTGTGAGTCGTGAGGGACTCAACCACAATGGTTAGTTGGCTAAGGGTTTCGTTATTTTGAAGACTTTGTTTTCTTACCTCTTCATTTTGGACAGTTTGTGTCTCTACAAAGTGCTCAATCATAGACTCTAACCTAGAGTTAGTTATCATCTCATCGGAATCCTCTATTGATGTTTCGAAGTTGAAATCTTGCAATTCGTCAGAGTCTTGAAAGTGAGTTAGAGTCTCCTTTTGTGTTTCCCCAAAACGTTCTATCATCCTAGACGTTTCATTAAAATTTTCCATTAATATTTCGAGATCATATTTATACGGTTCTGGTGATTCCTCAAAATATTGGGTTTGGCAATTATAGAGAGAATTGAGTTTAGGATAAGTTTGGTTGAAATTATAAGTTTCTTGTGGTTCCTCAAAATGTGGGGATTGGTAGTTTTGGAGGTAATTTGGGTAAGAGTAGGTTTGTGAAGCATTGAAATCTTCCATCAGTATTTCAAGGTCGGATCTATGGGATTCTTGTGGTTCCTCATAATACTGATAATGGGCGTAGGAAAAATTTGGGTTATACATAGTAAATAAAGTAAAAGTGCCTTAGTCTATACGGTGTAACACCAGAGTTACAATATCGACTTAAATAGTCCCCGGCAACGGCGCCAAAAACTTGATCGTGACTTTATCGTCTATTATAATTGGGAGACTGCAAGTGCACAGTCCTATCGCGTAGTTTTAAAAGATATCGAATCCACAGGGACTATAAATCGAACTACTGTTATCCTAAGTTACTATATATAGCTAAGACCAATAATTCTTTTAGATAATGGTTAAAGAAAATATAAATTAAACGGATATCGGTACGTAATTCGTCTAACCTAAGGGGATCCGAATTTCCACTGGCTTATTTCTCAAATTGATAAAAATCATTTTCAGCAAACAATATTCATCTAAAAATCCTATCTCAAACTCTCGCTCTATTGAATCAGATCATGTAATTAAATCCTAACGTATGCTCTCGCTATTCCGCCGAATTTAAAAACACTTTTTGAAAATAAATAAGGTTTAATCAATTTTAAAATATTTTCGCAGTCTTTAAAATTAATACCTAGCATCCACTATCCAGTTTTAAACCTCAAACTCTCGCTCTGTTGGTTTCTAACCTTAGTCCAGTTTATTTAACCTCAAACTTTCGCTCTGTTGGTTTCTAAACCTTTTAACGAATAAATTCGGATACCGAAGTCAGAAAGAGTATTTTTAACAACATAATATTATGCCAGTTTATTTTGGATTCCTTTGGTTCGATTAACTTACATACCGATACCTACTCGGTTTAGCCAGACATATTTATTAATTCGGACATGCATAAATGAAATTCCTGGCAGCAAATACGTGATGTCACAGAGAATGTTATGACACAGTATCTGACACTCTGTTAACAATTCACATAGTTAATTTAAACAGCTGTAAAGAACACAATCAATTGTTTACCCGCGTGTGTAACTACACCTACATCCGGGGCTACCAAGCCAGGGAGGAAATTCACTATTAGTAGAATTAATTCAGGAATAAACCAACCAGTTTATCTCCTTCACTTAAAACCTACCCAATGCAACTTCAATCTAAGTCCTACTTAGACCGAGTTCCTACTCACTCCCCTCAATCACAAAGAAGTGATATCAACCTATTGATTAATTGAATTGTGAAGACACTCTTCAATAAACATACTTGATTTTGCTTCAAAGCTTTAATCAAGAGACACAACACTGCTTCAAAGCTTTGAGTGATAAACAACCCTTACAACAAATCCTAGTCCAAGGCACTTATCAAATGATAATTGCTTGGCTCACAAGAGAAACTAGAATACAAATAAACAACCGCTAGATCTTCAATGCAATCCAAAAGCGTAGGCAGTAAGGGTTCTTTTCCTATTATAGAAGCAGCCCAGAACTTGGGCTTCCATAATTATAGCTAGGGTTCACTTAATTTAACCTAAAGACTTGGTCTTTTAACAAACCAATTTAGGGTTAACTAAGATTAACCACGAGCCACGTGAGCATGTGATTCAATTACATAAATCATAATAAAAATTTCAACAAACTCAAAAGTCTCAGAAAAGTGAATCAGCAAAGAATGTCACACGAATGTCATAACATTGGTTATGACATCACCATTCTTCTAATTCCAAAGACTTCGCTTAACTTCCAGTCTGAGCTGTACTTGAATTATTCTTCTTTTGCAGAATTTATCTTCAACTCTGAATGTCATGACATCAGTCAAGACATTGTTATATCCTAGTTGTACCAAAAATTAATGGCAACATAAAAACACTTACAAACTCCCCCTTTGGCAAATTTTTGGCTAAAACAAACTAAGCTATCAGAGAACTAATGCAGCAGAATAAAATAACCAGTCTAAGCTAATCTAAGCTAAATAACCAGATCCTAATAAAGATAAATTCTACCCATAATTGCCCATAAATTCTTCTCCCCCTTTTAAGCCACAAAGGGGCCAAAGGTGCCAGTACAAATTCCCAATATTCATTATATAGATAAGTACCAACAAAGTTAAATATTACAACCCAGCAATGAAATACAAGTATCCAAAACAAACAGAACCAAAATCAACAATAAAACAACAAAAACAATTAAGCAGCAGCAGCAGGTGATTGAGAATCAAGCACTTTCTTCTCTTGAAGAAGCACTGTGGTATGTTGCTTCTTCTGAACTGCTCCCTGCACCCTCTTCTTGTTATACACCAGCATCATCTTCATCCAAGTTTTCAGCAGTATCATCTCCTAGCCTTTCATCCTCAACCTCGTGGTTTTTCCTTCTCCCAGATCGGCTCCTCAATGGTTTACCGGCTTCAAGTTCCCCAAGTCTCTTTTAGTACAAAGAATGACATTTGCCTTCCGAGAATTAGCCTTCACATTTGATGTCTCGGCAGATGTCATGACAATGTCTGGACATGCTTCCTTGAAATAACTTGTAGTGGAAACCAAGGCGGAGCTCTTTACAAACCGAATCTCTATCAACCAGGATGTCAGGGTATTAATCAATTATAATACCACACAAGAGGGAGGGAAAGGCTATTGGTCCTTTGATATCATAACTGTCAGCATGTTTTAAAGTTTGCTCAAATATGTAAGTTTCGTAATCAAACTTTGCTTTTGTACCAACAAAAAAATAACCGCCTGCACTAATGGAGATGGTTGACTTGTGGTTTGTGGGAACCCAGTTGGCTGCACCTATCTTGTGCAGAATAGCAAACTTGACACTCAATTTGCTAGCAGTAAGCTTTCCCTTTAATGGCCAATGTTTCACTTGCTTAGTAGTGATTGTTTGGAACACCTGATTATCAGTTTCTTCAAGCTCAGGTTGAGCATCATCAGATCTTCCCAAATATTTGTTAATCACACTTGGGGAAAACTTCACTTTTCTCCCTCTTACAAACACGGTCTTAAAATCTGCTGATCTTCAATCAGCACAGCCACTAGTCAGATTCACTATAAACTCCTTCACCAAAATATCATAACAATTTGAAAATTTTACCACAGTTTTCATCAGCCCAGCTTCCTTGATCAAGTCCATAACATCCTTACATTCAAGAGCACTCCTGTTCAGCTCCCTTTCTAATGCAATTCTCTTCAGACAGACATACTTCCATCTGCTAGCACTCTCAAGATGGTGGGAAAAAATGTTATCAATAGCCACCTCAGGAACCTTGGGCAGTTTTCCAAGAGAGGGTTTCTTCCTGAGTGGGATGTCTGAGACATTCTCTTCAACATTAAAATCTGAATCCTCATCAGTTTCTGAGGGTTCAGGGAACTTTCTTTTCTTGATGATTGGAGTTCTCTTAGGTCTAGAGATACTACCAACAGACTTCATCCTACCCTTTCCTTTAGAGGGTCCAGCTTTCTGATCCTTCCCAGATCTTTCTTCAACCTTGCTTTCAGCTCTGGGGGTCTTATGAACAGTTTTAGTAACCTTCTCCTTGGAGGGACTTTGAGTAGCATTTTGCTTGTCTTTTCTACTCATCATCCTCTTAGCTATACTAGGGTTAACACTAGCAATAAGATCATTGTCAGAGATTTCTTCATCAAGATCAATGATAGGAGGTTCAACAACATTTTTCAGAGTTTTTCACTGGAGAGTTTTCCAGGTTGTCAGCAGCAGAATTTTCAAGAGATTCTTCTAGAATTCCATCTGAAGAACTTTCTGGAGCCTTCTCCGTGTTTTCATCAATAGTTTTTATAGGAGATTCTTGAAGAATTCCATCAGAAGAGTTTTCTGGAGACTTCTCCATGTTCCCATCAGCAGGTTTTTCAGGGGACTTAACAGTGGTCTCATCCACAGATTTCTCAGGGGATTTATCAGAGGGTTCATTAATAGGATTCTCAGGGGTTTTCCTAACATGGTCATCAGATGTCTTGACATTCTGTGTGACATCTGGATCAGTTGCTAAACTAGGGCTAGCAGATTCTTGATTTAAAGGAGCAGAAACCCCAGGTACAGAATGATTCTCATTCAGAATCCTAGTAACTATTCTAGCTATGGCTTGATGAACATATCTAGAACCCTCCCTGTTTGCTATTTCAGGAGGAACAGAGGAAGATGGTTCAACATTCTTACCAGAAGGAGAGTCCTGTGATCTTCTTGCATGTCTGGTGCGAAGTTTCTTTATCCTTCCAGGATCAGTGGCCATGGCACGAAGTGGAGTAACTTCCAGAATCTCAGACTCCATTGTGTTTTCCCTAGGTCCAGAGGCAATGGGAGAAGTAGAACCAACGTCCTTTGATGATGAGGATGACTATGACATGCTTTGTTGAGACATCTTGAGAAAATGAGAGAACAGTTGATAGGGAGTTTGAGAGTTTTCGTTGAGGGAATGGAATGTGATACTTTCAAAAGGAAAAAATGAGATATATATATGACTCTTCCTATTCTTGAGCTTTTGAAAAATAAGAGGGAAGCAATTAATTAGCCCACTCAGAATTAAATGAAATAAAAAGTCTCTTCCATCCCTTGTTGTATGCAATGTTAATTGCTACAACTCTTCATATTGGCAAATACCCAGCTTGCCCCTTAAATTCTCAAAATGACTAGCATCAAGAGCTTTAGTAAAAATGTCAGCCAGTTGAAGTTCAGTTGCTACATGCTCTAATTTAATCACCTTTTCTTTCACAAGATCTCTGATGAAGTGATGTCTAATGTCAATGTGCTTAGTCCTGCTGTGCTGTATAGGATTCTTAGAAATATTAATAGCACTCAGGTTGTCACAGTACAATGTCATGACATCCTGTGTGACATTGTACTCAGTCAGCATCTGCTTCATCCAGACCATTTGAGAACAACTGCTATCAGTTGCTATATATTCAGCTTCAGCTGTAGATAAAGACACACAGTTTTGCTTCTTGCTGAACCAAGAAACAAGATTCCCAAAAAGAAGCACCCTCCAGAAGTGCTTTTTCTATCATCAGCACTACCAGCCCAATCAACATCACAATAGCCAGATAAAATTGGTTCACAACCATGAGAATACAACATACCATAATTGTAAGTTCCATTCACATACTTCAGAATTCTTTTCACCTGATTGATGTGACTTACTTTAGGTTCAGCCTGATATCTTGCACATACTCCAACAGCAAAGACAATGTCAGATCTGCTGGCTGTTAGGTACAACAGACTTCTTATCATGCTTCTATACAAGCTTTGATCAACATTTGTCCCACTTGTGTCTTTGGACAATTTTAGATGAGTAGGAGCAGAAGTCCTTTTATGGCTGGTGAAAACACCGGTGGAACCTCCGACATGATAACTAGGTATCAAATAGAGTCGCCATCGAACGCCTTTTATCTCACGAGGGAGAAAGGGAAACATCGAGTAAACCTGGGGGAGAAATCACGGTCCTATAACCGTGAAATCGAGAGAATCTAGGTAAGGGAGTTAGTTACGCGAGGGGAAGGGATTGGCACCCCACATGCCCGTAGTACTCTACGGTATCCATTTTCTATTTCTAGCTAAAGGGCGTGTTATATCTATGCTTAATCGCTATCATGCATGTAAAAGAAAAGAGAAAATAAGAAACCACGGGGAAAAGAAGGAAGTATTTACAAAGTTTGCTCGATCGAGCCCCGTGACAAGATGCCTACGTATTCCCGCGTGCAATGGGAAAGTCAGAGCGCCGTAGTTCGGCTCACTTGTTTTGGTGTGTTTTGTGTTTTTTACTTGTGAAAAGGTTTTAAACACAATAAGAAAGAAAGCGCGCAAAGGCGAAAAAGTTGGTGTTGGTTGGTTGTTTTTACCTTGAGAAAGGAGTTTAAACCATTATTAAGTGTTTTGAGTTTGAAAGGAAAGCAAGTTTTTGTTTTAATCACATGCAACATGCAAAATGAAACTAGGAAAGCAAAAGGTTAGACCTATGGTTTAGGATGCAAGGGAATCTCTACCTATGTTGACATGCAAAGGATGTGAATCCTAATGTCTAGGCTAAAGGACCAAACCTAACCAAGGGAACCTGCAAGAAACAAACAAGCAAATATGCACAAATCACAAGTAGAATTGCCCTAAGCGGGTCTTTAAATAAACCAGAGGGGTTCCTGAACATGCTCCAGCTACGGAAGCCCCTTCATGCATCTCTATTCCTACTTCTCATGGCAAAAGAAAGCTATAAAGCCCTACTTCTCATGATATCTAGGAAAGCTGTAAGAGAATGCAAAAAATAGTGTAGCAAGTACCGAACGGATATAGAATCCGAAGAGCACCGCGAGCTAGTGAAAAACTCCGGAAAAATTCAAGTACTGCAGCCATGCAATAAAAGTAAACCGGTGAGAATCGCTCAAAGCATCGAAACAAGCGGAATACGTGCTAATACGCATCCGAAGCGACAATGCCTGCAAGAACGGGGTAAGGCAAGCAAAACAAGATAGGAATGGTGCACACGCAGGTGTACAAACTCAACCAAAACCTGCAAGAAGGGAGTTAGACCCAAAAAGCAAATAAAGGAAAAGTGCGATATCGAGAAACGAGCGCATATGTACGCGTCGCGATCCCGCAAGAAATGGAGTGCAAACAGTAGCTAAGCATGGCTAAGGTGACTGCTGTTCACCATTAGAATCGAAAAAATTAGAAAAAATAAACCAGAAGATCGCGCTTAGCGCGGTATACCGCGCTAAGCGCGCCATGCAACCCAAAAAGTCAGAACATTTGGCGCTTAGCGCTCGACCGCTAAGCGACACCGCAACCGCAAAAATCGATTTTGCACCAGACCACCTGTTTATGATATTTTCATGCAACAATCCAATCCGTATCTGTTGGTTGAAGATTTTGATATCTATGAATTGAAATGAAATCATTGAGCTTGAAACGAAATGATATCAGTGTTTGTTAGAACAAAGTGAATGTCACAGTTCGGAATGAAAGAATTGGCTCTTCGAACGGACGTACTGAAACTTGGAGCTTCGAATGGCAATTATGATGATACATATAAAGGAAGCTTCGAAGTGGTAGTAGGGCCGTGTCTGAGAAGTGAGGTCGAATCGAAGTGGCTAAAGCATTTGAAATTCAAACGCGAGCGGGATAATTGGAAGTTAGGAAATATGCGCTGGAGACGGTTCGAAGACGCGTGGAAGCAAGAGAAGCGCAGTGTTCTGCATGTTTTGAACGTGGCAAGATCTCATAAGCCAGACCGTTATGGTCGAAGTAGTATAAATAGGAGTCTTAGTGTTAGGATTTCGTGTGTCATATCTATTGTACAAAAATTCAGTAAACATTCAAAATACCACATGGCTAGGGAGACGAATGCTCGAATGATGTACGTATGATTGCACCAAAACTTTTATTATTCAGTAAACATCTTTATCTTTCTAGTTTATCCTTTATCTTTGCATCAATGTCTTTTAAATTCTTTACATTCAAAGTCATTTAACTTTTCCTTGCATTTAAATGTTTCTTTTATTTCAAAGTCTTTTACATTTCAGAAACTCTTTACATTAACGTTCTTACTTTCCAGAAAATCTTTTACATTCTTGTCTTTTACATTTCATGCTTTTATATTCATGCTTTTACATTAAAAGTCTTTTACCTTTGAAAACCATTTACGTTTTCCTGCATTTATACATTTCTTTGCAAATCGAACCTTTATGCGTTTACTTGTTCAAATCAGTTTTATGTTATTTGGCTTGATCATGTCATTAAGTTATTTAGCATTGTGATCGAAATATTTTGGATATATATATAAAACACTCTAAATACAAGTCTTAAACATGAACACTTATTTTGTTATTAATTCTATCCAAACGACCAATACCCCATAGGATCAATCTAGTCGATCCTGCAAGTTACCAGAGGAATTGAATAACAATTATAACGCTTATTCAATAGTTTGGAAGACTAGCGGTTGTTTCACCAGAAATCACTGTGAACAGTATCGTTAGGCAAAAATCCAGCGGTGAAGGATGGCTAAATGAACATGCATGGAATGCGAATCGATCGATAAAACCAATGCTCATATCAAAGTGATGAATGAACATGCAAGGAATGCAAATCGAATCGATAAAACCAATGTTCATAGCAAAGTGATGAATGAACATGCGAGGAATGCAAATCGAACGATAAAACCAATGTTCATAGCAAGGTGATGAATGAACATGCGAGGAATGCAAATCGAACGATAAAACCAATGTTCAAATACATGTGAAAATGCATGAACATGTGAGGAATGCAAATCAAAATGATAATTCCAATGTTCATATGACAAGTTAAATGTATGAACATGCAAGGAATGCAAATCAAAATGATAATTCCAATGTTCATATGACAAGTTAAATGTATGAACACGCAAGGAATGTAAATCAAAATGATAATTCCAATGTTCATATGACAAGTTAAATGTATAAACACGCAAGGAATGCAAATCAAAATGATAATTCCAATGTTCATATCAAAGGAATGCATGAGCATGCAAGGAATGCAAATCAAAGTCGATAAAACCTAATGCTCAAATGCAAAGTATGCTACATAGAGGAAAATTTTCATTCAATCCTAGTTTATGCATTAACACAAACACATGGAGTGCACATGTAACAAGTCCATGCACAATGCACTAAATGCTTGGATATCTACATGTTGAATGCAAGTTATGCTTTAAATCACCATGAATCAATGAAATTGCTCAAGCCAAATACTCACCAATGCATGAACATGCAATACATGAGGTAAAATGTATGAGTTTGTGTCTTATATGCAAAGAGAAATCAAATGCACAAGTGTATATGCATGCTATGAACCAAAAATCCACATTCCGACACACATAAAGCTGCAAGACTCAATTCAAATCAAGGAATTCAAGAATACAAATCCTAGAATCAGAATCTACATTGAATTTGCATATGATTTCAATATTCAATTTCAAGAAAAGCTGAAAATCAGAAACAGCTTAAAATAAGTGCTTATTTGAACCTAACACTTACTTGCACTTGAAGTTTGAGTCAAATTGAAGAGGAATTCCTTGTGCTAGAAAATAAAGCTTTTTCGGTGAGCCAAAACACACGGTTCAACACAAAAATCAGCTTGACATGCTGGGAAAATGACTCTTTTGAGAGCCTTCCTCACAAAATCCGTTCTCGACCTTCAAAAGAAAGTTGTGGATAATCATGAAAGGGAAATACCAGTCGAAAATCAACAGAAAATACCTAAGAAGATGAGAGATACGCCTTCTGGAGTGCCCAAAATGCGCCGAAACCTAAAATCCACTTTATTGAGAAATGAGCTCTTTTTGGGTGCCATTCGGAATACCTGGAATCTAATATTCCTTATGATGAATGCTACGCATGATGTGGCATGTATTTTTATGCAATAGGACTATAAGCCTAAAATATGCGGGAAAGAAGAGGGTAAATTTTGGGGTACAACAACTGCCCCTATTCAATCATCCTCAAGCTTGAGAGCAAGGTTGGCGTCTGCCTTCCGGGCGACAAGGCATGAGGTGATTGAATACCGAAATGAACTCAAAAATTTACGCTCTGAATTTTGATGTCTGCTGAAGAAAAGATATGTTGCACCAGAGCTTAACTGGGTCACAACAAGAAGAAGCACAGAATAAACGCTGAATTCTGCGAAAAATAGGTACAGGTGTATTCCTGACCCAGAAGAAGAATTGGCCTCTACCCAATTCAATCCACAATGTCAGGGGAGAACTGACATGCAAGCGGAAACAAAGACTAGATACGCAAACCAGCCTAACCATATTTACGCTGACAACTTGGGCGGATGTGTGATGCAAAGACCGGAAGACGCCGATTAGACTCTGCGGAGGACAAAAACAAGAGTATTCTTGTTCTCGAAAGACCCACAATGCCAGGGGGAGCTGACATGCAAGTGGAAATAAAGACTAGATACACCAAGTAGACTAACCACATTTACGCCGACAGCTTGGGCGGGTGTGTGATGCAAAGACTAGAGGTGCCGATTAGGCTTTACAGACTCAGAATGCTGAACTCTGAGAGGAAAGACAAGTGTAGGGCTTGCTTCGAAGCTAAGGATGTGTTGCACCAGGGTAAGGGCTGGCAGTTTCAACACTAATCAGAAGAAAATGGACATATTGCACCGGAAGCAACCGGGACACAACGGATTCCAAGAGAAACACGACATCACTGGGGAGAAAATTGCATTTCTGGCTTATATTCCTATGAGATGCATGACTCGCTTGGGGAGTAATGTTAATGTAATGATGCATGCTTGCAAGAAATATATAAAGTGAATGCAATAGGATCTCAGCCGGGGACTAGAGCATTAGAGAACGCCTGAAGACCGCTCAAAGCAAACTGAATCTTGCTTGGCAAGTCTGTTGAAGAAATGATGCCATATGAAATTTGTCAGTTAGACAACAAGTCCGCTGGGGAATAAAGGAACACCTGGAGAAGATCTTCCACAGTTACCCATCATAAACCTGGCTGGGGAGACAAAGATATGTCAAACGCTGGGGAAACTGAATGGCCAGACGACAACCATCGTTCGCATTCCGGGAGGATTGGGGGGAACATACTTCAACTCTACTGGGGAGAAGTCAAGATACATTGGCATCCACACCAGGAATATTGTGAGAGGCGAACCCACTGGGAATAACCATCTGAAATCGAGAATTCAGAAACAACCTCTGCAGGGGATAAGAAAAAGTAGCACACTCGAAATCTTGATGGACATCCGCTGGGGACCACTAGGAAGGACATGTTGGACCCATGCTGAGGATAACCGTCTGCTGGGGAAGTATCAAGGAGAATCCTGGTCCATCTCCTCATTAGCGCAACTGGATATCCTGCAATACAACGTTGGCGGAGTGACCCTGACATGACATGACGGGCGCGTCTGCCATCCAGATCACTCAAGCCTTAAAGCAATATTCAAAAGTTTCTGATCATGGTAAAACCAACAATGCTTATATATGCAAAATTTTACCACAAAACTTTGAACGTCCTTTGCAAACAAATCAGTAATGCGAGAAATTAATTGACAAGCAAAAACTCATTTTATTGATTGAAAGTGTGCCTGTAAACAGGCAAGTACAATAGGAAGCAACTCCTGAAATGAGGTAATTGCGAAAGTAAAATAAGAGGAAAACTAAAACGCATGGCAATGCGACAATGGATCCTCATTGAGTTTCAACCCTGCTATCAGTCTTACAACTCCAACTATCTCATCACTTCGCTTTTCCCGAAAAAGGTGATTGGCTTGATCACTGCCCTTCGGAGTAGCTCGAGCTGTTGCCATGGAGTACGACCACTGATCTGTTGAGCATGTTTATGCATAGTATCTCTTGACTACATCCGCGTTCACGGGTAGAGGGAAGTCTTCTCCGTCCATCGTTGCGAGCATCATGGCGCCACCCAAAAAGACTTTTTTTCACAACGAACGGCCCTTCATAATTTGGTGTCCACTTGCCCCGCGGGTCTCCTTAGGGAAGGATTATCCTCTTCAGTACAAGATCACCAGGCTGATAATTCTGAGGTCGCACCCTTTTGTGAAATGCTCTTTTCATCCTCTGTTGGTAAATCTGCCCATGACCGACAGCTGCCAGCCGCTTCTCGTCAATGAGGCATAGCTGATCTAACCGGTTCTGTACCCACTCATCTTCATCAAGCTCGGCATCTTTCATGATTCTTAACGAAGGGATCTGAACTTCGATTGGAAGCACGCACGACCTCCATGCCATAAACAAGAGAGAACGGAGTTGCCCCTGTTGAAGTACGAATGGTAGTCCTGTAACCATGCAAAGCAAAGGGAAACATCTCATGCCAATCTCGATAAGTTACGACCATTTTCTGCACAATCTTCTTAATGTTCTTATTCGTCGCTTCAACTGCTCTGTTCATCTTTGGGCGGTACGGGGACGAATTGTGGTGCTTAATCTTGAAGGACTCGCAAAGCTCCTTCATCATCTTGTTGTTAAGATTCGACCCATTATCTGTGATAATCTTGTCGGGAATCCCATAACGGCAGATGATATTGTGTTTGATGAAACGAGCGACCACCTGTTTGGTGACGCTTGCATAGGATGCTGCTTCAACCCACTTGGTGAAATAATCTATGGCGACCAGAATGAAGCAATGTCCGTTGGACGCCGTCGGTTCAATCTTTCCGATCATATCGATGCCCCACATAGCAAATGGCCAAGGAGAGGTTAAAACATTCAGAGGCGACGGTGGCACGTGCACTTTGTCGGCATATACTTGGAATTTGTAACAAACTCGGGCATGATTAAAACAATCAACCTCCATGGTTGACCAATAATACCCAGCTCGCAAGATCTTTTTAGCCATGGTGTGCCCACTGGAATGAGTTCCAAATGAGCCCTCATATATTTCTTCGATGATCTTTGCAGCTTCTTCTTTACCAACACATTTGAGTAGCAGCCCGTCATGATGTCTACAGTACAGCACACCGTTGTTAAGAACTTTTTATCTTCTCAAGAACTTTTTATCTGTTACAGAAGCCTCCTCAGGATATTCTTGAGTCTCAAGATATCGTTTGACATCGTAGAACCAAGGATTACCATCTTTCTCTGCTTCAACCTCGGAAACAAAAGGCTGGCTCATTCAGTCTCTGAATGGTTATCGAAGGCGCTTCATTAGCCCATTTGACTTTAAACATGGACGCTAGAGTGGCCAAAGCATCAGCTAGGTTGTTCTCTTCCCGTGAGATGTGATCGAAAGTGATTTCCTCGAAGTAAGGAATCAACTTCATCACATGCTCTCTGTAGGGAATCAGATTTGGGTGACGAGTCTCCCAATCTCCGTTAATCTGGAAAATCACAAGTGCAGAGTCTCCATACACTTTCAGATGCTTAATTCTCAAATCAATTGCCGCCTCGATACCAAAGATACAAGCCTCATACTCAGCCATGTTATTGGTGCAATTAAAGCAGATTCGAGCTGTGAACGGGATGATGACCGTCCGGAGTAGTAATTACTGCACCAACACCATTGCCTAATGCGTTGGAGGCTCCATCAAAGACCAAAGACTACTTGGATCCTGGTTTGGGTCCCTCGTCTGGACCTGGGATGTTACAATCTCGAATGTACATCATATCCTCATCAGGAAACTCAAACCTCATCGGCTGATAATCATCCACTGGTTGGTGGGAAACATAGTCTGCCAACACACTACTCTTAATAGCTTTATGAGTAGTATATTGAATGTCATATTCTATTAAAATCATTTTCCACCTGGCGATCCGGCCTGTCAAAGCGGGCTTCTCAAATATGTACTTGATTGGATCCATCTTGGATATCAACAAGGTTGTGTGGGTCAACATATACTGCCTTAGTCGGCGAGCAGCCCACGCTAAAGCACAGCAAGTTTTCTCGAGCAGTGAATATTTTGTTTCACAGTCGGTAAACTTTTTGCTTAGGTAGTATATTGCATGCTCTTTTCGACCAGACTCGTCATGTTGGCCCAGCACGCACCCCATCGAGCTTTCAAGCACTGTCAAATACATGATCAACGGCCTGCCCTCCACGGGAGGCATAAGAATTGGAGGTTCCTGCAGATACTCTTTTATCTTATCGAATGCGACTTGGCAATCGTCATTCCACCTGACCATCTGATCCTTTTTAAGCAACTTGAAGATAGGTTCGCATGTGGCAGTCATATGAGAGATGAATCTAGAGATGTAGTTTAACCTCCCTAGAAAGCCACAGACCTCTTTTTCAGTCCTTGGTTCAGGCATTTCCTGAATTGCTTTTACTTTAGCAGGATCGACCTCGATGCCTCTTTCGCTTACAACAAAACCTAACAGCTTGCCGGATCGCACACCGAACGTACACTTGTTCGGGTTCAGCCTCAGTCTGAATTTCCTCAACCTATCAAACAACTTCTGTAGGTGTACCAGATGCTCTTCTTCATCCTGAGATTTAGCAATCATGTCGTCGACATATACCTCAATCTCTTTATGGATCATATCATGAAAAAGAGTTACCATTGCACGCTGGTAAGTTGCCCCGACATTCTTCAATCCGAAAGGCATCACCTTATAACAGAAAGTTCCCCATGGGGTAATGAAAGTTGTTTTAGCCATGTCTTCCGGCGCCATCTTAATCTGATTATACCCGGAAAAACCATCCATGAACGAAAACACTTTTGCATGAGCCGTATTGTCCACCAATATGTCAATATGGAGAAGAGGAAAGTCATCTTTCGGACTTGCTCTGTTCAGATCCCTATAATCCACACACATTCTAACCTTGCCGTTTTTCTTGGGCACAGGGACAATGTTGGCAACCCATGGGGGATAAGAAATGACTTTCAGGAAGCCTGCATCAAGCTGCTTCTGGACTTCCTCTTTGATCTTCTTAGACATCTCAGGATGAGTTCTTCGAAGTTTCTGCTTAACAGGAGGGCATTCCTCTTTCAAAGGAAGCTTGTGCACAACAATATCGGTATCCAACCCAGGCATGTCTTCATAAGACCAAGCGAAGATATCAGAATACTCTCGGAGTAGTTCAATCAATCTTTGCTTCACACTGTCTTCCAAAGTGGCCCCAATTTTAACCTCTCTGATCACATCAGCGTTGCCCAGATTCACTTTCTCAATCTCTTCCTGATGCGGTTGGATAACCTTTTCCTCTTGTTCTAGCATTCTGGCTATCTCTTTAGGGAGTTCACAATCTTCCTCACCTTCCTCTTCGGCTTGGTTGATCGGATTATCAACGTCATAAAGAGTGATAGCAGAGTCGTTATCAAAGGGATCCATTAGTAATGTGGGATTATATCTGCATGATTGATTTTAATGCCTATTTTAGTTTTTTTTAGATGATAAAAGAAAAATAAAGCATTGCCATTTTGCGTTTTAAAATTGTGATGTAAAATTGAAAGAAAAGGAACAAAACATTTGAATGAAAAAGACGTTCTTTATTTCATGGTAAAAAATGTTACATATGCAAACAAGGTGGCCCTACATATGATTCACTGTGTCTTGGGCAGAACACAGGAACTATTGCATGATAACAGAAACAAAAGAAAAATTACTCTTCGGCCATCGTGACTGAGACCCAGTCTTCCGAGGTCCATTTGTTGAGCTCCATGCCAGGGACACTGGGACGGATCCACTTATCAATATCAAACTCGTTGTCAGAATCATCCACGACGTTTGCTTGCCCAGAACTGATGCCAGCACTAGAGAACCTCACAGGAGTAGCCAAGTTGGGTGCTTTCAGAATCTGGCGGCGCAGAACAGGGTCAAAACCCAACCCAAACTTGTTGAACTTAGGTGCTACCTCCACCACCCGGCCCCGGCCTTCAGGGGGACCAGCCTCGACCACAACTTTCACATCTTTCAAAGATGCCATGGAAGATTCGGGTTTGTCTCTCTTAGCCTCCTCCTGTTGATGGGTCTTCAGCATGTGCACCGTCTCAAAGCCTTGAAACGGGGTCTCATGAATCTCGCCATCGACCTCGACTTAGCGGAAGGAAGCAAGATGGCTCACAATGTATTCTTCTTCAGCACAGACTGTGATGGTTTTCCCTTCAACGGGTTATTTCAGCTTCTGGTGAAGAGTTGATGTGACCGCTCCAGCTTTATGAATCCATGGACGGCCTAGGAGGCAACAATATGCAGGTTGAATGTCCATGACAAAGAAAGTTGTAACGAAAAGCTGAGGGCCGACTTTGATGGGGAGATCCACTTCTCCAAAAACAGATCGTCTCGAACCATCAAAGGCTTTCACAATCAGATCACTAGGCCGGAGTTCAAGACCACCGTAGTCAATCTTCATCAGTGCGGATTTGGGGATCACATTAAGCGAGGAACCAATATCAACCAACACTCGGGACAAAGTGGTGCCCCGACATTCTATGGAGATATGCAAAGCTCTGTTATGGTTCCGACCCTCTGGCGGAAGATCACAATCAATAAAACCCAAGCCATTGTTCGCTGATATGCTTGCACACAAATTTTCAAATTGTCCAACCGAGATCTCTTGTGGCACGAAAGCCGTGCTCAACAGTTTCATCAAGGCGTTGTGGTGCACTTCAGAATCTCGAAGCAAAGAGAGAATAGAAATTTTCGCAGGTGTCTGAGCAAGCTGATCAATCACACGGAAGTCACTCTTGCGGATAAACTTCATAATCTCTTCTATATCTTTTTCTAGATCAGGATTGGCATTTTGCAAGTCTGGTTGCTTCATAGGCTGCTTGCCTCTAGCTTTGGCAGCGACTTCTTCTTTGATTTGTATTGCTGGATCGGAGAAAAATCGCCTGCTCCGGGTCATACCACTACCTCCAGCAATATTATCAGCATTAGCGACATCCAACACATCATCCTCCTCAGTTAGGGAAGAGACACATTCCTGTTTCACCCCATGGTAATAAACATCGGATCCATAATGCCACAGCACAGCTTTATCACTTTCGTATGGCAAAGGACCGGGCTTGGTAATTGCTAGGGGAATAGACTTTGTTGGCGCAAATATCACAATTGGAGTATAAGGAATGGTGATCACAGATACAGCCCGTGTCTCAACCTTCTCATACTTTCGGCCCTGATCAAATTGCAATTGGCCATCATCAATCAAACCCTGAATACCAGCTTTCAAATTTGCACAACCATTTGAACAATGTTCACACCTCTGACAGACAGATTTGCAACCAGGAAAGACACCTCTTTCAATCAGATACTTCTTGACAAAAGGCAACGGTGTTTTCACCAGATCAACATCTATGACCAGATTAAGGACCTCCCCATCTTCTATTACAGCTTGAACAGCCCCATGACGCGGCATCGGGTTCTGTGTAACATTTGGTCCAGCAACCTGCGGTCGAGCCTCTAGTTCAATAGTCTTCGAGTCGATTAGGTCTTACACCTTGCATTTGAATGCGTAACAATTCTCGATGCTATGCCCCAAGGTTCCGGAATGAAACTCACAACTAGCATTGGCATCATAATTTCTGGGTCGTTTATCCAGAGGAGGAGGTGCAAATGCAGGCTTGGGAGCAACCAGTTTAAGGTCATTTAAGCGGACAAACAAATCAGCATAACTCATAGGAATAACATCAAATCTCCTAGGAGTACGGTTCTCTTGTTGCCTCTGATTCTGCTGACGCGGTGCTTGTTGATTTGGAGGTTGAGAAGCGGATATGGTCACTGCATTAACCTGGGCCTTGCTTCTACCACCGTATACAGCGCTGGTTTCCCCTTTTTCCTTCTTGGGATAACCACTGTAGGCTTTCTTAACACCAGAAGAACTTCCTTCAACCTGTTGGATTTTACCAGACTTCAACCCACTCTCAATCCGTTCACCGTAATGGACCATTTTAGCAAAGCTTGCAGAAGTACTGCATGCAACATAGTAATGTCCAGACAAAGTACTGGTGAACATATCGATCATCTCCCGCTCGACCATAGGTGGTTGAACTCTAGCAGCAAGTTCTCTCCACTTCTGACCGTACTCTTTGAACGTTTGCCCCGATTTCTGAGACAAACCCAATAGTTGTGTACGATTCAGAGCCATATCAATGTTAAACTGATACTGTTGGAGAAAAGCATTCACCAGATCACGCCATGTCCTGATATGGCCTCGTTCCAGATGCATATACCACTCTAAAGATGCCCCAATAAGACTCTCTTGAAAGAAGTGCATCAACAACCGCTCATCTTCAGTATAAACCGCCATCTTGCGGAAATAAGCAGTGATATGAGTTTTGGGACAGGTTGCCCCATTGTACTTGTCAAATACTGGCACTTTGAACTTCGGAGGAAGCCTCACTCGAGGTGCCAATCCCAAATCCGACAAATCCAGCCCAGATAACTTCTGACCCTCAACAGCCTTCAACCGCTCTTCAAGCAAACGATACCTATGATTATCTGCGGGGAAGTCAGCTTCACTACCGTTCACAGAATAGGCTTCGTCATTCTGTCATTCTGATCAAAATCTGCGCCCTGAGAATGAGGACGACCCCGAACACGATGCCCTTGCATCCCATCATCAAAGAAAAACTGCCCTTGAGGCGGAGTAGGTGGCGGAGGTGGAAACCGACCAGCGAGATGTACACCTGGACCACGAAGGTGGTCGTTGACACCCAAATCAGCATTATTGGCTTCAACACGGGGTTGACCAACAGAAGCATCGTCAAACGGATTGCGTCGACCATCCTCTGAACGAGTCCTCTCAACCAAAGCCCTCAGCTCTTGCTGACCCTGATTCATATTGGTGATGACTTCCATGAATTGAGTCATCTGCGCCTCCATCTGCGCTTTCATCGTGGCCATGTCTGCCTGAAGTTGTTCCATCTGTCGTTTCTCGTTGCTCCGAGTCAGGTAACGGTGGAAGTTTGCAATCTTTCTGCTAAATATAAGCAGAAGCCGAGGATGAGAACTCCGGACAAACCTGTTATGCATGGCATGTATATATATATGAATGATATGCATGTTATGCATGTAATGGCATATTTGTACATTTCCAGGACTCTTAACACTTTGATTCAAGTTTTAGGATTTAGCAAAGCAATGAATACTGAAAAGCTTAATATCATTGGATCAAAGAAGATTACAAACAATTGAATCAATCATTTTTGTAAATCATGAAAAAAGAGTAATCCCATCAACAAGCCTGATGGTGATTTCCGCATAAGACAAATAAAGCACAACTCTAGGCATCAGACATGGGAAATCCTTCTGCCTCTGGTGCACCCAATCGAATCTTGAGACGTTCCAATTCTCCAATGGCAAGGGACAATTGAGCTTCTCTCTCTTGGATACGGGACTCGTACACCAACTTCTGATTATGCATTTGCTTCTTCAAGTCTTCGATTTGATCCTTATACTTCTTTTCCAAGCTGATAACAACCTTTTGGTGCTCTTCCATGGGAACGGAGAAATCTTCAACTCTGGACCTCTTCTTGGTTGAATCAGATGCTTCTCCTTTGAAGTACTTGAGCTCATGAGCCAACTGATTCTTTGTCTGAGTTGCAACAAGACAATTCACTGCTAATGTCTCCTTTTCTTCAAGCAAAAGGCGATTCCGAGCAAGCACTCGCTCATAATCTCCTTTAGAAACAACATCTGGAATTGGCTCTGGAGGATAAAAAGCAGTTGCACCGGTAAGAGAAGGCCATTGACGATCACTATTCTTGTCTTTGATCCATTGGATGTAAGAAGCATAGGCCGTAGGGTCTTTCTTACCAAAATATTGACCACCTTCAAGACGAATGCTTTTCCATGCTTGGACAGCTCTAGCATCATCCCGGTAGCATCGGGCACATCATAATATAGAGTTTCTCGCACAAAACTCACATCGGGAGGTCCAACCAAAGCATAACCCAACTGTCTTACAGCAAGAGTCAGATTGTAATTGATACCTCCCCTTATGCCCATGAGAGGGACATTAGGGAAGTCTCCGCACCGGATAATAATCTTCTCACATTCAGTCTTGGACATCTCGCGTCGACTCCAATTGATATCGTGAGATGTGAGACCCATCAACCTAGGAATCCACCTCATGGTATGCTGAGTGTCAACAAATGCTCCGTTTCGAGGAAGAAAACCTTGAAACCAATGGTATAGCAATGGCGCACAACAATTTACAACTCCACCTCTCCCTTTGAAACTCGGGGCTTGGATGGAATGATAAACATCTCCCAACAAAGTCGGAACAGGATTCTGTTGGATGAAAATAGAGATGGCATTCATGTTGACAAATTTTGGCTCATTTGGGAACAAGCACATCCCGTAGATGTAACAAGCTAAAACGGTGTTGAAGCCCCTCCAATCCTTCTTGACAAATTTGGCGTTACCCTCCCGAAGAAGAAAGCCCAAATGAAAGCCTTTCACGGCACCCTTGCTTGCGACATTGGCGGATACCACAAATTTTTGCAAATGAAGATCCTTGGCAATTTGATCATCGGTCGGTCTTTCCATAGAGTCATGAAAAGGCACCTGGTGCAAGATAGGAATGTCTAGGATACTAGAATAGTCTTCCAACGTGGGCTTCAACAAATAATCGGGGAGTACAAAGCACCTCAACTCATGGTCATAGAACTGGAAAAGGGCCTGGAGCCCGTCCTTCTGATAATCGGTCAAAGGAGCTTTCACCCATGTCAGAATCTTTCCATAATCTCGGGTAAACGTGAGAACATTCTCAGGTGGAGACTTATTGGCAAGCAGGAGGAGATTCTCAAGAGCAGGAGCGAGAAATTTGTACACTGGATGACGTCTCTGATTATTCTTCTTTTCAGTATCCATCTTCCAGAACGACCCGACAACTAGACCCAAAGGTAAGAAAGCCTGGAAATAACGAATATGCATGTTAAAATATGCAAAAGTTAAAAATTTTCATGAATGCAATGTTTTTTGAATCATGTATCGTGTTCATCTGAACCATTGCTGTGCTGGACTCTCAGATAAGTATCACAAAGTCTGAAACTTGTCACACAACCAAGATATCATATAGAACTGGATCTGAATATCACAGGTTCAAAGGTCCGGCATCAAACTGGAATCCCACAGAAAATACCAGAAAATACCGAGTCACCATCAACAACAAAGTCACCGGCAGTAACAAGTCACCAACAGTCAGCAACAGTACCTGTAGTAATGATATCCCGCCCCAACTCACAGGGTAATTCTAGACTCAACAGGGTATCCCTAATGATAGTCAGAGTCGACGATCCTTTATCGAGCACTTCACTGACTACACAACAGGGTGTAGGGCGAAAGCACCGTCAATCGAACCTCGTCTGAATTCGGTACTCCATGTCTCCTCACACGCACCACAGGATGTGGGATTTGACATGGACATCCATCTAGCCTATGTGTCACTGGCCGGGGTAGTTGGCCTTTTACCTCAAGTAACACCCACCCAGATCAAGAGATAAAACCAGCACAGCAGCAGTCCAGATACAAGATATATGAAAGCAGTAAATATGCCACATAGAATGCAATGCAAAGCATACGAAGGATGATAAAGCGATAAAGCAGATAAACACCCAATAAACATGAAAAAGAAAGCTAGGATCAACTCCTGATCGAACCAGAGATTCTGGGTTCGATCCCCAGCAGAGTCACCAGCTGAAAACACCGGCGGAACCTCCGACATGATAACTAGGTATCAAATAGAGTCGCCATCGAATGTCTTTTATCTCACGAGGGAGAAAGGGAAACATCGAGTAAACCTGGGGGAGAAATCACGGTCCTATAACCGTGAAATCGAGAGAATCTAGGTAAGGGAGTTAGTTACGCGAGGGGAAGGGATTGGCACCCCACATGCTCGTAGTACTCTACGGTATCCACTTTCTATTTCTAGCTAAAGGGCGTGTTATATCTATGCTTAATCGCTATCATGCATGTAAAAGAAAAGAGAAAATAAGAAACCACGGGGAAAAGAAGGAAGTATTTACAAAGTTTGCTCGATCGAGCCCCGTGACAAGATGCCTACGTATTCCCGCATGCAACGGGAAAGTCAGAGCGCCGTAGTTCGGCTCACTTGTTTTGGTGTGTTTTGTGTTTTTTACTTGTGAAAAGGTTTTAAACACAATAAGAAAGAAAGCGCGCAAAGACGAAAAAGTTGGTGTTGGTTGGTTGTTTTTACCTTGAGAAAGGAGTTTAAACCATTACTAAGTGTTTTGAGTTTGAAAGGAAAGCAAGTTTTAGTTTTAATCACATGCAACATGCAAAATGAAACTAGGAAAGCAAAAGGTTAGACCTATGGTTTAGGATGCAAGAGAATCTCTACCTATGTTGACATGCAAAGGATGTGAATCCTAATGTCTAGGCTAAAGGACCAAACCTAACCAAGGGAACCTGCAAGAAACAAACAAGCAAATATGCACAAATCACAAGTAGAATTGCCCTAAGCGGGTCTTTAAATAAACCAGAGGGGTTCCTGAACATGCTCCAGCTACGGAAGCCCCTTCATGCATCTTATTCCTACTTCTCATGGCAAAAGAAAGCTATAAAGCCCTAATTCTCATGATATCTAGGAAAGCTGTAAAAGAATGCAATAAACAGTGTAGCAAGTACCGAACAGATATAGAATCCGAAGAGCACCGCGAGCTAGTGAAATACTCCGGAAAACTTCAAGTACTGCAGCCATGCAATAAAAGTAAACTGGTGAGAATCGCTCAAAGCATCGAAACAAGCGGAATACGTGCCAATACGCATCCGAAGCGACAATGCCTGCAAGAACGGGGTAAGGCAAGCAAAACAAGATAGGAATGGTGCACACGCAGGTGTACAAACTCAACCAAAACCTGCAAGAAGGGAGTTAGACCCAAAAAGCAAATAAAGGAAAAGTGTGCGTATATCGGAGAAACGAGCCGCATATGTACGCGTCGCGTATCCCTGCAAGAAATGGAGTGCAAACAGTAGCCAAGCATGGCTAAGGTGACTGTTGTTCACCATTAGAATCAAAAAAATCAAAAAAAATAAACCAGAAGGTCGCGCTTAGCGCGGTATACCGCGCTAAGCGCGGTATACCGCGCTAAGCGCGCCATGCAACCCAAAAAGTCAGAACATTTGGCGCTTAGCGCACTCTGGACCGCGCTAAGCGCGACCTGCAACCTGCAGAAAAATCAGATTTTGCACCAGACCACCTGTTTATGATATTTTCATGCAACAATCCAATCCGTATCGTTAGGCAAAAATGCAGCAGTGAAGGATGGCTAAATGAACATGCATGGAATGCGAATCGATCGATAAAACCAATGCTCATATCAAAGTGATGAATGAACATGCAAGGAATGCAAATCGAATCGATAAAACCAATGTTCATAGCAAAGTGATGAATGAACATGCGAGGAATGCAAATCGAACGATAAAACCAATGTTCATAGCAAGGTGATGAATGAACATGCGAGGAATGCAAATCGAACGATAAAACCAATGTTCAAATACATGTGAAAATGCATGAACATGTGAGGAATGCAAATCAAAATGATAATTCCAATGTTCATATGACAAGTTAAATGTATGAACATGCAAGGAATGCAAATCAAAATGATAATTCCAATGTTCATATGACAAGTTAAATGTATGAACACGCAAGGAATGTAAATCAAAATGATAATTCCAATGTTCATATGACAAGTTAAATGTATGAACACGCAAGGAATGCAAATCAAAATGATAATTCCAATGTTCATATCAAAGGAATGCATGAGCATGCAAGGAATGCAAATCAAAGTCGATAAAACCTAATGCTCAAATGCAAAGTATGCTACATAGAGGAAAATTTTCATTCAATCCTAGTTTATGCATTAACATAATCACATGGAGTGCACATGTAACAAGTCCATGCACAATGCACTAAATGCTTGGATATCTACATGTTGAATGCAAGTTATGCTTTAAATCACCATGAATCAATGAAATTGCTCAATCCAAATACTCACCAATGCATGAACATGCAATACATGAGGTAAAATGTATGAGTTTGTGTCTTATATGCAAAGAGAAATCAAATGCACAAGTGTATATGCATGCTATGAACCAAAAATCCACATTCCGACACACATAAAGCTGCAAGACTCAATTCAAATCAAGGAATTCAAGAATACAAATCCTAGAATCAGAATCTACATTGAATTTGCATATGATTTCAATATTCAATTTCAAGAAAAGCTGAAAATCAGAAACAACTTAAAATAAGTGCTTATATGAACCTAACACTTACTTGCACTTGAAGTTTGAGTCAAATTGAAGAGGAATTCCTTGTGCTCTTCAAAGAAAATACCAAATCAATGAGGAATTGTAGATAATCTTCAGAATTAGGCTTGAATCCTTGAAGAAAAGCTTGAAAGCCAATGGAAAATTGAAGAAAGATGAAGAGAAACTCTTGAATCTTGAAATTGAGGGGAAAATCGAGATTAAACCATTCCTTCCCTGTCAGATGTGAATAGAAGGAGGAGAAGATGATATAGATTGAAATAGGAGAAGCTGTAATGGAGAAAAACCAGAATTCGCAGAGCGCGCTTAGCGCGGTCTGTGAGAGAAGCCGGTGGTGCACGGAGGTCCGGTGGCGGCCTGTGGTGGTTGCTTGGAGGGAAAATTGAAGTTTGAACTTTTTTGAGTTTTTGTGCTTTGGGATTTGTGAGAATTGGAGTGTGGATGGTAGTGGGAAATTTTGCAAATGAATGTGTTGTTTTTTTTTTAAGAGGGAAATCTATTTATAGCTTTGGATCCTTAATCAACAAGCTAATCATGATTATCCGAATAATTTTCGTAATTAATCCAAAACAGCCAAATCCGTGCGGAATTCGGAGTCGGAATGTAAACGAAAAGCGTCCGAAATGTGATTTTGCTTGCGTGAATAAAAATCCCGACTTGATCCGATGAATGGTCATGGAAATAGAAATTTTTGAAGTTTCATCATCAATTTTGGACCACTGACACCTGCAGAATTTCATTGAGGAAAACGCCTCCGACGAGGATCTTTTGATCGGAATTTGCACATGCGTATCTCTGGGACATTTGAAGCTAACAAGATTTGTGAACTTTTGGCACCGGTCCCGTCCCGTTTCGATGAAAATCGAGTGAGATATGATTTTTCGAACTTCGCGTATCAGATGAAAATTGCTCGGTTCAGCTCAAAAATCAAACTCAGAGATTAAAATTCTGGTACCGATCGGTGGGGAATTAGCTGTCGAGTTGCACATGGAAGTCGTAAAGGACATTGATACGAAATTTTAGAAATTGGTCCCGCTCAATTCCGAGCTTCCAGATAGAAACTAAAGCTTTTTCGGTGATCCAAAACACACGGTTCAGCACAAAAATCAACTTGACATGCCGGGAAAATGACTCTTTTGATAGCCTTCCTCACAAAATCCGTTCTCGACCTTCAAAAGAAAGTTGTGGATAATCATGAAAGGGAAATACCAGTCGAAAATCAACAGAAAATACCTAAGAAGATGAGAGATACGCCTTCTGGAGTGCCCAAAATGCGCCGAAACCTAAAATCCACTTTATTGAGAAATGAGCTCTTTTTGGGTGCCATTCGGAATACCTGGAATCTAATATTCCTTATGATGAATGCTACGCATGATGTGGCATGTATTTTTATGCAATAGGACTATAAGCCTAAAATATGCGGGAAAGAAGAGGGTAAATTTTGGGGTACAACAGCTGGCATTTTCCATCCCAAATTTCTTGACAATATTCTTTGCATACTTGCTCTGAGAGAGGAAAGTTGAGTCTTCCATCTGTGTGACTTGTAGTCCAAGAAAGTAAGTCAATTCTCCCATGAGGCTCATTTCAAACTCAACTTGCATTTGGTTGGCAAAATGTCTCACCATTTTATCTGACATTCCTCCAAACACTATGTCATCAACATAAATTTGAGCTACCATTATCTTTCCTCCTTCATCCTTGACAAAGAGAGTTTTATCCAAACCTCATTTCCTGTAACCTTTATCAGTAAGGAACTTTGTCAACCTTTCATACCAAGCCCTAGGAGCTTGTTTCAGACCATACAAAGCTTTCCTCAATTTGTAAACATGATCAGGAAATTTAGGATCCACAAATCCTTTAGGCTGTTCTACATATACTTCCTCATTTAGGTATCCATTTAGGAAGGTACTTTTCACATCCATCTGAAACAGCTTGAATTTCAGAATGCAAGCAACTCCTAGTAGTAATCTGATTGATTCTAGCCTGGCCACAGGAGCAAAAGTCTCATCAAAATCAATCCCTTCAACTTGAGTGTATCCTTGAGCAACAAGTCTTGCCTTATTTCTGGTGACAACCCCTTCTGCATCAGACTTGTTCTTGTAGATCCACTTTGTGCCAATGATGTTTGTTCCTTCTGGTCTAGGAACTAACTCCCACACTTCATGTTGTTTGAACTAGTTCAATTCATCCTGCATTGCTCCAATCCAGTATTCATCAGTTAGAGCCTCTTTAACATTCTTTGGCTCAATCTTAGACACAAAACAAGAGTTTGAGATGATTTCTCTGGATCTTATAATGACTTCACAGTTAGGATCTCCAATGATGAGTTCCTTTCGATGATCTTTCTGAATTCTGATGGAAGGATCTTTGTTAGCTTCCTCTGGTTCAGACTTTGGTGAAGTAGGGACAGGCACATCAACCTTATCAAACACTTGTGGTGATGTCTCAAACAATGTCTCAACATCATATGGAACATTGTTTTTCTCATGGTGATCATCAACTATGACATTAATAGACTCCATCATAACTTTGGTCCTGGAGTTGAATACCCTATATGCTCTGCTGTTTGTACAGTATCCTAGAAAAATTCCTTCATCACTTTTAGAATCCATCTTTCTCCTTTGTTCACGGTCTGTCAGAATATAACATTTGCTACCAAATACATGGAAATACTTCACAGTAGGTTTTCTTCCTTTCCATAGTTCATAAAGAGTGGAGGATGTTCCCTTTCTCAAGGTGACCCTGTTGTGGACATAGCGGGCTGTATTCATAGCTTCAGCCCAAAAATGAATAGGAAGTTTCTTAGCATGAATCATTGCTCTGGCAGATTCCTGTATAGTCCTGTTTTTCCTTTCCACAACTCCATTTTGTTAAGGAGTTATAGGTGAGGAGAACTCATGATTGATTCCTTTTGAGGAACATAATTCATCAAACTTTCTATTCTCAAATTCTTTTCCATGATCACTTCTAATTCTGACAACGCATCCTTCTTTTTCTCTTTGAAGTCTCTTGCATAATTCTTTAAAGACATCAAACACATCAGATTTCTCCCTGATGAAGTTTATCCAAGTGAATCTGGAAAAGTCATCCACAACAACATAAGCATATCTTTTTCCACCAAGGCTTTCAACCTGCATAGGGCCCATCAGATCCATGTGCAGCAGCTCCAGCACCTTGGAGGTGGTCAGATGTCTTGACATTGGATGTGACATTCTGGTTTGCTTTCCAACCTGACATTCACCACAGACTCTCCCTTCATCAATATGAAGTCTTGGAATCCCCTCTGACAGCCTCCATGGATATGATCTTTTTCATCCCTCTAAGATGCAAATGGCCAAGTTTTTGGTGCCACAGTTTCACCTCCTTTTCATCTTTGGCTGTAGAACACACAGAAGACAGGTTAGTGTTCTCAGACTCCCACAAGTAACAGTTATCTTTTGATCTGACTCCCCTCATTACAACTTCTTGTTTTTCATTGGTTACAAGACATTCAGACTTGGTAAAGTTGACCTTGAATCCTAGATCACACAGTTGACTGATACTTATGAGATTGGCAGTCAAACCCTTTACCAGTAATACTTCATTTAGGTTTGGAACTCCAGGGCAGTTCAAGTTTCCAACACCTTTGATTTCTCCTTTAGATCCATCTCCAAAAGTGACATAACTGGTAGTATAAGGTCTGACTTCATTTAGAAGATTCTTGATTCCAGTCATATGCCTAGAGCAGCCACTGTCAAAATACCAGTCTTCCTTGGCAGAAACTCTAAGGGAGGTGTGAGCTATCAAGGCTGCAGTCTTCTTCTTCCACTGTTGAGTATATGGTACCTTGTTGGTCTTAGGCTTGACATAAGGGATCTGATTAGCATATCCATATAGTCTATAGAAAAATGGCTTTATGTGTCCAAACCTTCCACAATAATGACATCTCCATCTTTGAAACTTTTTCTTCATGTTTCTATGATCTTGGTGTTGAGCTCTATGTTGTGACATCTGCTTTGACATTGATTTATCAGGTCTGTTCTTCTTCTGGTTATCAATAAATTCCTTTGCAGTCACATATCCTTGAACCAGACACATTTCCTGCTCTATGTTGTGACATCTGCTTTGACATTGGTTTGCCAGACCTATTCTTCTTCTTGTCACCAGCAGGTTTCTTTGCAGCCACATATCCTAGACCATGCATATTTCCTACATTTTGTCCAGTCTGAAGGATTTCCTCCAACTTGTTAGTTCCAGTTGTCAACATCTTGACAGACTTAGTCATCTGCTCAAGTTTGGAGTTTAACACTATAACTTCAATGTTGAGATGACTTATAGTAGCAGTATCTACCTTCTTCTCAGCCTCCAACTTCACATTCTCAGCCTCCAACTTTACAATTAGCTTTTTCTGTTTCTCATTTTGCTGGCAGACTTCAGCACTTCTGATACACAGCTTCTTGTAAATGTCAGCAAGTTCTTCAAATGTCACCTCCTCATCACTAGAGTCATTATCAGATTTATAGACACCAGATAGAGCAGTAACAAGTTTGGCATATTCTTCTTCAAAATCACTTTCTGAGTCACCATCAGACCAAGTGACAAATATTCCTTTCTTTTGTTTCTTTAGAAAGGTGGGGCATTCAGCTCTAATGTGTCCATATCCTTCACATCCATGACATTGGATTCCTTTGCTTTGATTGCTCTTTTCTTCAGGTTTTGCTCTTCTGCTGGAGTCATAAGGTCTGCTGATGTCAGATGAGATGTTCTTGACATTTAACCTTGACTTTGGGTCAATTCTCTTGATGAGTTTGTTGAACTGTCTTCCAAGCATAGCTATTGCTTCAGATATATTCTCTTCATCACCCTCCATGCATTCCTCTTCAGAATTGGAAACAAGGACTATGCTCTTGTTTTTCTTATCAACATTTTCACTGATCCCCATCTCAAATGTCTGAAGTGATCCAATAAGTTCATCAACCTTCAAGGTGCAGATATCCTGAGCTTCCTCTATAGCAGTCACTTTCATTGCAAACCTTTTAGGCAAGGATCTGAGAATCTTTCTCACCAGCTTTTCTTCTGACATCTTTTCTCCCAATGCTCCTGAGGTGTTGGCAATCTCCAAGATGTTCATGTACAACTCATGAATGGTCTCATCTTCCTTCATCTTCAGATTCTCAAATTTGGTAGTGAGCATCTGAAGTCTTGACATTTTCACCTTGGATGTACCCTCATGAGTGGTTTTAAGAGTGTCCCAAACATCCTTGGCTAGTTCACACTGATGTACTAGTCTGAAAATATTTTTGTCAATTCCATTGAATAAGGCATTCAATGCTTTAGAGTTGCCCGGTGCTAGTTCTTCTTCTTCTTTGCTCCATTCTTCATCAGGTTTCAGACTAGTAGTCCCATCTTTCTCAAGCTTGGTAGGATGTTTCCATCCTCTGTCAGCAGCTCTCCTAGCTTTAATGTCCAGTGACTTCAAAAAAGCAACCATACGAGGTTTCCAGAATCATAGTTAGATCCATCCGAATGGGTGGTCTACTTCAAATCCTCCTTCCTTGTCCATAACGCGTAAACTATTATCCCTAGATCTCACCCAAAAATAGTGGTGCCCGCTCGATACCAATTGAAATTCTCGGCAGATCGTGATTTCACGAGAATGTTATGACACGATTCGACACTGCTAACAATTCACACAATTAATTTAAATAGCTGTAAAGAACACAATCAATTGTTTACCCAGTTTAGTGTGTAACTACACCTACATTTGGGGGCTACCAAGCCAGGGAGGAAATTCACTATTAGTAGAATTAATTCAGGAATAAACCAACCAGTTTATCTCCTTCACTTAAAACCTACCCAATGCAACTTCATTCTAAGTCCTACTTAGACCTGAGTTCCTACTCACTCCCCCTCAATCACAGCAGTGATATCAACCTATTGATTAATTGAATTGTGAAGACACTCTTCAATAAACATACTTGATTTTGCTTCAAAGCTTTAATCAAGAGACACAACACTCGTGCTTCAAAGCTTTGAGTGATAAACAACCCTTACAACCAAATCCTAGTCCAAGGCACTTATCAAATGATAATTGCTTGGCTCACAAGAGAAACTAGAATGCACAAATTAACAACCTGTTAGATCTTCAATGCAGTCCAGTCCAAAAAGCGTAGCAGCAGAGTAAGGGTTCTTTTCCTATTATAGAAGCAGTCCTGTAACTTCAGTTTTGGGCTTCCATAATTATAGCTAGGGTTCACTTAATTTAACCTAAAGACTTGGACTTTTTAACAAACCAATTTAGGGTTAACTAAGATTAACCACAGAGCCACGTGAGCATGTGATTCAATTACATAAATCATAATAAAAACAGCTCAACAGAAATCCTGAAAAGTCTCAGGAAAAGTGAATCTGCAGAACAACAAATGTCACACAGAATGTCATAACATTGGTCATGACATCAGTCATTCTTTTGCAGAATTCCAGCACTTCAGTTAACTTCAAGTCTGAGCTGTACTTGAATTATTCTTCTTTTGCAGAATTTATCTTCAACTCTAAATGTCATGACATCAGTCAAGACATTGTCATATCCTAGTTGTACCAAAAACTAATGCCAACATAAAAACACTTACAATAAATAATAATATTCAATATATTTAAACATCTCCATAATCAAACAAATAAATATAGGGCAACAATATTTCAAATAAATTAAGATAATTAGATTAAAAACCTGAAAATAAGAATACTGCAATAAATCTGGTTCTTCGAAATTAACAAACACTCCACCACAAGTCGGTTGGATCTTCTCGGAGACTTCTTGAATCGAAAGGAAAATAGACAAGAAATAAAAAGATATAACTGCTTAAAACTAAAAAGAAAGGAAAATCTAAGACTAAAAATAAAATAGGAATGCTGGAAAAAATATTGCAATGTTCGGTAAAAATGCCGACCCTTCTTCTGAAACTTGAACTTGTATTTATAGCTTCTTTCGTAACTACCCGTTTCTAAATCTCGTATCCAATCTCATATGAACATGTGATCGTGGGAACATGGAACTGCCAAACAATTGGGAGAGACGGTCGCCTCCACGTGTAGAAGGGAAGTGTGAGACGTGGGTCTCACATCATGAAGGGACCAGGAGACGTGGGTCTCCCCTCGAGTGGGAGGCGGGCGCCCTCTGAGTGGGGGGGAGGAGACTGCCTCACATGACGTGGTAAGTGGGACGTGCGTCCTAGGCTTGCTGGGCCACGCGTGCAGGGCTTTTTGCTTGGCTTTTGTATAATTATTTCCTTCTTCTTAACTCCTCCTTTTTGCTATATCACCCCTTGCCTCATTTCTTTGGATTTTTAATCCGATTTTTCCTCAATTTTATTTCTTTGCTCAATTGATCTTTATTTAATACAAATACCTGAAACAAAAGAAATACCAACGTACTACAGAAATAAAACAGAATAATTAAATAGAAATAGTAACATTATCCATGAAAATTAAGTCAAATATGTTATATAAATTCGTGTTATCAATTCCTACCAACAAATCATCCATATAGAAGAAACAAGACAAATTTTGAAAAAGATAAACGAGTGACAGATTTGCCTCCACCTCGATTGTCACCAGGTGCTATATGGAACCAATTTTGTAAACTACCAAAATTTACAGATACTGGCAAAGCATGTCGAATTGAAGGATACAGAGTCATGTACAATTGACAAAAAGAAGTATATTTGGGGATCTCCCGTATTGGAAAGATAATTTGTTGCGCCATAATCTTGATGTTATGTATATTGAGAAATTTTTTTTTGATAATGTATTTAACACAGTGATGGATGTGACAGGCAAAACAAAAGATAATGAGAAGGCTAGACAAGACATGGAATTTTGGTGTAACCGAAAAGAGTTGGAGTTGAAGCCACAACCGAATGGAAAGTTATTAAAACCCAAGGCTTGTTTCAGTCTGACTTCCCAAGAAGCTAAAGCGTTTTGTCGATGGTTAAAAGATTTGAGAATGCCCGATGGGTATTCATCGAATTTAGAAAGGTGTGCTGACCCTAACACTAGGAAGTTGTATGGTATAAAAAGTCATGATTGCCACATTTTTATGGAATAATTGCTACCAATTTTCAATTGGATCTCTACCCAAACATGTTCTTGATCCACTAACTGAAATTAATCAATTTTTTAGAGATATTTTCACGTCAACTTTAAGAGTGAATGACATCATTAAGTTGGACCAAAACATTGCACTCATTCTTTGTAAGTTGGAAAAAGTATTTTCACCTAGTTTCGTTGACTTTGTGGAACATTTACCTGTGCATCTTGCATATGAAGCTTATCTTGGTGAACCTGTTCACTATAGGTGGATGTATCCATTTGAAAGGTTCATGGGTGATTCAAAGCGATCAGTGAAAAACTTGAACCAACTCCAGAAATACTCCATTTGAAAAACTTGGCAAAAGGCCCTATCCAAAGCACAAATGATTGGCACATATACTTCGTGAGCGGATATAAATTTCACACTGAGGCATGGACCGAAGGAAAAAAACCCATAAACAGTGGTGTGTTTGTAAAAGGAGTTACAGATGGGGGTGGAGACAACTTCTATGGCTTTGTTAAATATATCTACGAGTTGGTATACACTTACTTGGACTCGGAAAATAAAGTTGTCTTGTTTTATTCTGAATGGTATGATCCAACTAGAGGCACAAAAATAAACAAGTCATATGGTACTGTTGAGATTCAAATGAACCGGAGATACAAAGAGTATGACCCTCTCATAATGTCACATATTGTTAGGAAAGTTTATTATGTCCTTTATCCTTCATTTGTAATACGTAAAAATGGACGGTGTGTTGTAATAAAAACAAAACCGCTAGGTCATATTGAAACTGGAGATCTGGTGGAAGATGTTTCCTACCAAGTTGATGACGTTGAACAAATTAATGATGTGGTTGGAGCTGAAGACATTACAAGTTTGTCTGATACAACGGTTGAGGGACATCAAGTTGATGCGTCTAGATTATTGGTTGATAATAATGTGGATGAAGAGAATGATGAAGAGTTTGAATCCGAGAACCATATTATATCAGATGAGGAGAATGATATGGATAACGAGCATAAAGATTTAGAATAACTAAACAATTTATTGAATGTAACATTAATGAATATGTATTGAATGTGTTAATGAATATCTATTAAATGTGTTAATGAATATCTATTGAATTTGTTAATGAATATATATTAATGTTAATGAATTTATTATCTTTGTTGATGAGTATATATATATATATATATATATATATATATATATATATATATATATTGGTAAGAAGTCCCAACGTCCAAGGGTAGTAACATGTGAGACACCTCACTCACCCATGTGTCTCCCCCCTTATAGTCAGGTTGGTCCTATGTCCATTGCCAGTAATCAGGATTTTGTCCCATTACTCTCCTCTCAGACATTCCCGTTTGGGGTACTTGCATCTTTTGTGCCACCTAGTTTTCCTTTCGGATGCCTCATCCTTCCATACAGGACCCATACCCCTAATCCTTCCAGCAGACGGGAGGACCCAGTTTTCTATATCCCACAGAGATGCCCTCATCCATCTAGCAAACGGGAGGACCCATATTTTCATATTCCACACAAATGCCATCATCCTTCCAACAGGCTAGAGGATCTCGCAGTCCACGTCCCACACAGGTTGGAGGATCCCCCAGTCCACGTCCCACACAGGTTGGAGGATCCCGCACCCCACATCCCAGACAAACTGGAGGATCTCGCACCCCACTTCCCAGACAGACTAGAGGATCCCGCACCCCATGTCCCACACATGTACCTGCATGTGAGGGTGATGATGATGTAGATGTGGAAGATGATGAGATAGATGGAGCTGATCTTCGTGGGAGCGATGATTCGAGTGAGATTCATGTCACTGACGGAAGGTTTTGAATTTGGCCCGAAGGAAGCAAGTAAGTTTCTTATTTATAAACTTTTATTTAAGTATGTATACATTTTCATTTTTAGTATAAATTTATATTTAATATTGTTAATTCAAAATATTGCGGTTTAGTTTCGCGCTGAGTTGGACTGCTGCCAATGTTATAAATTATATAATTCAGCATATGTATAAATCATTTTGGAAGAATTTTGGCGAGGTTACAAATAGAGAAGAATGATTTAAAAAATTTAAGGTATTGTTATTTATTTAAGTTGTAAATTTAATTTATTTTTTTAGTTATTGTTATTTAAATGACATTTTCATTATAATTACTTAACTTTTTATTTTAATGTCATACAACATTGCAGGAAAAATGTGTGTGGGATCCGTTGAACGAGAAAATGATTGAGAAAAAACTAATATGGCAGAACCTCTAGAATATTTTCTGACATAATGCGGCGGGTTAGAGAGAATTATGAACTTCATGGTATCCGTCCTAACTGGATAGGCGTAGAGGTTTTCGATGAATTTCTTAAATATTAGGAGTCACCATAATTCCACGCTATATCGGAAACTTTTAAGAAGATGAAGGCATCTGAAAAGGGGGGCTGTGTCAATAGTGTTGGAAGTATAAGTACTGCGGAGCATGTTCGGTGAATGGTAAATATTACCAATTTTTTAAGTTATATGTTTATTCATAATATATTTTATTAATTAATTTTAATTTTATTATTTAGACTAAGGAGTTGGGGAGACCATCACTGATTATTGAGTTGATTACAAAGACTTGGACAAAGAGGTCGGGGGGTTTTGTTGACGAACGCACGCAGAAAGCTTTTGTAAGTTATTTAATTCATGTTGTTTATATTTTTTTAATTTAATTACAAATTTGTGACGTGATATTCACGTGGCAACCGATAAATTGTGGCGTGAATATCACGTGGCAATTGATTTTTTTAAATTTAATGATAATTTTGTGGCGTGATTAACATGTGGAAACTGATAAATTGCCAAGTGAAAATCACGTGGCAGTTCATAAGTTGTGGCGTGAAAATCATGTGACAACTTTTTAATATAATATAATATAATTTAGTTTAGTATAATTTAATATATATATATATATATATATATATATATATATATAATTTAATTTTTTTTATTGTATGTATGTGCAACAGAATTATGAGACCTTGCTCGCATTTTTTCTGTAAAATAATCCTCAATATACTCTAGCAAAGGGGGAGCCGCTTCATTCGGATGTTGATTTTTATATTTGGAATCAAGTCGTTGAGGGAAAAGGGCCTAATAGTTGTTTTTTTGGTGGTGGAAATTTGGCGGTCGACTTGAGAAATGGTGATAGAATTCTATTTCAAAGAGTTAGAGATGGAGAAGGAGGGTCGCGTCAACAAAATCTGACACGAGAATAACTTGAAACAGTAAGACATTTGGCGTTAAATGAGGCGAGACGCGAGTCAGCGCAATGTGAGGTGGCAAAGGAGGCCCAGATGACGGCAATGAGGCAAGAGCAAGAACAACAAATGGAGATCATGGCGAAGAGGCAATCTGATATGGAGGAGCAAATGAGACGCTTTATGCAAGGTGGTAGAAATCAAAATGTTCATGGTCAAGAGTCGGAGGCTGACGATGATTTTGACATTGATAATTATCCCAGTCAAGATGCCCCGTAAAAACACTTTTTATTTAATTTGTTTTTAAATTTAAATTTATGTAAGATATTAATTAATTAACACTTTTTAATTTTTAATATATTAAATTTTAAATTTTAATTTATTAGTTTTATTATATTAAATTTAATTATATAATTTTAGTTTATCAAATTTATTATATAAAATTTTATTATATGAATTTATTATGTAAAATTGTATTATATAAATATATATATTATAAAATTTTATTATATGAACTTTATTATAATAATTTATAAATTTACTATTTTTAAAAGATTATTAGGGGCTGTAATTTATTTATTTTTAAAAATAAATTACCTTATAGACGTGAAAAACATGTCATAATGTTGTGACATGGATTTCACGTCGCAACCAAAAGTTGTTGCCCTATCCTTACCCACTGTCATGTCTACTCTACAGTGTAGAGTTGTGTTTCCTATACAAATATGTTGCGACGTGAATACCACGTCACAATTTTGTGACATGATGAAAAACACATCGCAACAAGTTTGCCACTTGTTCTCCAGTGACATATTTGATCACGTCGCTATTGAGTTGTGACGTAATTTCTCAAGTTGTGACGTGAAATTCACGTCGTAACTAAGAGTGTTTTTTGTAGTGCGTCTTGTGGAAATGTCTGTGATGTGATAATAATGTTACGACAGTTGAAGTGTAGGAGGATGAGTTTTCGATTAAGGGTTATTATATGCTCACTTTTCATGGCATGACTCAAGATTTAAATATCATTTCTAGAACTACTTATCGATTATCTACTAGAGAAATTTTTACATCGATAATGAAAGTTGAATTTTCTTGATTTATAATTATACTTTTTAGGATTAATATTATTTTATTCCCTGTTATATAGATAATTTTTGATTTTGTTCTTGTAATTTTTTTTTAAAAAAAAACATCCTTACTATTTTAAAATACTAATAAATTAGTCTCTAAAGTCAAAATTCGCGGGTTTCCTGCAATTTTTTTTTTTAGATTCATCTGCGAATTTTGATTTTAAGGACTAAATTATTAGTATTTTGAAAAGGCAAAAGTGTTTTTTAAAAAGTCTTTAAATAGGGCAAAACCAAAAATCATCTGTATGACAGAGGATAAAATAGTATTAACCAAAAAATCATCTATATGACAGAGAGTAAAATAGTATTAATTCAAAATCATCTGTACGACAGAGGGTAAAATAGTATTAACCCTACTTTTTATAAATTGTGTCAATTTTTAGTAACTTTCTGATATTAATTTGCTATATTTGTTAGTGTGAATTTATACCTATTTAATTTTTTTTATCCCCTCTTAGTACTCTTAGACAATCTCTTTCAAGTTAACTTGTTACATATCAATTGTTAGGGTTTAAAAAGATATTCATTATTCTTCTAGCAAACAAGTCACATTTGTTAAGGTTTAAAAATTAAAATAATATATTATCATATTTATTTTTAAATATAAAATATATTTTAACACAATTTTATGTATTTTTATTTAATTTGATATTTTCTATTCTTTTTGTCCATAATAATTGTGATTAATTTTATATAAATAATTAGTTTAAAATAATTATTATTTTCAATTCTAATACAACATTAATTTTTTTAAATTAAAATATTTAATTAATAATAAATGCATCACTCTCAAATTATTATTTATACTTTGCATTTATGATTATGATTATTAGGGGTGTACATATTTAAGAGACATGATGGTAATTGTATGAGAATAAGTGAAGGTAAATGGGGTTAAATCATAGTTGAGGGATTTTTATAAAGGAGTTAGAGAAGAGTAAAGTCAATGTCACAACATACGTTAAATATTGGAGAACGTAAAAGAAAAGATAGGGCATAGAGGAACCAGAGGGATAATCTATCCATTAGAGTTTGAGTAGATCAATCGCTAGGAATAACAAGGTAAGGGTGGGCAATTTTGGTAGATTATGATGGGTATAATGGTAAACTAGACATAGGTTTGATGTTTATGTCGATTGATGATGAGCGATTATGATGAAATTATTGAGAATGATGTCTGGTATGTCATGATATATAATTGATGTGTTTACATTGATGTGTTATCATTAAATTTTGAAATATAATGATTGTGATGCATATTGGATGATTGTTGTGCCTTGAATTCAACCTTGAAGAGGTCTGGTCTGTAGCAAATCGTAATTAGAGATTGCAGGTTCGGGAAGATTAATCGGGAAAGTATGTGGTAAGCCTTAGGCGAGTGATAGGGAGAGCCCGAGGCAAGCTGTTGGCAAGGGAATTCACGCATGATTTTTTGGGCGAGCGAGGGGAGAGCGACGATGAATTCGTCAGGCAAGTGAGTGACGACTGTTGATAATAAGAAATTGAAATTGTTGTAACTTGTGATTTGTAACTTATATTGTAAATTATGTTGTAGTCTTGTTTCCTATGGTGATGGTTCGAGGTCGCGTAGCTAAATACTTTGGTGGGAATCATGGAGTGAAATGAGCCTATGTGTTCATATTTTGGTAACATATGCACTGAGTCGGTGTTGTTGTATTTAACATCCTATGTGTAATTTGCATAAGTTGTTGATGAATTATGATATGATGGCATGTATGCTTATTATGTGACTATGTGTGAATGTTGTTATAAAGATGTTGTGTGAACTATTTTTTATGAATGATATTGAGAGTATATGTTGTATTGCTGATGTCGAATTGTAGACTATAACTGCTAAGTGTACTTTTCTCTTATATATTTTATAATGAATTATAATTACTCATCTCTTTTGTTTGAATGTTGTCACTATATAGGTAACATGCAAATTCTCAAGAGTAACATTGGTGAAGTAAATGAAATATAGCTCTCGAAGTGTCTTCCATTTAGCTTCGTTTAATTATAGTAGGGTCTTGCTATGATCATGTAATGTAACACCCCAATTTTTCCTTATTAATTATTTTATTATTTATTTGCTATGTTAATCATTATTTGGGTTGATAATTATATAATTAATTGATTTTGGTAAATATGTGACTGGTTGATTAAATTGGGTGATTATGTGAATAAGTGATTTAATTGGAATATGTGTGTATTATATGTTATTGAGTTATTGAGTGTGAGTATAACAAAATACACATTTGGGACTTATGTTACTTTGGAGTGGGTGAGTGAAGTTAAGCCCATTTAGAATTAGTAAGAGTTGAAGAAAATAAGGAAAATATAGAATTAAAGAGAGATAGTGAAGAAAACAAGGGAATAGAACAGAAGAAAGTGGAGAAAAGGGAGAAAAGGGGAAGAAAGAAGAAGAACCCTAGAAAGAGTTTACATCCAAGGTAAGAGTGGGTTTTCATTTGATTATGGGACTATATAATGTATGTAATGGATATAATAGATGATTTAAGGATTTACATTTCAATTTCTAGGCTTTGACATGCTTAGATTTTGATGAGAGATCCTTGTATATGATGAGTAATGGTGTTGTAACGATGTGTGCTGATGGGAATGAGATTTTGAGGTTTAACTATGCAATGTTTCATGAAATTTGGGGTTTTGGAATTGTGATGAAAGGGATTTTCATACAGCCAGTACTGATTTTCGTAAAAACTTCTTTTGTCATAGTGTTGGACATCAATTTTTTTAAAACTCTAAAAATTCATAACTTTTGAATCGTAACTCCATTTGAGTCTCTGTTTGAAGTGTTAGAAAGATATCGCAATATTCTTTTCAATAAAAATAGTTGTGTTGGCAGTAGGTAATGAAGTTATTATTGTGAATTGACATGTATATGTGTTATATGATTATTTTGAATTGGTGTTGATTATAACGATATTTTGTACATTATTTATTATGTGTTATGGAGATGTTTTGGTGCAGGAATACTATGAAAGTGAATTATATGTGATTGATTTGTGAGATGTGGATGCTTATGCAATGGTGAGATAATTCATATGTGATGAGTTATGGAATATATGCTTGTATAATCAAGATATGAAGATGGTCTTAATTGCATATATATGTTGAGATTTGCACATGCATCATGAGTTGTCAAGAGGAAATGTTTGCTAGCTTTTGCGAGAGTTAGTGACTTTTCCCAAACTCGGAGATGGAATTTGAAAGCTTAAAGAATGAGCATTTTGGTGGTTATCTGTCTTGGAGATGTGGATCAGGTTTAAACATAAAAACCTTGTAAGAATAACATTTGACACCACATGCATATTTCATAGTATTGGGTTGCATTTGAGTCACATGTGTCGATGTGAATAATTGAATTTAAATGTAAATGTGATATTGATGTGAGTGTTACATTTATGGTATTTGTGATTGATTATTAATTGAATCATGAGTTGTTGAGCAATGTTATATATATGAACATGTGAATTATGTTGAATACATGAATATGTGAAGTATGATGAATTCAATTAATGAATGTTTGTTTATGCATTACATACTATTATATATTTCCATAATGATATGAATTCTCACATTTCTGTTGAAGTGATGTTTTGTATGATATCGCTCAGGTACCGAAGATAGTGGTGTTTCTTGCGAGAATTAGACGGAGGAGATAGTTTCTTGGTTATTTTCTTATTAGATGATGTGTCATACTCTGATCATGTAACACGAGAAACGTTTGGATTTATGTTTTATCTTTTATATTCATGTATTTGAGAGATGTTTTATCGTACTCTTTGGATATTTATGATGTATTTTAGACTTTGTGATGGTTGACCTTTAGTGCATAATATTTTATGATATGATTGTCACTATGAGATTTCAATCATTAGTGTTATTATGAAAAAGAATTATTTCTGATGTGAATTGCATATGTGTTAATATATGGAATGTGATTTTAAATGCGTGTTATTAACATGATTGATGTATTTGTGGTTATTTTGAAATACATGTGTAATCCTATTTTGATATGCATGCTAATTTACTTTGATGATGCCATATTATTTCGTAGGGTTTAGAGGGTGTTACATGTAACATCGGGATGCAAATCTTTTTTGTGTTATTTTCAATTATTGATTTTTTTTGTTGAATTCATTTGTTATGCTATTGAGAGTAGAACATTATAACTCTCTTTTATGTTGATTGAAGTTGATTTTTGTGAGACCAATGATGTGTTTGATTTATATGCTTCAATTGCATTCTGCTACGTTTCTATTAAAATGTGTTTGGATGTCGTGTAGTATTCCAGCTGAGTTATCAGAGGTGAATGGATGTCGTGTAACATCCTAGGTATGGAAATGCGTGATTTAATCTTCTTTTCGGTAACCCGTGTTACTGAATATGATTTGATTTATGTTTTTATGACGTGTGACACTCTTGTGTGGTGATTTCACATCAATTAATTTAAATTAATGCGCTACCTTTTACCTCGATTTTTAACAATAACTGCGGTAAAGTAATGTTTACAAAAAAAAATTTACCTATTTTTTTCCCATTTTAATATGTAAAACATCAAATTTATTTATAAATTTTAAATCTTCCTCATCAAGAACAACAACAACCATAACAACAACAAAAATAAAATTCAATATAATCCTTACAAATTAATTCTCAACAACAAAAAAAACAACAAAATCCATCAATTCCTTAAACATTAAATTTCAACAACTACAACAAATAAACAAAATCAATAGCGTGTGGTTGTATATGTGGTACTTTCAATCATGGTCACGTGACTGTTGAAGTAAATTGGAAAGCGTGCGCCATATAACACATTTTTTAAAATAATCGTTGTGATATTATTTATGAATAAATGCCACAGATGTAAGTAAAACGGGAACAAACATGAAAACCGCGACTTATACTTTAGGCCACGACCGCATATCTCACAGTTACTTATTCGTAGTCAAACTGTGGCAAAAGTGTAAAGCCACAATTATTTTGTATCTAGCCACGGTTTTTTGGTCGTGGCATATGACCTTTTTTTAGTAGTGACACCATAATCAACACTACACCATTTCAAACTTCCAGGAGAAGATAAAATGTATAGAATTAAAGAACCAATAATGAACATCTTTTGGTTTTTAAACTTCCAAGAGAAGAAAGTGAAGAATTAGATGGACTAATATAAAAGCAGAAGAACCAAAACACAAAAAAAAAAAAACTTCATCCAAAGGAATCAAAATGAGTTCTCCTGCTCAAGCTACTAACAATGTTGAGAGTCAAGATGTTGTTGTACATGGTGCTGTGGTGCAAAATCATCCTCAAAATCAAGATATTGTTGTAGAGGGTGTTGTGTTGAGACACATGAATGCTCTCAAGGTGAGGAGAAAAATAAGAAGATGAAGAAGAAGAAAAAGAAGGTTGAGAAGGTAAATGATGATTTTTTTTTTTATTTTGATGATGATGAGGCCGACTATGATTGTTCTAACTTTATCTCAACGAGAGAATTTAGATTTGATTATGGTTTTTGATCATGTAATGGAAGTTTTTGTAATGACATTTTAATCTTTCTACTTAACTCTCTTAAGGTTATCAACTTAAACTACTAACTTAAACTATAAGCTTAAACTACAAAATCTATAAACTAACAAACAGATAATTGTAATTGAAAATTCAACAATTTGAGATGAACTTATTTATAAGAAACTCTCTGTTAGTTTCATTCCTATAAATTTTACTTCATCTTCAACTAATACATTTCATAACAAAGTAAATATTAAACATAAATGAGATAATAAAACATAACAACTTCAAATTTCAAACCCTACTTCAACTATTATATTTCATAACAAAGTAAATATTAAACATAAATGAGATAGCAAAATATAACATATTAAAATTTCTAGAAAATTTCTCTAATTTTAGTTTGTTCTTCAAATTCTTATTCTTCTTTTTTGAATCTTCATACATAACCTTCAAATATCCCACAACTTCCAACTCTGACTTCATAATGCTCTCATCTTCATTTCCCAATTTTTCTCTAATATCTTCATCCCATATGAACAAATTATATGTTCCATCACTCCTCCAAAATGGACATCTCCAACAAAATCTTCCTTTATTTTGACCCTTCTTGCATTGGTATGAAACCATACGACCATCACAACCACAAAAATTTTCAGATCGAGATTTTACAGTGGAAGAAGAAATAAAAATATCTTTGGATGAGTTTGTCTTCAAATGAGACATTGAAATAAAACTGAACAACAACAATGTCGAAAATATTTGAGGTACCTCAAAGTATAACAATGTGTGGGTGTTGTTGTCTTCTTCTCGACGATGAAGACGACATTGGTGTTAGAGTTGTTTCTTTTATCAGTGGAAAAATGGATATTTATTGTTTAATATATATAAAGAAGTGTCAGTGTGTAACAACGATTTTACAAAAGAGCCATAGTGATATCCCTAATATTTTTTATTTAAATATAAATAAAAATGAAAAGGTGCGCAATAATGTAAAATGGATAAACTATTTGAAGGAGCTGAGGTTTAAACCCAGGAAAGCTGAATTGTATCACCAGGGTTAGGGAAGTAACCATAATTATACCCTTAAAATTTTAAATTAAGGAAACTAAAAAAATGTCAGCATATGGGTATAGAAGTGTCATCACAGTTTTGGGACGAACTGTGGGAACTTTGGCATTGTTGTATGCGCGTTTTGTAGTAGTGACTGTAAAATTTTCTTACTTTCTCACATTTTCTTGGAAATTTATTTGATGTTTTGATGCCTCTTGGGAATTTTTCATTTAATTTCCCTTTTAAATCATTTTAAAATGTTTTTTAATCCATTTATGTTCGACTTTTATTGACTTGGATCATGACTTGGTTGATCAATGCTTCATTAATTTTAATTAGTTTTTGAATGATGTTTTAGTTGTATGAAATTTCACCATTTCAAACTTATTGATTAAATGATCGTTTGATCATTTTTTATTTTTTGGATTAGTGATAAGTTTATCTCATTGTATTGTGAGCATGAATGATTGAAATTGATGATAGATGATCCCTTGTTACATTTCAAATGTGTTTGATCATATCTCCTTCTCCATCTTCTTCTTTTTTATTTTATTTTGATCATTGTGTTACATTGTTTTAGAAGGATAATTTTGTATCATTCTTCTAACATGTATGACCCATAAATTTCTATTTACCATCCTCATATATGTGTGACTTCTACATAATTCCACTTTCAATTTTTTAACATAACGCTAAATTTTTCCGACTTAGTAGAGTCCTAATTAACTCTAATATTGACATATTGATGCTAACATCTAACTTTTACTTTTATGCTCATTGTTTTTATCTCCATTTAATTTCATGTCATTTACTAATCTGGTATCTTGATCAGAATCTGAGATGACCATAACGATGAAGGTTCATCGAGCAGTGATTGATGAGTAGAGGATGGTGTACCTGCAAGGCACTCCGATGCTAAAGTAAGTAAGTGTTTAAAACGAGATTAGAAGAATATTAGTGTTTTTTTAGTAAGAATTGAGTACATGGACCTAAAAGGTATGAGAGTTTATATAATGTTCCTAGGAGAGTTATCATTGGCTACTATCTTTGGGCCTAAATATATGGGCCTACGAATATAGCTGAACTAGATGACTTGGTCAAACCGGGCGTAGGTGCCCAAAACTAGCCGTTATGTCGACCTAGAGGTGGTGTTAATGGATATAGTCTTAGAGGAGGAGAATTGATCGATCTAGTCTACAACTGTCGAGCGGAGGGGTTCCTTCTCAATGTAAGACAGGCAGACGATGCCCTTCAGGGGCCATTTGCTAGTGCTGGCCCGTCGCAAGGCCGAAGGAGTGGTTGGCTAAATACTGGTTGGGGAAGTCCAGAACATTTACATTCTTGTCATTTTTATTTTTATTTTCTTTTAGTTAATGACTTTTCTATTTTCGCTTCTCTTGCTTTATTACTTCAAAAGGAACAAAAACCATTATAAAATGGATAAAGCCCTAAATAAATTTCATCTGATCTTGTGGACGTTGTGTTACCATCTCTTGTTTGAGGCGTATTTTGGATTTTGGACCTTAGGACTTAGTATTTTCCTTTTCTTAAAGTGGTTGTGTCTAAGATTTTGTGATTCATCTGAACCTCTGAACTTCCATTCATGACTTAGCCTTATTTTTAGAAACTTTGTTCTTTACTTGAAGAATTGGATTTCTATTTGTGGATCTATGAACATGCTATTAATCTTGACCGTTTGGTATTCATTTGCTTCCATTACTTGCTCTTGATGATTCACCTACCTATATGTTTGCTCATTCGATTTGCTTATCCTGTGGCTTAATTTAAAGGGAAACAAATGCTCATTTTGACCAATGTCAAATGCTTGCTCCATCTTATGGTTAGTACACTTGTACACAAAAAGGCTTTCTCTTGGGTTACCTTATAGTAAGACCTTTCATTTCATGTCATTTACTTTATGCTTTAGGGTAGTCTCTTCATCTACTATCCACTTTTTCAATTTTCAAAATTTTCTCCCTATTTTTCTAAACTTCTTTCTTCAAACTTTAAACATTTTCGTAATAAACCTTGACCTTGTCAAGTGAATTTGAAAATCTTTTTTTCTTAATAAAAACTTAAACACTTAAGCATATTTAATATATTTTCAAAACTTCTAAAAAAGACAAACCTCGTCAAATTTCTTTTTGTGCCGTTGTGCATTTTTGTTTTAATTAATATTATATTATATTAATATTTTCGAATTACCGATCGATATTTATTTTGCGACGAGAATATTTATATTAATCGTTATATCTGTTAATATATTTGGCGACGTTTCGTTCGGTCCGGTTTTCATTCCGTTCGGTTCGGTAAAATATTATTCGGACAGATATTTAATTCCCCGAAATTATTTAATTAATTGAGTTAATAATATTATTAGATATTATTAAGGTATTAATTAATAAAAATAAGTTAGGGGTGTGAGGATTAATTGTGTAGCATTGGGTTTACACCCTTAGCTTGCTAGTAAGAAAATAACATTATAAACACTTTTCCTCATTTTCTTACATTCCAACACCATGAGCAAACATAGAAGCTTAGAGAGAAATAGAGGGTTTGAAAGAAGAAGAGCAAGAGCAAGATCAAGGTTTGGAGTTGTTGAATCATCAAGAAATTGATGTTGTGGTTTATGAGTTGTATGTGTGATTGTTGAAATGACTTAGAAAGTTTGAGTTAGGAGTATGGTTTGTGGTTGTTTTAGGTGCTAGCTTGTAGAAACTAGAAGTATTAAAAATGGAAATGAAGGAAACTGTTAAAATTATAAAAACCAGAAAGTTACACTGTCTGTAACATAACCGAGGAAGAAGACGAGTAAGGCATGAAGCAAGGGGGGAGGCGCCCATCTCAGCTTGAGGGGCGGCCGTCCCCCACTCCAAGGCCCCCGCCTCCATTATCGTACAAGGGGATGGGACGTGCGTCCCTTAGTGTAAGGCAAGAGGAAGAAATTTGGTTTTCTATATACTGTGCTTCCGTTTCTGTTTTCTGCAGAATTTAGTTTCTGCATAATTTGCTTCTGTTTCTCTTCAATTCTCCAATTCCATACACTACTAGTTAGTATTAATAAAATATAATTAGGACATAAGTTATCAAATTTAATTTGGGACCCGATTATGTTCCGATTTTCCAATTTCGGTAAATTCGACGACGGAGCAAGTTGCTCCGAATTCAACGAAAATTGACGTGCTAACTAAGTTCGACGTATAGAACGTAGTGGTGAGGTTAGTTTTTCGAAATTACGAGTTTTTACGAAACGACCCGAAATAGGCCAAATTACGGTTTAATTGAATCAGATTGCGTTTTAGTCGATTTAAGGCACGTATGGACAATCCGGTTGCGATGTTGACGATTTTGATTAATGCCGGTTATTAGGAATGGCTTTCGCGACGATTATTGATGTTTGACTATTTTTCCGTATCTGGAATTTGGTGAATAAATTGATAATGATGTGGTGTGATTAAACATGATGTTTGCGACGGTGTATTTATTAACGAATACTTGATGACATGCGATGCGATGATATGTTTATCTTGATGTGGATGAATATGGTGACGTGGAATTTATGTCAATTTTGATGAGCGATGATGATGGTTAGGTTGTGTTGTTTTTATTGTCGAGTCACATACATTGCATTGGCGACGAGGGCTTTTATGCCAAGCGACGAGGGCTTTTATGCCAAGCCACGATGGACTTTATGCCAAATGTTCCTAAGTATGGACAAAGCGACGGGTACCACATGCATAACATAGTCGTGTCTCATGGAGTCGGTTATGTTTATGATTGAGTTGTTTGGCATTGGGTTTTAGTTGATGGATTATGTGGAATTGCGATGATATATGATGCTTTGTTTGGTGATGATCTTTATGATGAACATGAAATGAATATGACGTGATAATTTCATGATAACTATGCTATGAATATAAATAACGAGTTTTGCGATGATTTGACTTTGATGAAATGCTTAATGCAAATATGATGTGATGATGTTTATGACGATGGGATTTTATGCCAAGCGACGATGGGCTTTATCCAATTTGTGATGATTTTATTTATGTTGCTTATGTCATTAGCATTGTTTGATATTGTTGTTTGATGTTGTTGTATATGATTGTCGTGTCGTTTAGTGACGTATTGACTTGTGATGATTTCGTGGTGATGAAAGTTTATGTGTTGTTGTGATGATTTATGTCGATGAGGTTATGGCGATAAAATGTTGATTATACACATTAGAATGACGATTAGAGTGAGTGAGACTTGGATATGTGTTGGAATGCACTTATTAACCTATGTCTTTTATGATTCCAAAACTATATATATATGATATCATTCCAAACCTATATCTTATATATATATATATATATATATATATATATATATATATATATATATACATATATATATATCTTTTATGATTTATGTTATCATTCCTTTAAAATCAATCAACAAACTTTTGTGATGAAATATGAGGCTATGACTTCTTCATTGCACATGGAGGATACTGTTGATGCCAATCAAATTTTTTTATACTTAATACGATTACAAAATAATGAAGTCGCCATCTAACTTTATTTATTCCTAAAGAGGAAAGGAAAAATATAGATAAAGCCCAAGAAATGAAAATGTGAAATGAAATGGTCGTCGGGACCAAGAGATGCATGTTTGGGAGTCGGTTATGCAATGGGAAGGTATTAGCACCCCTCACATCCATCGTACTCGATGGGACCCATTTAGTTCTAAGTGTGTTTGTGTGTTTAAAAGGTAAATTTGCATTCTTCTTCTTATTATGCGAAAAAAGAGAGATGAAAAGAGAAACATGTTTTAATTTTTTTTTGAAAGTGTGCTCGCCAAGATGTTAGAATCTCGTGCCTACGTATTCCCCAAGTGCGATAGAAAAGTCAGAGCTTATGTAGTTCTCGGTTGCGAGAACATGTATTGATTGGTTGATTTTATTTATGAAAATAGGAGCTTAATCGTACATGGACGATAAGACATCAATAGTGCAATTCGCGTGTGTGCGAAAGAACATCACGTGTGAGCGATGTGAGTTTGAAAAAAGGACTTGCACATGGGCAAGGTTTGATGAGTTGAGTTGACTTTAATGTAGGTGAAAATTACCGAACAATATGACTAACTTCTTATGATTCAAATACTAGAAACCAGAGGAGCTAATGCTCAGACGAGTCATCTATCATCCAAAAAGGTTTTCTCATGAAAAAGTAAAGTGAAACAAAGTTCACGTTGTTTAGGAGCCTTTAAACAATTGGTCTAGCGTTCAACGACTTGGAATTTATTGTGAAAGAATTTTGAAAAAATCACTCGACGTTGGATCGAGGTTTGGAATTTTATTATAAAAGTGGTGAATGAGAGAAGATCTGATTTGGGTCATGATTAATTAGGTATATGGACTTAATTAATCTCGTGAGAATATGTGCTCCTACCCCCAACTATGAAACCCTTGTGCATGGACAATTGGTATATGGACCAAGACGCGAGAATGGAAATGAAACGAGTAATAGTTATATACAATCGTAAAATAAAGCGACTAAATGAGTTAAAAGCCCATACAAGGTGGCTTGCACAAATGTCAAGACAATTAACAAGGTGTAGGTGCATGCACGAAATAAATTTAATCGACTAGTTAAACAAAGTTTAATCAAGTAATTAGATTAATAAAATTAATTAGATGGGATAATCAATTTTAAATAACCTAATTAGATAATTAAATAATATTTAACTAATCAATTAAAGTCTCATTGTAAGCCCAAGAGCAAGCGTGGTGTGTCCACAAATGTGTGGCCGTTGCGACGCTTCTAAGCTTTGTCGACTCAAGGTGAAAATGGCTCGTACGTGTATTAGTTCTTTTGAAAAATACTTTGGTTTGTGAGAGTGTGAAGAATGACTAAATAATAAAGCAATAAAATAATTACTAAACTATTACATCTCATGGGGAGTGGGGATACATAAATTACAAATGAGGATGAATCGAATAAATGTACAAGTGTAATAGAAATAATTCAATAATTCACAAAGTAATTCTAAGAGATAAATAACTAAAATATATTATTATTATTATTATTATTATTATTATTATTATTATTTTTCTTTGATAAATGTGCTCAGGAAAATAAATAAATAAACATTCTAAGAATTAAAAAAATAAGTTAGAGAGGCGAAAATCTTTTGTTCTGTTTACTTTAGCCATAGAATAAAGATTTGGACCAAGAGGGGTGCTAATAGGCAAACTCGGACCGGGTCAGGTCCACTCAAAGGCTAAACAAAGTTTTTCAAAAAAAATAACATAAACCCTATGGCTAGTCGCTGCATCAACTATTGCCACCATCAACCTATGTTTTATTTTATTTTTATTTATAAAAAACGAAAATAAATGAAAATAAACACGCTTGTCTGTCTTTGCCTATGCCTATGCCTATGCCTTCTCTGTTTCTCACGCCACCATCGCCTCTATCTCTCTCGATCTGAACCCTCATCATCTGCCATGGAAGAAAACAACAACAACAATCATGTGAAGTACCCTTAACCCCCAATCAAAAACCCTAAAAGCCTCGGTATTCAATGTTATAGTGAATTACAAGCTACAACAAAATGAATACGACAAAACGATAAATAAGATGACGTAAAAAGAACGGTGAGATTTACCAACGAAGACCTCAAGTACGTTCCTCTGATTCGGTTCATTATGAGATTTGCAAGTTGCTCTGTTGTTTTATGGGCTTTTGTCTTCTTCTATCGGTTCTGCTTATCTGAATCTGGTTTCTTCTACTCTGATTGATTATGCTTCTGAGTGTTGGGACTTATTTCTGTTTGTCAACCTCTCTGTCAACCTCTTCAATCTGTGTGTTTTCTGGGTTGTATCTGTGTGTTGTTTTTCTGGAACTATGGTGACTCGGTTGGTTTTCTGTTTATGTTGAACGAAGGTTTGTGAGGTTTGAAAAATGTGTGAACGTGTATGAAGCTTATGAGTGAAGAAGGTGAGGAACTAGTTTGTGTCTTGTTGTTGAGGTTGAGAGGTCTGTTAAGGACGGTTTGAATAGATTAAGGTTTCGTTTGTTGTTGTTTTGTGTCAGTTTTGAGTGAACAAGGTGAGGAACTGGTTTGGTTTGAGAGATGGCTTTCTGCATTTTCTGTGAACTGAGTGAAGGCAGTATGCTTCGGTAATGAAGTTTATGAGGGAATAATGGGATTTCTGTGTGAAGTTTGAGATAAAAATCTGAGGTTGCAAGGGTTGTTGGTAGTGAGGTCCCCCTGACTATTGAGAAAAGTGGTTGTTATATAGAGGAATGAAAATGAGAAGGACTTTAAGATAAGATCAAAAGGACAAGTAGTGAAGAGGAGTGAAATAATTTGTGGGTAGTGGTGTAGGAAGTTGTTCAATTTGAGTTGTCTGTACTAATTTTTAAATTGGAATTTGCAGGTTGTGGTGCACAAATTAAACAAGAGGTGGTGGAGGTGGAAATTAGTGTACGATGATGGAAAGAGGAAAGAGGACAACAAGACCAAGTTTATTTGTTAACGATGCATTAATTATAAAAATACATTGTGTACCATTTGAAATATTAATAAATCTATATTACTACCAAAACTTATTATTATTATTTTGAAAAAATTCAAAAAAAACAAAAAAAACAAAATAAATAAATAATTCTAAATGTGATGGTAATAAACAAAAGTAATTTGTTTCTATCAAAAATCTAAAGTTAAAGTTAATTAACTTAAATTAAATAGGAAATTAACTATTAATGAAATATGTACCTACACAATTTTAAAATGTAAATTTAAATATGCAAAAATGTTATAACAATGCAAAAATGATAATAGAATGCAAAATTTAATTTTAAAAATGCAATATGCTGATGCAATAATTATGATATGCTAATGTCGACGAAATTAATCATTGCAAAATTTTACGGGCGAAATTTAGGGTGTGACAGGTACATAGACACATAACTCTTGAAGTCTTGGCGTGCACAAAAATAATAAAATACTTTTTTGCTAATCACCCAAATCTTTTTGCAAAAAACTCGATTTTATCATAACAAAGAATTTCAGAAGTTTTCTATTGAGTACCATAGATGTGAGAGGTGCTAATACATTCCAATTTTTTAACCAACTAGCGTATCCATATCCGTCTTTTATTTTACTAGCATGTTGGGGTTTATCGATATTTTTCTTTTTCTTGGGAAATAATAAAGTTTAGTGGAGACTCTTATTTTTTCGAGTTAAGTTAATCAATAACTTAATCTTAATTTTTTCCTCCTCGCCAAGAACTTTAAAGATTTTTTCCTGTTTACTCATTTGTAATCAATTGTATCAACTTTTGAAAATATAGTGAATCATAGAGCTGCTCTCACCTCCAGAGTAAATTGATTTATTGAACTCAATAAATAAATTATAGTGTTCTTTATTGTAGATTTGTTTTTACTTTTTATTGATTATTATGTTGCTTCATGTCATTTATTTTATTTGTTATTGTTGTTTGTCCTCACAATTAATTTTTTATTTTATTTGTTATTGTTGTTTGTCCTCACAATTAATTTTTTATATGTGTTTAAACACTGGATAATTATTCTTAATCACTTTGAGTTATTCCACCAATTTTTTACCATATGTATATTTTGTATTTTTATCGACAAACTTTAAATTGTTTATTTCATGTTTGTTATAAAAATGATAAGGTTCAATTCAAATAAAAAAATTGAGGTGTGGAACAAAGACCAATAGCAACCAAAATAAATGACATTCAACGATGATAATCAATAAGTAGAAAATATAACATAATAAGGGTAGAAAAAACAAAATGTTTATTACCCAGTTCAATCAAAAGATTTACTATGAAGAAAGGAGCAACTCTTAAATTCATTATTCTCCAAAAAGATTTACAAGATATTACAAGTAAATAGCCTTCCAAATTCCTAAAACAAACCCTATTTCTATCAAAGTGTTTCTCAATCTCTTCAATTCTCAATGTAATAATCACACAAATCTAATATCTTAGAAGTATTTTTTCAACCCTCTTAAATAAGTCCAAAGATTTTCCAAAACTCATTTTAACTTTTTGCTTGAAATTTCATAAACTCTTATTTCTATCTTTTGCTCTAAAACTATAAAATTACCACACTATAATAACAGAAGATATACATATTTATAATTATTAAAATTCAACAAATTCATAACAAATCAAAAATCTATCTAATATAATTTTTAGAATAAAAAATATTATAATTTTATAATATCTCTCAAATATTATAAATCTTATAAATTCTCTTAAAATATTATAAATATATATCTTATAATATCTCTTAAAATATTATAAATACATTTTATAATATCTTTTAGAATATTATAAATAATATTATATAATATTTTTTATATTAAGTTCTGTGATCTTTAAACTAATATAATTTTTTAATATTATTTAATAAATTTATAAATCGAATCGACCAAATTCGATAATCTTGAACTGCTCTGATCAAATTATACTTTTAAATTTTTTATTTTTAATATTAAAATATATTTTCTTTCTATTTATTACTTAATGATTTTGAAACATAATTCAACAAAGTCATTTCTTTAAAATAAAAATATATTGTATTTAAATTTTTGATAAATTTTACAATATACTACATGAATAAATATTAGGATTTAATGGATATGTATCATGGATGTAAAATAATTTTATCAATCGTTTAATAAAAATTATTAATCTGTCAAAACATCAAAATTATTTTAAATTATAAGTATGATATGGTGGGATCATTCTATGCATCACCTATTTTATCTAAAGATTAACAAAAATCAAATATAACTTTCTCATTATCTTTACTATGTTGAAATTATAATCTCAACCTTAGTTCTCTTTTTTAATTCAACTTGCTTAAACAAAAAAACATACCAAGCACGTGCTTAACACAACATGCCGCTATTCTAAAGAATAAAGAAACTCAAATTCATATAGTATATTTTAGAGACTTTAACTTCCCACAAATGCAACTTTGATAAATATCTAAGATTTTGTTTGTTGTAAGTCTATTTTTCTGCTTGTAGTGTAGTCTTGCGATCATGTTGATCACAGCACTGCTCTTCGTGGCTTAACTTTAACCCGCTAAAGAATCCTATTTATTCTAAGCTTTTCAAGATCTGATTCGAGAGGTTCTATTATTTAAATAAAATACTTCTTTGTACATATTTATAAGTAATAAATTATTTTTAGATTTATTAAATAAATAATGTAGTTAGTCATTATTTTATATCAGATATACTAATTATTTAATATATTTTTAAAAAATTTATTACTTATAAATATAGCTGAAAGACGAATTCGAAAATAATCATACACTTCTATTCAACTATTTGACCGGATAAGGATGTTTGGCAAAACATTATTACATTACCCCCACAATTTACTTTTCAAGCTTGATTAATTATTGTTGTATTGTCGGATTATAGTCACGATCGGTGATTAATTACGTACTGAATCAATGTAGACAGTAGCTAGATAGAATTGTGGTATGAAATCCCACAACATGGCTATATGTATAGTTATCCTGAGATGTAGGAACTGTTGACTACATGACCTTGTATTCTGTTTTTGAAGATTTGGCACTTGGCATTTGATTTTTTATCCACAAGTGAAATATATTTAAATTCTTGATGAAGATAATTTGAAAATTTGACTACATGAACTTGATGGTACACTAAGAATTTTTTAATTCTTGTGAAGATAATTTGAAAATATTTAAAGTTGTATAGTTTGAAATGACTTAATCTTTACGGTTGATTATGATAGTTCTTTGTGAATTATGACATTATTTTCAATCAATGAAAAATAGTTGGAATTAGTTGAAAATATACGAATTGAATAACACTCTCATATTAAATAAGTCTCCCATAGTTTTTTTTATACAAAATTGTATAAAAGATTCTAATTCTTTATTGCAAATTCTAACAATAATAAATATTTTATATTGATACTCTTAGACTATGTATAATGAAGGCGTTGAATTTTTTTTTAATAGTTGAATGTTTGTAATGAGGTGTTGAATGAAGTGTTGAAAACATTCGACATATTGAATGAAGAGGGAGTGATGCCACATAAAATATTTTGTAAAATCTTATTGATTGTTGAAATATTTAGATTTTTATCTCATATTAATTATTTGAGTTCAATTATTTTATTGTAAATCAGTTTTTTTAATTATTTTTATTTTCAGCAAAATTCATCATTTTTTTGTCTATAAATAAAAAATAATAAATTTTGGTGAAAAAAAATCGATTTTATTAAAAAAAATATAAAAGAAAATAAAAATATAAAATAAAAATTGTGAGATAAGGTGTTGAATTTTATTAAACAAAACTATTGTACTGAGTAAAAGTTGAATGTGTATTGAATTATTAGGTGAAAAAAAGAGAAGACGATATAAAATATAAAAAATGAAAAAGAAGAGTGTTGAATATGCAAACTATTGTAAATAGTCTTATGTTACAATGTTAGATGTAATTTAATATTTGTTTTGGAGTCCGAGTGTTATTCTTTAGTTACGAAGTTTTCTAATTATGTCATTGTAGTGTGATAATGTATTTTTATTTTCTCTATATCTATTTATTCCAACACTTTATTCTATATAATATTATTGATCGATATTCTTTATGTGATTGTGTCATTCATATTAGAGATTTTTTATTGAGAAACTATAAAAAATTAATTTGATTCAATTAAGGTATCTTTTGTGGAACTGAATCGCCATAAGATTTAAAGAATATTTAGTTGATCTTATTTATTTTTATTTCATAGTTGTTACTTATAAATAATTCAAATTTAACCCCACACATTTATATTTATTTATTTGTAATTAATTTTAATTTAAATTTAGATGCACACGAATGATTTTAATAAAAAACATTACTTTTATAAAATTAAAATAATACAAAAGTACATAACAAGAATACATAAATTTACATTTTAATTAAAATACAAAAATAAGACAAATTAATTTTCATTATTCTCATGACCAAAACATCTTTCAAATATAATCCACCAAATCTGCTTAAAGTTGGTTGTGATTTTGTCTTTAATTAATATGTGATATCCTTTCAAACAATGTTGTCAAACTAGAATCAAGATTGCTAGATACTTACATTGTGGAGAAATTATTATCAATATGGTCGTAATCAAAATTACTAACATATGTTTCTCGCTCATCTTCGACAATCCTGTGATGCAATATTATGCATGCCAACATTATGTCCTTCATTGTATTCGCATGACATGCACGAGGCGGATCACGTACATTTACGAATTGGGCCCGGAGCATTCCGACCATAACTTTTTCTTGACTTATGAACATCTTTTCGTACTGATTCTTGACTTAGGGAAAATAACTTTTTCATTTCCCCTCATGGCATAAGGATGGTCTTAACAAATATTATCCACCCAGGATAAATGTCATCTCAAGCCTTTTCATTTAAAACATCGTTAAACACATATAATGTGTTTAACACATTAATGTCATTGTTAGAACTTGCAATGTTAATAAATGCATGTCAAATCCACTAATCTTGAGATGCAACAACTTCAATCATAATTGTATGTTTATCATAATCACCTATAGAAAACTAACCTTTTCATTATTATTCCATTCCCAATGTACACAACCAATCAAACTCATACATGAAAAACATTGTGCATAGCCAATTTGTAGAAGAGGATCAATGTCTTTATTATTTGGCCTTCTCTTTTACTCAACGCCAAATATTATGCACATACCCATTACGAACATGTCTAAGCACACCAATATTGTGCTTTCATTGATGTGAACATAATAATCCCCACTATCCGTGACTGATCTATATGCTAGTGTATGAAGAGCGACATTACGCTTATACAATGGTGAAACTCATGTTCTAACAACTGCATCAATCTTTCTTTAAAATTACTCATCATGAATTCCAGGGATTCCATGTTGTGAAGGAAAACATGATGTTTTTATACGAAACCTTCATCGGAATTAAGCCTCTGTACATACTTTTTTAGAAAAATAGTCCTTAAATGGGTAATTATGCCCTTCTTCACAATTTTAATCTATCATTGCTTGTCATTTTTTCACTTATTTGTATTGTTCTCTTGTTTCTCCTCCCCATGTACTAACCTTATGACGTTTTCCTTGGTGTTATCATTAAGATAGTCATCTATGACGTTATTCTAAATTTTATCCCATTAAGTAATTAGATTCATGAAAATTATGAGAATAAAATGGGGGAATATGTGAGTTATAGGAGAATGAGATCATATGTGAAGTATAAGAGAAAGATAAAACATGTGAGGTAAATATAAACTAGTTTTATAATAGCTACTTTTTATAACTATTAGATTTGTAACAACTACTTTTTCATGACAACTAGTTATTTACATATTCAAATTTAATAATTATAAATATTCCAACTTAAACAAACAAATTATTATACATATGCAAATTTAATAACATTACACCTAACTTCTCCTTGATAGTTTGTCAAATTCTTTCATGTTCTCGACATTGTGCATCATTCATTGATGGTTTGTCCTTCATGAGAATTTCATACATTGTTGGTATGCTCTCTGCCAATTTCTCTTCAACTATTTTATTCATGACAACTACTTTATTTTTATATTTTTTTAAAGGTACTCAAGTACACTATGGGTATTGTAGATGGATATGATTTTCCCTTTCTCTTCCGTTTTGCCATCTTTTGTCCCTTTGAGCGATCAATTTGAGTTTCAATATTGTACTTTTAGTAAAAGGTGTCTTTGATCTATTTCAAAAATTATTAATCCCTTATCTCTTTCATTTAGGTTTGTCCTTCGACAACCTCCATGTGTGCTCCAATTTGAAACTTTTTTGATGTAATTGTACAAAAAATATTATGTGCGTCATCCATGACGCTAGTCTCGGATTGCCCATTTTTCTTGTTATCAACGACCAAGTTATAGCTTCCGCAAAACCATTGACAGTGTTTATTTAGAAAGTATTGTAACACCATAAAACCTCGAATCTTTATTTATAAAATATAATCAAAACATTTCTCAAAAAGGTGTTACACATACTCAACATGTGGTATTCTTTCAAACAAATTTTTTTAACATGCAGCTGAATTCATCAATTAAAACATACTTTAAATTATCTCTTCAAAAATAAAGTACTTGTTGAAATTTAAATAATCTAAAGCATCAACTCAAACATTAACAAAATACCTGTTCTTAGTGTTACAATAGAGCAAATGAAACTTAAATAATGAAAAATAATAAATAAACAAAGAGAAACCTCAATGCCATCTGCAACTACCAATCCTCCTAGGTATATGTACCACAACATGCATATCACCATAAATGTAACAAAATGCAGTGTGAGAATTGTCATACCCTAATTTTTAACCCCTAAGATTCCATCTATCATACCAATGTATCTCATAAAAAATCATAAACTTGGTAACTTCTTAACCCTCTTGTCTTTGGGTTTGTTGTGTGGGGGATCACCAAGCACCTTTTTCATTTTATTTTACCCTTGTGTTTAATTACTTTAATTATTTACTAACCTTATTCGAGATACAAAAATATGCTTTGTTTTGTTTTATTATGTTGCAAGTTAGGGCTTTTTCAACAAGAGATCAGGATGGTTTCTAAATTTAAGATTTCGGTCCTTCAAGTCAAACATTGGTTAACCATTGGTTCTAAAGAGATTTAAATTCAAGGAATAACATATAATCTTAGATCACATTCATGTCAAGCTTCATTCAACACCATTTGACCAAAAGAAGTTCAAGTTTGATGCTTGGTTTGCAAGTTAACTCAAGATAGGTTCATGTGTTTATTTACATGACTTCTTCATTATTTCTCTCAAGGTTTATTCAAGATTAATCAAAGGTCATTCAAGTATACTCCATTTTAAGTTTATATGATCATACTTATGCCTTAGAATTCAATAAAACATAAAAAAATGTCAATTTGGAACATTGTGGTTTGACCTAAAACTCAAGTATGACATGCATTTGGTCCAAACACCATAACTTCTTCAATTTTCATAATTTATGGGTGTTTCTTTGAGCCAAATGTAAAGAATGTTGTGCTCTAAAAGATTGCTTCAGAGGTCAAATATCAACTCAAGCTCTAAGACCCTGAAATGTTGGAGGTCATTTATGCTCAAAACATAGTTCATGGCATGTTTGCCCTAATGTCAGGCCTAAATTTCAGGTCATGACTTCAACTTTCAACTCATGTCGTTTTAAGCTCAAGCTTTCAATTGACCAAGTTCTTTTTGCATTGTGTTCTACTCCATGAAATTATCATTTGACAAAAATAAAATAAAAAAACGTAGGAGTAAATTTGATTTGGCCTAAGAATGAACATGTTGACATAAACTCTATTTGAACCAAGTAACCGGTAATTATAAATGACCTAATACTCAAATGGGGTCACTTTGCATATGTGCAAACTTGTTTATCATGATGAAACGTATTTGGCACAAAACAAAATGAGTGGAATAGCTTAGTAAATCACACGTTGCATGCTTCATTTCACACGGTTTAGATATAGAATTTTCCAAACTTGATTCACACGATTGAAGAAAAATTTGGCACGTATGATGAGCCCACTAATTCTCCTATAAATAGAGCTCACTTATGCACTGAAAAGGCTTGAAAAGGATATCATGAAAGATAAGGAACTTGAAAAATATTGCGGATGAACAATCTCGTGAGAAAGATTTTAGGATAAGCAAAACGGCCCGAAAAGCTAAGGATCTAGGACCAAATGAAATCAATTCTTAACTTATTTCCTTTTATTTAGATGAAGGAAATTGCAAGAATGATGTTCATAAGATTCCTATTATTCTTCAAGTGGAGGATGATCCAAAAACCTATAAAGAAGCATTAGCTTCAAGGGACGCTTACTTTTTGAAGGATGTTATCCAAGACGAAATGAATTCAATTATGTCAAACCATACTTGAGAACTTGTCAACCTTCATAAGGGATTAAGACCCACTGGTTGCAAATGGGTGTTTAGGAAGAATTATTATAGTAATGGTACATTAAACACCTATAAGGATAGATTAGTAGCAAAAGAATTAGACGAAAAGAAGGTGTTGATTATTTTGACACATATGCACCAGTAGCAAGAACTACGACAATTAGAATATTGTTTGCACTAGGTTCTTTGACCTTATTGTTCATCAAATGGATGTTAAAAAACTTTCCTAAATGGAGATCTCGATGCGAAAATCTACATGAAACAACCGTAAGGGTACATGCTTCCTAGAAATGAACAAAACACATTCAAACTTGTTAAATCCTTATACGGTTTAAAACATGCACCAAAACAATGACATCAAAATTTTGACTCTATCATACTTTAAAATGGGTTTATTTCAAATTCTTGTGCCAAATGCTTGTACAAAAAGGTGTGTGGAAACATCATAATATTTTTGTGTCTATATGTTGATGATATGGTAATTCATTAATAATGAAATGAATAGGATTTTAGAAACAAAGAGATTTATATATTAAAGATGAAAGATATTGGGATAGTTGACACTATATTAGAGATCACAAACGAAATAATGGGGGTTATGAACTTAATCAAACACATTATATTGAGAAAATATTTGATAAGTTCAAACACCTAAACTTCAAGGAAGTAAGCACTCCATTTGATCCTAGTGTCAAACTTCAAAATAACAATGAGAGAATTATGGTCCAATTGTAATATGCAAGTGCAATTGGATGTCTAATGTATCTAACGCATTGCACCAGACCTGACATAACATTTGCAAATTTACTAGCAATCTGATAAGGGTTCCGACAATGATAGAAACCCAATATAAAGTTAATAAATCTTAACCTAAGTTTCATTGGATAACAACAAGTTATTGATTTGGATGTTTGATACAATATTATGTTAGAATGTTAACTATTACATAATTGAGGGTTAAGTGTTCAAACTATTAATGAAGTTCTATATCAAGGTGTTGTACCCCAATTTTTTCCCTACGACTTTCCATCATTTCATTGTCACAATGTATTAAGATCACAGACGAGGGTTGTTTCTCCCGCTTCTCCTATTCTTAAGTTTTCCCTTAAGGGATCACCTAGAACCCCGATTGTGTATCTTGTATTTATGTGTTATATTATTTTACTGACTCCTAACCAAAAATAAAAAAATAAAAATGTCTTGTTTATTTTGTTTCTTTTAGAAGACAGGGTTTTCGATCGAGAAGTTCAGGTGATGGTGTCATACCCCAAAATTTGCCCTCCATCTATTCAAAAGATTTCATACCTCCATGCTCAAGGATCCCTCAAGAGTTGATCAGACAAACTCTCTCCTAGACAATCAACCCAAACTAGGGTTTGGCATCTCTCAAGTCAAGATGGATTTCCAACATCTCCAATGGCCTTCATGCCTCCTCATATGCTTCAAAGATTCTCCATGTCAAGTTTCAAGCCTCACAAGTCAAGTTTCCTCAGGCAATTGCTCAGATGGTTGAAAATCGGGTGTATTGGACAAAAAGTCAACTGTGGTCAACATACAGTCAAAACTTCTGATTTTTGGTCAACATCCTCATTTTGAAGTTACATTCATCATTTGATCAAGGGTTGATCATGATTCATCAAGAAAACTCAAGATTTGCTCAAAAGTCAAACTTTCTAAATTAGGGTTTCTAGGTGAAAAGTCAATAGAACTTTGACTGATCATAACTTTCTCATACTTTCTCAGAAATTTTCCCACCAAAGCTCATTTTGAAGGAAATTCAATTCTCTACAACTTCATGTCTCACAAGAATGTCCAAAAAATGCTTCATTTGAGAGGTATAGCTCAAAACATTACAGGTCATTTTCAAAGTCAACAAAACGTCAACTTTTTGTTTTGAAGATATATTGAGCATGGTAACTCCAATTGAGATGAAACTAAAGACATTGTTTAGAGGACTCTTAGAGCTTTCCAAAAAGTCCAAGAACACTCAAAAATGTGGAAGAATGAGCAAGATACACTATTCAGAAGTTGGGCAATTTTGGACAATTGCACAAAAGGACATTTTGGTCAAAATGCAAAATTTTCCAAATGGGCCTATAATCTTTTGATCCAAACTTGTTCATGATGTTATTTTTGACCCATAAAAGCTTGGCATTGGTGATTTTCTATTTTCATGGTTTATATTTGAATTTTACAACATTTAATTCAAAAATAAATTATGTAAAATATGAAAACTAAGTTATTTTTTTCATTAAGTTGGATTTAAATCTCTCTTAATGTCCAAGAAAGCCCACACCATTTACCAAATTCGTGCAAGCCATGGCATTGATGAGAAAATCATATTTTCTTCAAAATTTGATTTGATTTTCAAAGAAAATATTTGCACATCAATGATCCAATCTTTTTTTCACTCTTTTGCCATCCAAACCTCTTCTATAAATTGCCAGCATTGTGAACAAACAAGGAAACGAAACCCTAATCCTAAAAAGAACCCAAACTCTTGCAAAATTTTCTCAATTCTTGAAAATTCGAATTCTTGTTTCCAGCCCTCTTCAGTCCAAATAAACCATCCCATTGTCTTCAGGAGGTAAGTTTGAGTAAGTATACACTCATGCCATGGTTTAAAACAAGCTAAATCGTGTCATATACATACATACATATTCAACTTTTCTTGATTTTTGCATTTGATTATCCTGCTTGTGTTAATTGTTTCTAATGCCTTTAATGTGTTTATGAGGTCCATTATGCATGATCTGGGCAATCGTTAGCCAGCTGGAACGTCAAAAACGCATGATGCCATGTTTAGGGTTTTCGAACTGTGAAGCTTCGAACCGGTAGCTAGAGGCATTTTCAATCGAAACTAACCTCACCATTGGATTCAGGAGGGTCGATTTAGGGGGGTAGGGTACCTTTTGTTCATTTATTTCACGTATTTTGCAGGTTTCGAATTTTGGCAATCGGAGAGACGCGAGCTAGGGCCCGTTGACCGATATTGAATCCGGCGAAGCATGCGTGGCGAAGGCAAGCGATCTGATTCGTCCATGCAGTCCAACTGGGGTCCACGCGTGCTGACTTGATTTTCAAACATATCCTTGACGCGTCATCATTCAAAAGCCTCTGATTTTCACTTTCCCAACACCAAGTGACAAGTGGTCTGATGGTTAAGGCGTTCACTGTGTGTAGATACCCCACAGGGTCACGAGTTCGATCCACTCCAAGGCTGGTTTTGCTATTTTCTTTCACAAACTTACATTTTCTAACATATTTTCTATTTTCTTATTTATTTAATATTTTCATACTATTTTAATTATTTTCACAAATTTATTCTGCATTAAAAAATTACCAAAAACAATTTTTCTTTTTGCATCCATATATAAAAATGTTTATTTAATTTAATAAATTAAAAAATATAATTTTTGCATGCATATTTATTTTATTTATATTTTAGCATTTAAATCATTATAAATTGCATTTTAATTATTAAATCTTTTCCAAAAAATCCCAAAAAATTATTTTAATATATTTATCTTATTTCCAGCATATAATAATTTTCTCATATTAAAATTTGCATTTTTCTAACATTTTTCTTTTGTTCGATTCATATTGCATTTTCCGATTTTCTTATTCTTTCACAGGTTGCTCCGATTCAGACGTTTTTTTTTCTTTTTATCATTTTATTTCCCAATAATGTAATTGCTCATGGGTTGTAATAGTTTAATCTAGGACTTTTACTTTCCGCATTTTAAATTATGTATCTGCCCCAAAGCCATGTAATAGCGTAGGATTTACCTTTCCGCATTTTACATTCCGCATTTTACTTTCCGCACCCTTATCAATTGCTAGTAATTAGGCGTGGATGGCAAGACTAATAATCAACATAGCTCACTAATCTTCAAGATAACATATTCTGAAATCAACACACTTCTTTCACACATGCACCCCTTAGGGTAATTCACTCTCGTTGCCTTACGAATTCAAATGGTCATGTCCCTCGAACGTAGAGGTATTCTAGCACCGTTGCCTACAAACAAATCATCATAGTCCCTTCGATACAAAGATCATAAGACCCACGATGTCGCCTCCGAATACATGATCTTGACCCTCGATTGTCGCCACGAAAATGATGATAGTCCTTCGAATGTGCTAGGATACTTCCTACAAGTTGCCTTCTATGACCATCCGATGTCCCTTCGAATGTCCCGCTTACATCCAACGAATGGAGCTACCTACTAACTAATGGTACGGCTAGCGCTATTCTAAAGGAACGTAGAAGTACGAAAACGACCAATTCTGAGTGGGTAAATAAGTCTTTTAGTTGCTTGCTCTATCAAATGCTTTTCACACCACACACTCTTTTTCAAAGTTCAAATTCTTTTCAAAACAAAACATTTCCGAACATTTTGTATACACTCCTACATGAGTCATTACAAAGTCAAAGCGAAATGCCTATTTTCAAAACATCTTTGTCAAACACACAGAAAGCAATTTTAAAAAAGTGATCTAGAGCAACTAAGAGCCCGTAGATAACTACGGATGGAAAGGGGTGCTAATACCTTCCCTTTTCATAACCATTCTCCGAACTCGAATCTAACGAAGGTCTTTTTCTGTTACTTTTACCTTCCCTTAATTGGATAAAAATAAAAGTCGGTGGCGACTCTTGCTATCCGCACATTTGGATACAAAAATCCTACAAAGTCAGTTCACCGTATTACAGATGGTTCTCCGATTGAGGTTGTTGTTTGATCAAGCCAAAGACAAGTTCTCAAAGGCCTATTTTTCAAAGTTGTGAGCCATGATCTTGGGTCACGCTATTTTTTTTGAAGCTTCAGTCAGCTTGGTTAAGGCGAGTTTGGTTGATTATTTCTCAAGATTCTTCGAGATAGGCTCATGTGTTTATGCCTTCTTCGACGAGTATTCTCAAGTTCCGGCCAGTGTGAGGGTGGTTTAATCAGAATTTTATTGCTTTGAGTTCAAGTGCATTCATGAGAATTATTTGGAATTTAAAGTACCATCCTCAAGCTATTTGGTTCATGATATTCTTTCTAAAGTCTAATTATTTTAAGTATGGAAGATTCATTTATTTTGAATTTTTCTTACTTGAAATTTAAAGACTTTATGTCATGAATTCCAAAATTCAAAGAATGGATAAAATCTCCCTTTTGTGAGTTGCAAATTACAAGTTTCCAACCAAAAGGCATTCATTCATGAGAAGAAAGTTTGAAGTTTGAATTTGTACAAGTTACATCATCAATTTCAAGTTTCCTAAAGCCTAAATTTCAAGCACTTATCAAGACCACATTCAAGTTCTATGTACTAATTTTCAAATCTACATCTCAAGTTACAAGAAGAAGAATACAAGTTTTTGGTACCAAGTTCTATCACAAGAGAAACCATTTCAAGGCTACATTAATAAAACAAATAATCTATGGTATTTTCCTAAGAGGCTAATTTTCAAGTTACAAAGCTCCAAGGCCTCTTGAAACAATCTTCGTCAAGCTACTCCTTCAAGCTTTATGAATGAACATGTTATTCTTCTCCAACAATCCAACTCCATGCCAACATCATCATCACATGAAAAAGAGAAAATAGAAATAATGTTAGCACTTTTCTTCAAGAAAATTTCACAAGATCAAAGTCCACAATATTCATTCCAAATATTTCCTAAAGTGTTCATCATTTTTCAGTTCAAGTTCTCATCAAATTCATTCATAATTCTGAACAAATTCATTTCCAAATTTCTTAAAGACACAAAAATCAACAATACTTTTGTCTCCATCAAGTTCATCCCAATTTCAACCAGACAATTCCAACAAAATTCATTTTTTCCAACAACTTCCAAAAAAATTCATTCAAAGCCCAAATGAGATTTTGTGAACAACAACAATTTGGCAAAACAAACAAAAAGAGAGATTTTTATGGTGGTAAATAGCATTTTCGAATTTGGATGTTATAGCTTTTTATGAACAAATTTTTCAACCACAATCTCAGGCCAATTTTATTCACAACCAAATATCATTCATACATAAACCCTAGTTTTAAGCTCTATATAAACCTTAAATCAGACTGACACAAGCACCTTTTTTTCATTCATTCATTGATAAAAATTCAGAAAAAGCAAAAAGAATACTCACCTGACTGAAATTCTTTTTCTCTCACCGGAATCCGAACCGCTTTCATTAAAAAAAACTTGGACTTAGGTCCATGCATTTTCAAAATTCCTTTTCTTAATAAATTTTCAACTCACTTAATAATACTTTGACTTCTTTTTGTTAAGACTAAAAAACACCTAACTTCATTCAAACTTTTTGAGCTCTTTGTAGCTTACCAAACTAACATTTTCTTAAAAGTAACCAACACACAATTTTAGTCTTTTTTACCCGAACTACTGAGTTTTGATTTCAACATTGTTGGTATCTAGGCCTAGAACTCATTGGAAGTTCTATCAAACCAAAAATTGTAAAAAAAGTACTTCTTTTCTCCCCCACCATCCATTTTGTACACATAATCTTTTTTAGCACACATATATAAATTTTCAAAAAAGGTTCCTACGGAGTACCGTAGATGTTTTTGGTGCCTAACACCTTCCCTTTGCATAACTAACCCCCAGTCCCAGATCTCTTATCTTTTTTTGTTAGGATTTTATTCGATCTTTTTCCTAGTCCTTTGGATGAAATAAAAGTGTGGTGGCGAGTCTTTTGTTATTTTCCGAGTTAAGTTAATTCAATGGCTTACACTCGCAGTTTTTGCCACTACACAAGGATATGTATCTCAATAAATAGATACAAATTGAACTTAACCTATATGAATTTCAAGATGGTTTCATCTCAAAGTGGGAGTCAGAAATTCTCTCATGAAAAATTCATGAAAACAGGAAAAATACATGGCCATAAATAGTGCTAGGCGAGGTATGCATGCGAAGAACCCTTAAAACATGGGTGTAAGGTAATGTTGGTATAATCACAAGGGATAACAGTTCAAAGCATTGCTACCTAACATTCTGATTAAAATTTGCATTATTCTTACTAAGGTTAAGTTCAAATCGATCGATACATAACTGTATTAACATTCATTTCTATCATATCTGGAATTGATCTTGTCATTATTAGAACGAGTGGAGATTGTTGTAATTTATGAGAATTTATTACAAATAGTATGTTCTAAAATGACAAGAAAATGGAAGTGAGTAAATGGTAATAAATTCATGAGAAATAGTCTCACATAGAAAAATTCACATAGAAAAATTTACTCACATTGAAAGCCTTTGTAAAGAGTTAAGATCATTAACTCAACAAAAGGACAAAAGCGGATAAAGTTCCACATGGACTAGTGTGATGGTCCCAAGAATTATATCACTTATCTCATCCATACAACCCCTCACCAGTGTCGTCGCCGACAACAACGACTACGACCCCGGGACCAGGTCCGAGGGCGTGGGCGTAGAGGCGCTAGTGACTGTTTTTAGGGGCACTTGAGCACTTAGGCACGTCACATCAGAGAATATATTAATGAGGTGGAGTTGGCGACGGAATGTAGCCTTTAAATGTTTCATTCCAAAATCAGAAATTCAGTAACAAAATTGGATATCCTCTAGAAACAATTTCAACACTCTTCGCTACATTCGAATTTTCATTTGTCTTGTGCAAACTCGAAAATGTTGAATTAACTTGAATATTCCTGCATCAAAATTCTAAAACAAATCAAAATTCCTTAAAATACTATAAAAAATATTCCATATAAGATTCCAATATGAACTCATTCACTACGCCAAAAATAAGATTTGACAGCACCTCTACGAAAGCGCTTTTAAGAGAAAGCGCTTTCATAGCCCTTAAAAAAATTTCACTTAAAAAAAGCGCTTTCATAAGGTACCCTAAGAAAGCGCTTTTCAAAAAGCGCTTCTAAAAGCCTTAGAAAGATCGCATCTTAGAAAGCGCTTTTGAAAAGCGCTGCTAAAGGTTAACCTTAGAAAGCGCTTTTCAAAAGCGCTCTTATAGCTAGCCTTAAGAAAGCGTTTTTAAAAGCGCTGTTATAGGCCTATGATACGAAAAAGCTTTTAAAGAAAAAACGCTCTTATATCTGGGCTTTAGAAAGCGTTTTAAAAGCGCTTTCATAGATAATTTTATAATTAAACTTAATAACCCCAAATACGATTTCATTCTCTCATTCTCTTGCGTTTTGTTCATCTTCTTCCTCTCGCTACTGTTCCTGCATGCTACCTCCATTCCTGGCCTTCTCAATCTTCGTCTGTGTTGTTGTTCTTCCGCACTGCTCATCGCCTCTTCTTTCGACATCATCGTCTTCCTTGGTAAGTTTCAGATTTTTCGATTCTTCTGCCATGGCTGTGTTTTCGTTTCATAATTTGTGATTCTTCTGCCATGGCTGTGATTTTCGTTTCTAGAAGTTTCTCTATTTCTCTGTTTCATTTCCAGAAATCTCTCTGTTTTGTTTCCAGAAGAATGGTCTGCCATGGCTGTTTAGTTTTTAATTTCTTTTTTCTCCTATGTGAAATCTAATAGTAACATTACCAGCTTTAGCAGTCCCTCTGTGCATTATCAACATCATCATACTCACTCTGGCTTTGCAACCTCCGACGGTTCCGCAAGCGCAACTCTCTGTCTTAATTCAGCTGCCTTTGTTTGGTGTTTTACGAATTCGATTCGGTAAGTTTCAGCTGCACCAAATCTTCTCAGTTTAAATATCAAACCTATGATCCTGTGATAATTTCTGTAAATTTGATTTAATTGTGATGAATATCTATGTTATTATGTTAGTGTCTTTTTGACGAAAACTATTGAAGAATCTGGTTTAGGTTGTCTCGATTTTGTGAGCTAATCATAGTGCTTGTATCTTGCTTTTTTGCGATATTCAAATTTAAGCCAAACTGTTGATATTTGCTTGTGTTAATGATTTTTGTTTGTTGGTTTTGAGTGGATGGAGAGTGCTTGTGTTAATAATTTCTGTTTGTTGGTTTTGAGTGGATGAAGAGTTTGGGATATTGTTAGTATGTTATCCAGAGAAGTTTCAATGAATTTATGGTGATTAATTCTGATTTTGTTTGTGCTGCTACATGTTTAGGTTGAGAATAATGAGTAAATCAGTTGTAGCATAGTTTGTTCATGGCTGCCCGAATTTTGTTATGTTTGATTTATAGCTTGCATTGAATTTGGTTTATCATGTTAGTTTCACTTGCATTCTACTTTGAAAGTTCAAATCGATTATGACATTGTTTTGTGTTTACCGTTGATATTAAGCATGATTGAAACAATATTATCAAGCTCTAGTTCATGTGCATAGTTGCTGCCCAAAATTCTGTTTGAAGGTTTGAAGCCTATTTAGAACTTGATTTTATAATAGAAGTTTTCTTTTCTTTGAATTAGCAGCGCTTCTCAGCCTAGTTCAACGTACGACGCTAATTCTCCGCGTTTCTTTGAGTTCGATAAATCCGAGGTAAATTTCTTCCTCAAATTACTGGTATCGTGATGAATTTGTCTTAAATTGCGTGAATATGTTGTGTTTTCTTGATACGGATCCATTCCGTGTATACTTTGCGTTTTGACAGAAACGCAGTATACTGTTTTGTGCCCTAATTAATTGTTTTTGTTTAGCTTAATTAGTAAAACCATGGATAAGACATGGATGTATTCCAATCGATTGTCGAAAGAGTACGAGAATGGGGTATCAGAATTTGTTTAGTTTGTTGTTGCGCACGCCAAAGACCCTAGTCGAATGACATGTCCTTGTTTGTATTGTTCTTATGGGAACCGGGTTGACGCGATTCAGTTGACATCGCATTTAATACGATATGGAATTGATAGAATATATACATGTTGGAGTATGCATGGTGAGAAAAGTAACGGGAATGTTGAATCGGGGGATAAGAGGACATATGCTTCAAACGACAATTGCACAGATACATACGATTATGATCGAGTCGATGAAATTGCAGAAGCGCTTGAAGAAGATCTTAATGATTGTCCCAAAATGTTCGAGAGGTTGGTAAGCGGTGCAGAGAAACCATTGTATAATGGTTGTACAAAATTCACAAGATTGTCTGCGGTATTAAATTGTACAAATTAAAGGCGGGCAATGGATGGTCGGATAAAAGTTTCCCAGAGTTATTAACCCTTATGAAAGATATGCTACCAGAGGATAATGTTCTTCCCAATCAAACATATGAGGCCAAAAAGATGTTGTACTCTATTGGCATGAGCTATGATAAGATACATGCATGTCCAAAAGATTTCATTTTTTTTCGAAACGAGTATGCATCGTTAAATGAGTGTCCTAAATACGATACCCCTCGATATAAGAAAACGTTGTCTCCGAAAAAAGTCTTATGGTATTTTCCTATAATTCCAAGATTTAGACAGATGTATCGTAGTGAAACTGATTCAAGACACTTGACTTTGCATGAAGATGAAAGAATTATTGATGGAAAATTTCTACATCCGGCAGATTCACCACATTGGATCTTCCGGATTTCAGTAGTGTCTTGAAACACTAGTGGGCACGTCAGATTTGATGAATGGTGGTATTCGTCAAATAGATATGGATGCAGATATCTTTGGTTTTCCTTGCACCGCAACAATTGGGCAAGAGGACATGGAACAAATTTTTATTCATAGAGAATTAGGCGTTATTGTTATGCACTCATACATTCGATAACCCGATCAATATATTATTTAATTAGTTGAACAATTTATTTTCTCATTTCAATGAAAATAGTCTAATGTTTGTTATGTTTTTACTTAAGGCTGTTATATGAAAAATTGATGCGCGGGAATAAATTGTCAAATAGATTTTATTTCGTGTCTTCCTCCCGTGTCAGCGGAGCGACAATTGCTAGGGAACCAGAGTCAGTAAGAGAGCACTTAGTCGATAGATTCATGGCAATTGGAAGTACAAAAAGCTTGTATCTTTTGGCGTATAATTCAGGGTTAGATTTTCATTCTAAGTTCATTTTATCTGAATTGTTGCTTTAATTTATAGATGTCACTAGTTGTTGCTTACTATCGATCCTATAAAAGAAGTGGTCTATTATCTGAATTCGGTTGACGGTGATTGGACAAATTATTCGGATATAAAGTTAATGATTGATACGTAAGTGACATTATTCTAAATATTCGTGTGTATTTATATATTTAATTATTTCTGTGACATTTTTCTAAATATATATTTTTATTTTGTTAGCGCAATACAAGTATTCCAATGTCAAAGAGAAGCTCGGGTACCACGGTCTAAGTCAAACAACATTAATTGGATCAAAGTGCAGGTATATTAATTTCCACAATTTTGCTAATAATATTTATGCTACTTGATAAAAACAAGACAACTATACATTCTTATTTGTTTTTCTATGTAGTGTCCTCAACAACAAAACGACATAGGTTGCGGATACTTCGTTTTGAAGTTTATCAAAGAAATCCTTCAAATGAATCAAATAGAGATTCCAGTCACGTTATGAATTTATAACTTAGGATTTGTTTTATTATTAATCGGATATTTCATATAATTTATTATTTTTAACTAAATCATGCATATTATTTGTTTTGTTATGTAGTACTTCGATGAACACAATTATGCATATTACATGAAACTTTAGTTGGAAGAACTCAAAGAGGAATTGTGTTAATATTTTATTGAGCAAAGAATCCTATAAGGTATGAATACATTATTGTGTAAAAATGGTTATGAATACATTATTGTGTAAATACAATACTGACCGTGTTATTATGTTCATATCTTGCAGGACCAGGACCTTGAATATATAATTGACCGTGTTTTGTTCATACATTAGAACTGATTTAGTTATTGTTATAGCTGATTTTGTTAGGATTGATTTTGGTAATGTTAAAAATATGTGAATTGAATTACAATGGTTTATATATATTTTGGATAACAATGGTATATAATGGTATTTGTATATAATCTCTTTGTTGAAATAACGGGATTAGGATTGTAAATTACCGGTTTATGAATTATAGGTATATGAATTACAGGATTATGAATTACAGGTTTATGAATTACAGGTTTATGAAATAATACTGCAAAAAATGCAAGTTTAAAAATTATATAAATTTTTGGTTTTTCAGTAAAAATCCTAAGAAAGCGCTTTTTCAGTAAAAGCGCTGCCTTAGGCCACCTATAAAAGCGGTTTTTGAGTAAAAGCGCTGCCTAAGGTATACATAAGAAAGCGCTTTTAAAAGCGCTTTCATAGGTAGGCCTAAGGCATCGTTTTTTATCAAAAAGCGCTTTCATAGGTGGCCTAAGGCAGCGCTATTATTGAAAAAGCACTTTCTTAGGTGCCTACAGAAAGCATAAATGACATTCTAAAGTAGGCATAAGAAAGCGTTTTTCTAAAAAAAAGGCGCTGCTAAAAGTCTTCTTAAGAACACGCTTTTTAGAAAAAAACGCTGCCTTAGATATACCTACGAAAGCGCTTTTGCCTAAACAAAAAGCGCTGCTAAAATCTATAGCAGCGCCACCTACGAAAACACTTTTAAGCGCTTTTAAAGTAAAAAAAAAAACACTTTCGTGGATCTTTTATGGCATAGTGATTCAACTTTGAAGCGTTACCTAACAATTTTTCATCTTTTTCTTCTTATGTTTCGCAGCAAATTTCCAATAAGACAACATCTAACATGTCTAGAAAGTTTAACTTCCCACAATTGCAACTTTAATAAATATCTATGTTTATTTTATTGTAAGTCTATTTTGCTTGTAGTCTTACGATCATTTTGAGCATGATAGCACTGCTCTTCGTGGCATAATTTTAGCCTGCTAAATAATTCTTTTTGTTCTTTGTTGCTTTCACAAGTTTCACTTTTCAAGATCTGATTCGAAAGGTTCCATTACCTAAATAAAGTACATGCAAGTAATCATGCAATTCCATTCAACTATTTGACCAGATAATTTAGAAAGTTTGACAAAACATTATTACATTACCCCCACAATTTACTTTTCAAGTTTGATTAATTATTGCTGTGTTGTCGGATTATAGTCACGATCGGTGATTAATTATGTACTGAATCAATGTAGACAGTAGCTAGATAGAATTGTGGTATGAAATCCCCCCAACATGGCTAGATGCATAGATATCCTGAGATGTAGAAACTGTTGACTAAGTGATATCGTATTATGTTGTTGAAGATTTGGCAGAGATAGTGATGCTTAACTAATGACTTGAAATTTGATAATTGATCTATCGATTACTTGCCAAATTTTCAGGTTCACTAGCTAGCTAGCTAGTGGGAGTGTGATTTCACAAATTAAGTAATGTTAAGTTTGCATAATTAAAGGCTTTATGAGAGAGCAATAAATGAGTATTTTATTTGTTGTGAGAAAGTGGTCACGAAAATGAACTACAACCATGGAATGAGAAGAGGGAATGTCGGGATGGAATGATGAATGCTAACATAAATGTAACATTAGTATACTAATTAGGATTAGGATCTAATAAATGGGGATTTTTGTTGTTCTTTTTGGCCGTTTCAATAAATAAATAAATGGGGATTTTAGATATATAAGAGGACCCCAATATATGCCTTCACTAAAAATGGATCATGTCTTATTCTCATCTGTTTCTTTGTCCTGCTCTAATATTAGTCTTTTATATATTAATAAATATGGTTAATTGTATGCATTAGATTAAAATGAATGATTATAATTGGACTGGATCATTTAATCTCTGAAGATGATTCATGTACATTCCTTCACACATGTGAACTCACGAAGTAATACACGTTTACTTTTTCAAAGAATGGCCAAATATGTGGACAAAGGCAAAGTTTTATTTTTAGTAGCTTAGTAAATATGTGGACATTTCATTTTTATGTGGCACTCTCTCCGGTCTAATATATAAGTAATTTTATTAAAAAAAACTTATCATTTAAAAAAAATATTTAAATTTATTTAAGTCTTACATTTTTTTAATTTACTCTTATTTTTAACTTTTTAATAAGCAATTTTATAGTTCAGTAACAACATCAGGGGTACTCAAACCCGAATACAAAAAAGTTCGGATTTGAGAACTCGAATTTTTTTAAAGGAAATCTATGGAGTATTTGTACCCCTCATAAAAGTTACAATTCAATCTCTACGAATTGATTAAGAGCCACCACCATGAATACATTGTAATTTTAATGACTAAGTCCTTCCACCTCTTCATTATTAAATAATCTACCATTCCTTAACTTTCAAATGCACCAACATACGGCTATCCAAATGACCCATTCTCTACCTTTAGTAACCATTCTCTTCATATATGCATGATGTTTAAGAAATAGTTGCAACATTCCTACATATTCACACCATTCCCAACATACACTTGTATGTTCAACCAAATATAAACTTGTTTCCATATTCTCCTAGCCATTTGGTTGTTCAACATGATATGTATAATTCCTCGTCATATATAATGTAGAAGGTGCAAATTTCTATTTTATTTTTAATTGATAGAACAAATTAATAATGAGAAAATTTTTATAATCTCTATGCACAATTGTGACTTTGATATAGTGATTTTCTCTTATCATTGAAATAAATCATTTTTTATAAAAAAATATAATTAAAAAGTAAAAAATGAAGTATTCTTTTTAAAGTTTTCATAAATTATAGCAATTTTTCATGAAGTCCTTAAAATGTATGATGTGTCACAATATAAATGATGGAATAAATCTCTAAACCTTGGAAACTGGTTTTCAAATCGCAATAACATTTTGTTATCGAAAAGCATTTTATAAATAATGCATATTTAATTCGAAATATAATATCAAATAACAAAAGTCTATCCATAAACTGACAATATTTAAAATAATTTAAATCTAATATTCGTGAGGTAATTAATCTTAAAATTCATATTATAATATGATGAATAAAGGATCAAATATATCAAATAGTTGTTAGCAAAAGTTTTTGACGCCATATTATCTTAAAAAGAAGAGAAAAATATCTTTGGCGGTATTTGAGGTTTTTGACGAGAAAACATATCTTTGTTAAATTTTGGTCGAAATCACTCTTTTGCAAGAAGGAAATGTTGGATGAGACTTAGAAATATTTTTTAATTTTTATATAGGTTCGACAAATAAAGATGTGGCATTTGACTAAAGCTTCGAATTTGAATAAGGAATAACTGATTATTGTCCTTATCCAGTTTCAACAGAAAACGCGTGGAGCTTCAGGGTGAAATAAAGACATGTTGAGCAAAATATGTCGTGTTCTGAGTGAAAGGTCATTGAAACGGTTATTTCGATTTAGTATATAATATGAATCTCTGTGTTAAAATTGGTGTGTTCATTCATTTGTTCAAAATCTCACATAAACTCAAAGTATCTGCGTATTGAGAAAATAATCCCTTGAGAAATGTACGTGTAAACACCATCTTTTATTCAGTTTACAATTTATCATTCCGGAATTTACTTTTAGCAATTTACTTTGAATTGTCTTTATTGCACTTTTTTTACAAATCTCATAAGATTACTTTAGACACTCATTTAGATCAAAACAAACATTATCTAAATATTATGAATACTGTCGAAGTATTCTTCATTTCAACGAACACATTTTGAATAGAAACACATGTCTTAGGAGATCAATCTAGTCGATCCTCTGAGTAACCTAAAACCTTTGTTGTTTTTGAAAACTAGCGTTTGTTTATCAAAATTCAGGGGAAAAAATACATTCACAAAAGAAATAAATAAACTCAAAACTAACATATTCCCTTTGTCCAAAAATAAGTGTCACGTCTAGAAAAAAATGGTCTCAAATATTTGTCACTTTAGATTACAAATACAATTTTATATTTAATCTTCCAATTATATCCTCTAATAAATACTCTTAATTTATTTCTTTCTCACTTGATATTAATGCTAATTTGAATACATCAATAGTTAATTAGAATAATTTAATAAATTTACTATTCTCTTTCTTTTATTCATTATTATTTTTTAATGTGTGTGAAATGATAAATTGTGATGAATAATATGAGAGAGGGAGTATTTAATAAAAAGTAAAAGCTCAAAAGGGTTCGAACACCCTCTTGAATCTCGACTGTTTTTTAAGGGGAATAGAGTCAACCTCTTCATCCATAGAATGGAGCTCATCTATGTTAGATATGAAAGTTTTATCATTTTAATAAAGGTTATCTTTCTCTTGTTCAAGTTCTAAGTCAAGAGCATCCGTTCAAGAGCATTTAGATTATATATTATCACATTGCACATTATTGTACTTAATACTTGTGGTAGCTGATGGGTTATCTCGGATTATAGTCAACATCGGTGATTAATTATATACTCAATCAATGTAAACATTAGCTAGATAGAATTAATGGTATGCATTCCAACAACATTGCTATATGTATAGTTATCCTAAGATGTAAGAATTGTTGACTACGAGATATCGTATTATGTTTTTGAAGATTTGGCACTTGGAATTTGAGACAGTGATGCGTAACTAATGATTCGAAATTTGATATTGATCTATCGATTACTTGCCTGATTTTCAGATTCACTAGCTAGCTAGCTATTTGGACTCTGATTCCACACTTTGATTAATGTTAGTTAGTTTTGCATAATTAAAGGCTTTATGAGTGTGGGTTCAGCCATTGCCACATGCCCGATATGTATTTAACAAATAGAAGGTGGCATGTGATGACATCTAGTAAGGTTTATGATGTACATTTGTTATATTGCATGTCTTGTAAATGACACTTGTTATTTTGTATGAAAGGCAAGAAACAAGTGTCTTCTTACATGTAAGGGACCTTGCCTTGCTTCTCCTATAAATAGGACCATAAGCAAACATTCAATTCACACAACCACGAGAGAAACAAGAAGCAAGAGAGTCTTGCTCAAGAGAGAAAAAATCTTCTTAGAGAGTTTCTTTGTGAGAGAAATAGTGAGTCAATTTTGTGAGTGTTTCTTACAAATTGAGAGATATATTGTAGTGAGTTCCACCTAAGGGTGAAGTTGTTGTATTCCCATTATTATTATAGTGGAAGTTTAAGAGGCCTAAGGGTCCCGTGGTTTTTTTTCTTTTTCACGTTGAGAAGGTTTTTCCACGCTAAAATTCTTGTGTCGTTGTGCTTATATTTTTCACGTTTCCGCTAGTGCCTATTTTTGAGTTCACGGAGGAGGGCAGTTATGCAGGTTATTTTTCAACAGTGGTATTAGAGCTCTGTGTGTGTTCTGGGTTACTACGGTGTTGTACCTATAATAAAATTCTTAGTATGCTCTGTGGTTGCAACATTGTTTAATCTTCCACATCAGAAAAGAACTATTATTGTTGGAATTAAGTTGTAGTTTTGCGAAAGTGTGTCTTGGTAAATTCTGGCTAAGGAAAGACTTGGTATTTAAGCGTGTCAATATTGACCCACCTCTCTTTCTTGGGAATTTCCTAGTTGCACTATTCACAAACTACCGTGACTTTTCTAGTGTACGACACTATTTACAAAATTTCCTAGTTGAAGTAACTACTTTACCGTGTTCTCAAAATAGAGGGTTCTACCGTTCATGACGGAGATATCTTCAAGCTGATTGCTGGTAATTAATCATATTGGAAGCCAATGTTGGAAGATCACCTATATTGTAAATACTTGCATGAGCCAATTTCCCAAAAGGATAAGCCAATGGAGAAGAAAGATAAAGAGTGGGAGCTCTAAAATCGGAAGGCGGTTTCCATGATCAGAAGATACATAGATAGAAGTCTATTCGAGCATGTGTCAACTTATACCAATGCGTATGAGTTGTGGACCAAACTTGAATCCTTGATTCAAAAGAAGACGCCGAGAAACAAAGCTTACCTTGTTAGACGATTGGTGAAATTAGAGTACTCAGACGATCAAAACATGATCGAGCATTTAAATACCTTCAAAGGTATTGTGAGTCAACTGATGAAATATGACATGAAGATAGATGACGAGTTGCACTCTTCTACTCCTAAGTTCTCTACTTGAGAGTTGGGACACTCTAGTCGTCACTCTTAGTAACGCTGCTCCGAACGGAAAACTTGTCATGGATTATGTTACAGATTCCTTGCTAAATGAAGAGTCAAGATGAAGGGAAAGAGGATTCAACAATCAGTTCGAAGCCAAAGTCATTGATAAGAGAGGAAGGAGTAAGAATCATGAAAGAGGAGGTCGTGGGAGATCACAAGCTAGATCCAAGTCTCACACAAGACTAAGTTGTTATTATTGTGGCAAACCTGGCCATATAAGACCTGAGTGCAGATTCTTGAAGAGAGATCAACAAGCTGGTACAGTTCGTCCAGATTTTGATAAACTCAAAGAAGAGTAAGGAAGAAGGAACCACAATTGTTGTATTTTCGACCAACGAGAATATTTTCCTTATTGGAAATGAAAATTATCTAAATGTTGTATTCGATGACACCACTTGGATAGTTGACACAGGAGCATCTTTCCACGTTACACCTCGTGAAGAATTACTTTCATCATACCAAAGAGGAGATTTTGGTATGGTGAAGATGGGAAACCATGTCACAAGAAAGATTGTTGGCATTGGTGAAGTGACTCTAATTACAGAGAATGGAAATAAGCTCGTATTGAAAGAAGTAAGACATGTACCTGAAATGTGTCTAAACCTTATCTCAGTAGGAAAGTTGGATGATTTGGGAATGATAAATCAATTTGGTAGTGGTAGATGGAAGCTTAGCAAAAGGATCATGACAATTGCTCATGGAAAAAAGGAAGGCTCATTGTACATCATGCAAGGAAAGATAAACAATGGAGAGACTAATGTTTCTCAAGATGAAACCAAAGAATTGTGGAACAAAAGACTTGGCCACAAGAGCGAGAAAGGTTTTGATATTCTTGCTAAATACCACCTTTCAAATATCAAGGGACAACCACTGGAATCCTGTGAAGATTGTCTAGCAGGAAAACAACACAGAGTATCCTTTCAAAGATTAGATGATGCAAGAAGACGAAAGAAAATCCTAGATCTTGTTCACTCATATGTTTGCTCCACATCTGAAAGGTCTCTTGGTGGCGTACAATACATTGTTACCTTCATTGACGATCACTCTAGAAAAGCATGGGTGTATCCATTGAAGAAGAAAGATCAAGTTCTACAAGCTTTCAAGGAGTTTCACGCCTCTGTAGAATGAACTTCTGGAAGAAAGTTAAAATGCTTAAGAAGTGACAATGAAGGTGAATACCTAGGTCCTTTTGAAGCATATTGTAAAGCTCATGGAATAAGATATGAGAGGACACCTCCAAAGACTCCCCAAATGAATGGAGTATCTAAAAGGATGAACCAAACGATTGCAAAAACAGTCAGAAGCATGCTTTCTCATGCAAAACTCCCAAAATCATTTTGGGGTGAAGTTGTGAGAACTGCAGTTGATTTGATCAACTTGTCTCCTTCAAGACCGTTAAATGGAGAGATACCATATGAAGTATGGTATGGAAAGAAAGCCTCTTATGGTCAATTGAGAGTATTTGGGTGTCGGGCATTTTTCCATATACGTAGAGTTGAAAGAGCAAAACTCGATACAAATTCGAAGGAATGTATATACCTTGGATCTCTAAGAGACGAACTTGGCTTTAGATTATGGGATCCTGCAAACAAGAAGATTGTTCGAAGCAGATATGTGGTATTTTATGAAGATCAAACAATCCATGATATTCAATATGAGAAGCCAAAGAACATTGTGGTACAAAAATCAAGGGTAGAGATTCCTAAACGAGTTATCAAACCTGATCAAACAACAGAACCCCATCATATGGAGCAACCTGACCAAATAGAACAAGGCCAGCAAATACAAGAAGAGCAAAGATAGAGGTTGATCAAAGGGACCAAGAACCTCAAGTGAGAAGACTTGTGCAAGTAAGACAGCCATCAAAAAGATATTCCCCAGATGAGTATGTCACTCTCATCGATGAAGGAGAACCACAAAGCTTCATGGACGCCATTGAGATGGATGACAAGGACAAGTGGATACAAGCTATGCAAGAAGAATTACAGTCATTGAAGGAGAACCGGACGTATGACTTGGTGAAATTACCAAAGGGAAGAAGGGATTTGAAAAACAATTGGGTGTTCAAACTCAAGTCTGAAGAGAACCACTCAAACCCCAGATACAAAGCAAGAATTGTCGTGAAGGGGTGCCATCAGAAGAAATTCATAGATTTTGAAGAGATATTCTCACCAGTAGTGAAGATAAAAGCAATCCTTGGTCTAGCTGCAACGCTAGACTTGGAAATAGAGCAACTTGATGTTAAAACAACATTCTTACATGGAGACTTAGAAGAAGAAATATACATGGAGCAACCCGAAGGATTTGCTGAGCCAGGCAAAGAACAACTTGTGTGTCGCTTGAAGAAAAGTCTATATGGGTTGAAGCAAGCTCCAAGGTAATGGTACAAGAAGTTTGAACTCTTCATGACCCAACATAAATTTGAAAAGACATCCGCAGACCACTGTGTGTTTGTGAAGAAATATGATAGTGGTGAATCCATCATACTTTTGTTGTATATTGATGATATTCTCATTGTTGGGAAAGACAAGACAAAGATAGTTTCTCTAAAGAGTGCATTGAGCCAATCTTTTTCCATGAAATATTTAGGTGCGGTAAAGAAGATCCTTGGAATGAAGATCATTTGAGATTGTCCCAAAAGAATGTTGTGGATGTCCAAGCAATGAAGAAGAAAAAGAAGAAATGAGAAAGGTGCCTTATTCTTCAGGTGTGGGTAGCCTTATGTACGCAATGGTTTGCACAAAACCAAATATTTCTTATGCTGTAGGAGTTTTGAGTAGATTCTTGTCGAATCCAGGAAAGGAGAATTGGAATGTTGTGAAATGGATACTAAGGTATCTAAGAGGATCTGCCAATCAATGTTTGTGCTTTGGCAATGAAAAGGAATTAATCATTGCGTATGTAGATGCAGATATGGCAGGAGATGTAGATTCAAGAAAGTTTACTTCTGGATATTTGATTACTTTTGTAGGGGGAGCTGTCTCATGGCAATCACGATTACAAAAGTGTATTGATTTGATTACCACAGAAGCAGAATACATAGCAGTCACTGAAAGTTGTAAGGGTATCATGTGGATGAAGAAGTTCCTGCAAGAGTTGGGTCAAAACCAAGAAAGTTATGTTCTCTATTGTGATAGCCAGAGCGCAATTCATCTCATCAAGAACTCGACCTACCATTCAAGGTCAAAACACATTGACATAAGGTATCATTGGATTTGTGATGTGTTTGAGAGTAAATTGTTGAAAGTAGAGAAATTTCGCACCAATGATAACGGGGTAAACATGATTACAAAACCTCTACCAAAAGAGAAGATAGAGTTTGGAAAATAAGCTGCTGGATTTGCAGTAACCCCAAACTAATCAAGGTCATTCCCCTATGGATGGAGGGGGAGAAATGTCGGTCCAACCATTGCCACATGGCCAACATGCATTTAACAAAATGGAAGGTGGCATGTGATGACATCTAGCAAGGTTTATGGTGTACACTTGTTATATTGCATGTCTTGTAAATGACACTTGTTATTTTGCATGAAAGGCAAGAGACAAGTGTCTTCTTGCATGTAAGGGACCTTTCCTTGCTTCTCCTATAAATAGGACCATAATCAAGCATCCAATTCACACAACCACAAGAGAAACAAGAAGCAAGAGAAAAAGAGTACCTTGCTCAAGAGAGAAAAAAATCTTCTTAGAGAGTTTCTTTATGAGAGAAATAGTTAGTCAATTTTGTGAGAGTGTTTCTTAAAAATTGAGAGATATATTGTAGTGAGTTCCACCTAAGGATGAAGTTGTTGTATTACCATTATTAGTATAGTGGAAGTTTAAGAGGCCTAAGGGTCCCGTGGTTTTTTTCTTTCTCACATTAAGAAGGTTTTTCCACGCTGAAATTCTTGTGTCATTGTGCTTATATTTTTCACGTTTTCGCTAGTGCCTATTTTTGAGTTCACGGAGGAGGGAAGTTATGGAGGTTATTTCCCAACAATGAGAAAGCATTGAATCAGTATTTTATTTGTTGTGAGAAAGTGGTCACGAAAACGCATTACAACCATGGAATGGCAATAGAATGTTTGGATAGAATGATGGAATATTGGAAGACACCTTTATGCTCACATCAATATGCTCACATCAATGTGACATTAGTATAGTTATTATGATTAGGATATGAATTAATATTTTGTTAAAAATTTAATTGCTATGTATTTTCAGTGTAAACTTTTTTATATTATTTGTAAATTACAGTGACTCAATTATAATATTTTAAAAATTAAAATAAAAGTTAAATATTTTTAACAAATTGACAATTGTGGTTAAATATTTCACACCCCTCTTTATGAACCGAAAAGGTCCGTCCTAAATTATGTTGACGCAATATGTGAAAACGGTATTTGATGTTTCTAATCTTTTTCACTTTGTTGGTGAATTCCATCGATGTTGCCATCAACGAGTTATAATTCGAAGAAAATAAATGTTATTCTTTGAAGAATCCCTTGAAAGGCACTCAAGGTCAAATGAGACGAATTAATAAGTAAGACGGCCGCTGACTATATATAATGGTAAAGATAAAAGAAAAGGAGAACAATGACTACAACAAAAAATGAATTTTCTAACAAATTTTCACATCGAATAGACATTGGACTGAAGTGAAATCTATTCTAATTGTTGCATTTGTTTATTTTTTTAAAATAAAATTAAATAAGATTTTCTCTCGATTGATGCTCCCAACCAATAGGAAAAGTAGGTCATTTTATAAATAAAAAAAATTAATGCTGATAGAAGCTTTAATTTCTAACAACTGCTATTTTGTGTTTTATTTTTTATTTTAATAAAGTTATAACTTTTCACATTAGTTGAGCAAGTATTCGATGAGAAAGTTTTCAAAAATAGCACATTATTTTTTGAACAGTTTTAAAATAAAAATAAATAACGTTTCCCCTCGATTGTACCTCCCAGCTGAGAGGAAAAGTATACATTCTTTTTCTTTTTTAAAAATTAAAATTAAAAATAAATAAGATTTTTTCTTGGCTGTGTCATACTCTAATTTTAACCTCTAAGATTTTATTCATGTCATTGCATAACATCAAGATCACAAGCATTGGTTGCCTTGTTACCCTCTCATCTTTGAGTTTGTCTTCGCAGAGACCACGAAGCACCTTTTTGTGTATCTTTTTACCTTTGTATATATATTGCTTTTATGCATTACTAACTTCATGAAAATACATAAATATGCTTTGTTACTCTTGTTTGTGTTGCAAAGTAGGATTTGACTCATGAAGATCAAGGGTGGTTTCTCGATTAGATTTTTGTTTCCTCAAGTCAACGACAACCTTGAATCAATATTTGCATCATTTATAAGTCAAAAATACCTGAAATTGCACCGCAAGCATTTTTATTTCCAATTAGAATAAAATTATGATTCTATAGGTAGACCGGTAAAAGTGATTCAACATTGTGCAAAAAATTAGCGGACAAAGTTTTTTGAGTGTTGATCTTTAACTGACTATTTTATGAATCTATGTTATATGTAGACTGTGGTGGTATGTTCATTTTATTTTTTCAATGCTGTTTGCAGTTATATTTTTACTCGTCAGAGTATGTTTAACTAGGTTTTTTTATTTTTTATTTTTTTTATCATTTGCAGTCATTTTAATGTGTTTATTTATCTTATCATCCTCCATTCTCTTGCAAACAACTCCTTTTAGCCAAAATAAACAGATTTTCAAAGAGATTTATGTGGAGTACCGTAGATATTTAGGGTGCTAACACCTTCACTTTGCATAATCAACTCACATACCTTTGATCTCCTTGTTGCAATGTTTTAAACCTTGCTCTTTGCTTTGCATGTTTATTTTGGGTTTTGTTCGATCTTTTCCCCTTTTCCTTTGGAAACATAAAGTTTGATGGTGAAATATTATTTTGCGAATGAAGTTAATCAATAGCTTGATCTTCGTTTTTATACCTCCAAAAGTTGGACCTCCCAATCGAGGGGAAAAAGTGCCAATTTTTTTTTCATACAAAATGTTAGTTGTTTACTTCACTTTTGTATTAACAAATACATCATTGCACCCTAGATGAACTTTATCTTCTACCTTCATAGTTCATCTTTCATTATTGTAACTTTTACTATTACAAATAACGCCTCTAACCTCAGACGCAAAATGCATTTTACCTCAGCAAAAGAAGAGAGGTAAATAAGGTTGCGATAAAAAGTAAAGACTTATCACCTCGGTGTTTAAGACACTGAGGTTTAATTTTATTAATGCATGGGTTCGAACCCCGACAACAACAAATTTTATCGTTTTCAAAACTAGCATATATTTTATCTCAGTTAATCAAAATGACCTAGGGGTATGATTATTTATTTTATTTTTAAAATTGTTACATTGTTTACCCAAAATATTACACTGTTTACCAAAAATATTAAAATTAAAAAAAATCAAATTCCCTAGGGATCTAGATAATAAATCAAATTCTCTCAAGATTTAGACTTTAGATCTTTGAATTATTTAATCTAGGTGAAGATCAAATGATGGATGCAAGAATATTCTCTAAGGATCATGCATGCATTATTTTTGGTGAAAAATGGTAAGACAATTAATATCAATAATCTAAAATATTTTCGATACAAATAAAAATTTAATAAAACAAACCTTAAGCCCAAATGATTTTCTGCTCTTGCAATCCATCATAGAGAAATTTTCGAAACATTCTTAGGTTTCAAGTGCTTAATATATTTCATTTAGTTTAGATTTCTAACACCGTAAAGAACATATATAATGGATGTCCCTTAGGTTTCATGTGGATCACTAATGGAATATTCTGGAGTGTTGATAGCCTTTAAATGGACGACAAAAATTTGTTTAAGGTCGTTGAAAATAGTGAAAAATAACACTTAACTATCCTCTCGGTTTTGGAATAAAATCGAGGGGTTAGATTATTTTTTTTACAAACATGATTATATTGTTTACCCAAAATATTAAAAATACATTGTATACAACAAATCTTCGCAAAATATCAAGATTATTTATCCAGAATATTTAAAATACAGCACGAACAAGACACATATAAGATGTTAGAGATCTTTTTTCCCATAAAAATCTATCTTCTGTAAAGTTAAATTTCCTTCTTTGTTTAAATTTTCAAAGGTTGAGCTCCCTTATTAGTTTAACTTGAAGAAATCTTGATTTTCTACACTTACAATCTATCAAATGAGAAGAAATACAACAACATTTCTCCAAGAAAATAAAAACAACACCATTTTGTGAAATAGATTACAAGGGTAAACAAATATTTTGTTCTAGATAGAAGAATATTTGAAGATTTTTTCTATCTTGCAATCTATCATAAATAATGATGCGAGTTTTGGGTGACTTCATATTAGCACGGATTAGGTTAAAATCTAACAATTGATTTTATTGGAAAATATGACAATAATACCCTTTAATTTATTTATAAAACTGAGGTAACAATTTTTTAAACTATAACCTCGGTTAAGGTTAAAACCGATGTGATAGATATTATTATAATTTTTTTAATATTACATTTTCTACACATAATATTAAAATAAATTGATTACAACACATCTCTTCGATAGTTTCCTGCACTTGCAATTCATCATAAATTTGTTGATGCCTAAATGTCAGAACTTTGCATCCAAGATTGATTATTGATGCTATCATTATCATTGCCTTCACTAGCGTATAAAATTTGCATGCTTTGAATGAATCCAACTTCAAATAAGGTGTTTGTTCCAAAAATTGGAAAATGTTTTTCTGCATTTATAATCCATCAGTAAAGAATTTTAGGAATAAATCATAGTTGTTCAAAACCTTCAACAACAACATCAACACCATTGTTTGAGGTTTATTGTCAAAGCTGAAAAATATTTTGTTTAAGGCAGAAGAATATTTTTTTCTTCATTTTTGCAATCCATCACAAAAAAATGATGCATTCGAAGGTAGAACGACTACAAATAAGATAGTATTAAGGTGAAATATATTCAACAAGTATTTTTATAGTAAAATATGATTATTTTATCCCTCAATTTATCAAAGAATTCGAAGGGTTAGATGATTTATTTTACACTTGTAAACAAATAAAAATATAAAGTGCAATAGCTGGGATTTGAAGCATGTCTGAAATGGTATATCACCTCGGTTTTTAAAATAATTGAGGGAACAAGTTGTTTTATTTTTAAAAAATAATAGGATTAAATGCACTCTTGGTCCCCTAGTTTCAAAATTCTGAAGTTTAAGACCCCATAGTTTAAAAAGTCAGGTTTTTGGTCCCTCAAGTTTATCAGAGTTAAAATTTTTGTTGTTCTCCTCCATCTGGCTGTGAGTTTGATGACTTGACAAGGGGATTTTTAGTCATGTCATACATTCTAAAATTAAATAATTTGATATTATTCTAAAAACATAAAAAATTATTTTTTTATATTAAAAAAATATGTTAAATATATTAAAAAATATTTTTTAACATATTTGTTTAATATAAAAATAGTAATTTTTTAATATTTTTAGAAATAATATCAAATTATTTAATTTTAGAATGTATGACATGCCTAAAAATCCTCTTTCCAAGTCATCAAACTCACAGTCAGATGGAGGGGGACTGCAAAAATCCCAACTCTGGTAAACTTGAGGGACCAAAAATCTGGCTTTTAAACTAAGGGGCCTTAAACTTCAGAATTTTAAAACTAGGGGGACCAAAAGTGCATTTAAGCCAAAATAATATATGATGCATTTTGAAATAAAACCTCAATTTTTCTGGATAACGTGACAACTTCGTCATGAACATTCTCTACTAAACCTCACTCTAAACAAAACTTCTCCCATAAATGAATCTAGAAAACACATTTTCCTCCAATAACACATAACTCCATCATATTTACTCTAACTCGAATGAAGCAAGGAAAGAAAAAGAAACTCAATACAAATCAACTAAAGGTACCGAAACTCAAAATGAAGGGAGGATACTAAACTCGAAACTCTGCTTCCTCCACTATTATCTTTGTCTTCTTATTTATGTTTTCGGTGTATAAATGATTTCTTCATACATGTAACACTAATAGGAATAATCTATTTACCTCAGTTAAAAAATAGTTATTACCTCGGTTTTCTAGGCGACGTAGCGAAGGTTGTCATAGAAAGTCGTCATTTTCCTCTCATTATACTTGCAACTGAGGAGAAAGATGAAACTAATTGACTCGATCCCCAACAACTGCTTATTTGTTTTTTTAAACATGCTACTTTAACTATTGAAAAACACGAGGGGATATATATATTTTATATTGTTTTAGTTTCAATTTACAAGTACAAAATTTTGACGAGTTCTTAAAATAATTCATCATCATTAATGTCAATCTTAGAGACAAAGAAATGTTGTTTTGTTGTATATTCGTCGCTTTTCAAGTTCAATGGTTTTTGCTTGTAATATGTTTTCAATTTCTTTTGCATTCATTTGTTGTTGATATAAAAAAAGTTAGATAAATAAAGTAAAATTTCAGTTAAAAGATAAGAGATTATGTAAGCTCGCCAACCACGCACCAAGCTTTTTTCCGCACTTGCAATTCTTCCTAAAGAAATTTTCATGGCTTCTTTAAGTTTCACTGTTTTCATAGAAAATACTTTCATTGTTAATGTTTGAGTTTCACAACGTAGCGTATAAGATATATAGCATTTGTGTTCACGTTCCAAATTTTATACTCTCATACCATCCTTTTAGAAAAAGTATTTCAAACTACCATCCATCTCATCAATATATACCATTATACTATCTTTTCAAAAAAAGTTTTTAGTTAAGAGGCTCCGCCCATTCAATGGACGATAGAGTGCAATTTAAAAAGGCTCTGCCCATTCAAAGGGCGGACATGTGTAAATTAAATTAAATTTGCTTTAGAAGCTTCCACCAAAGAAATAGGCAGAGCCTCTATAATTTACATATGTCCCTCCTTTGAATGGGCAGAACTTTTTTAAATTTCACTCTTCCGCCCATTGAATGGGCAGAGCCAAAGCCTCTTAACCAAAAACGATTTTTTTTGAAAACATGGTATAATGGTATATATTGATGAGATGAATGGTAGTTTAGAATATTATTTGTAAAAATATGGTATGGTAGAAGTTCCTATTGGATGTATAGAATTTCTTGTGAGTTGATGTGTTTACAATATCTTGAGTTTTTTTACTTTATGAATGTACAATGAAGATTCGTTCTAGAGAAAATTAGATTACTTTTCTCCTCGATTCTTATGTAAAACTAAGGTAAAATGTTATTTACTCTTTAAATAAGTAATAAAATAAAGTGTTAAATATGTTTTTGGTCCCTATAAATATCTCAATTTTAACTTTTAGTCCCTATAAAAATACTTCGAGTTTTAGTCCCTATAAAATTACTTTTGCACACAGTTTTAGTCCCTGTAGATGGACTAAAACTGCATGCAAAAGTAATTTTATAGGGACTAAAATTCAAAGTTTTTTTATAGGTACTAAAAGTCATTTTTTGTTATTTTATAGGGACTAAAAACATATTTAACCCTAAAATAAAACAGGGACTTTTCCTCTCAGTGTATAAATCAAGTGAGGTCATAGATTACTTCTATTGCAAAAATATGGTGAATAAAAAAAATTGAAAGTGTACAGTTTCCTTTTTTTTTTCAATTTTTACTATTCACCATTTTCTTTGTGTGTTGCAATATTTAAACAAATGACTACATTCAAAATAAAATTTTCAAGATTTTGTTTTTTGAAACAACAACATTGCTTGGAATATATAATCAGTGTGATTAAAATAAATTTTCCATTATTGTCAGCCAACTAAAACAATAAATTATATAATATTTTTTTTCTTTGACAATATTTGGAGATTATTCTAAAATGTTACAATGACCTTGCAGGAGATGTAAACAAAAATAACAACAAGAACAATAATAATAACAACATCATTATGTGATACAAATTGCAAGAACATAAAAATGGTTCGTTCAATGTTGGTGTTATAAGAACAACAATATATAACCTTGAAAAATTTCTTAACTAATTAAGAAAACTTGAATATTTGTCTGTCTTGCAATTCATCCCAAAGAATGATATTTGCAAATTTATTGCAATTATAGATGAGTTAGGTTTAGGGTACAACTTCATGAACAAATACTTGTATAGTTACATCTGGGTATCTAAACCCTTGTTTCTTAATGAAACCGAACGAATAAATCATTTAATTTTTAAATAAAAAGTAAAATAAAAAGAAAGGGTGCAACATTTAAAGAGATAAAAATTGTTAGTTCTCTTATTTTATGATTGGCTAATTTTTTGTAAAACAAATAATAGCAGCAATAATGTAATGTACAATAGGATGTATAAACTTGCTAAGAAGAACATGTACAACAACAACTCCTATTGAGATGTCAGAATATGTTGTGTTGAACTCATTCAACAACTAGAACAACATGCGAAGAAGATGTCCTATGAAGAAGCATTCGACATCACGCCTGCTGAACTCAATAATGAGATTCAGTTCTGATTTAAATTATGCAGAATATTTAGAAAATATTATGCATCATATATAGCACATATTTACAAGCATATTTAAAGTTCTAGAAGATTCAACCTGAAATCAAGGAGAATGAAGAATTCCTAAATAAGGAGATTATTTAGAAAGCTAAAGACCTTTCTTGTAGCAGAAGCTTCTGCAGTTTGTTACACATGATATGTTGTAGGTTGAAGGCCCAAATATAATTGGGTATAGTTTATAAAATAAGGATTTGTAACCTAGTTTAGGAGCTAGCCAAGAGTATCAAATATGTAATTATTAGGGCTAGATGTTGTGAACCACTCGGTTTGTGGGATGGTCACCATACTCCTCGAAACCTGTAGGTGAGAGGCATTATGTATTGTTCTTGGAGGAAGCTTTGAAGCAAATCTAAGGTGTGTTATAAGTTAGAAGAAAATGTCTTTGAGACTTAGTTAGGCTGTGTTTTGGTACTAATGTACATTTCATTTTGTTTTTGATGTAAATATGTATAGTTTTTATACTATGATACAAAATGTGCAATTTAGGTATAAAATGTACAAAATGTACCTTGTATCCATTAAATATATTGTACAAAATGTGTCATTTAGTTTTTTTTTATTACTAAAATACATATTATAAAAGCAAAAATATGCAAAAAATAAAAATAAAAATAAATTAAAGTACAAGGGACTTCACATAAGTTAAAATCACAATTGGTGTGAAAAATAATTCCCTACCACTTTTTCCCCTAGTTAACACTTCCAACTAAGGTGAAAAGTGGGAGATTTCCCTTTAGTCAATAACTCAATTAAGGGGAAATGGTACACTTTCCACTATTTTGTCTCGGCCAACGGTCCGAGGTGAAAATGACACACTTTCCATAAAACTTTATGTCATCTGGGACACCAAATTCAGATAAAAACATTTCCCAACCATGGTAAAAATTAATTTTTATAGTAGTGAATGCTTTTATTTTCAAATCCTCGACGTCTCATGAAATATTTATCTAATGAGAGGACATCAATAAAGTGACTTGTGTTGTAAGATAATTTTTCACATCTAGGGAGGATCTACCCATAAATGCTCTAATGAAGCCCAAATAGGAGATAATTCTAATCACTTGTTATTTTAGGGGGTTTCCCCGTCCAAAAGAAATAGTTCGTTACTATCTCAACGAGAGGCAAGAAGAAACCCCCTCCACAAAATAAGGAGTATAGAAAAGTTTCAAAAGGGGAAGACCTCTCATGTCTGTTCATAATATAGAGTTTGTTTACGACATATATCCAACCATTGTGTCCATTTGCTGATGAAGGCTATGATGGTTGATTTTAATATTTGTTGTATTAGTAGACCATAAAGACTTATGCGATATAAATTTGTGCTGATTTTAAATATATTTTTGGTCCCTATAAATATACCAAAATTTGCTTTTTGTCCTTCTAAAATTTTCCTTTAAACAATGGTAATCATAAATTGTCCCTCCATAATTTTGGTCCTCTCTATCAACTCTCACTAACGGAGGCTAACATGGCATGCCACGTGGAAGACAACTTGGAAATTTTTTGAAAAATGCCTTCGATTGCGGGGGGTTAAAAACCTCCTCTAAACAAAGTTCTAAGAGGAATTTCATCAAAGACCTTAGCTACAACATGTTTTAATCTTTACTAACCTAGTAACATGCATGATTATAATAGAAAGAAACATGTTCACTGATAATTGATAAATTCACAAGGGAAAATGGTGAATATAAGAATATCTTCTTTCTCTCCAAATGCTTTAAAGCTTTTACATCAATAGGTTGTTCCCCTTGTAAAGAGACTTTATTTTTTAGGACTATAGTTGTCTATGAGTTTGTAACGAAGTAGCCACCTAACTCTTTTAAGTAAAGGTTTTACATTTGCATCTTTACTATGATTTTTCTATTTACCTTACTTCTTTACAAATATCACCATTCTGCTTTGATAATTGATCATAGAGCTGCCAAATATTTTCAATATTGAAATTCTGGTACAGCAGATCCAGATGTCTTATAGAGATATTTAGACATTTGGTTTGACATTAAACAAACAACCAAGGTATAAGTTACAGTGCAGGGAACATAAAGAACACAGGAGGATTGTTGACCTAGTTCGGTGCAACACACCTACATCTGGAGGCTTACAACCCAAGGATGAAGTCCACTATCAACAGTATTAATTCAGAGCTAAACTACCCCGTTTACAACTCCTCACTTAATCACTACCCAATGCAATTTCTACCTAAGAACCTCTTAGATATGAGAACCCCTCCCACTCCCCCTTAATCATACATGGTGATAATAACAATAACAAAACAACTTGAAGACACACTTCAAAGACACGGGATTAGAAGAAACACTTCTGTCACAAACTAACAAAGACTTAAAGCAATTTGATTCTAGCTTAGAACACACCTTGGAGTTGCTTCATAGCTTCCTCCAAAAACAAAAACATGTAGTCTCTTACCTATAAGTTTCGAGGAGCATGGTGATCATCCCACAATCTGGGTGGTTCACTACATCTAGCCCTAATGATCACATCCTTACTAAATTCAGCTAACTTCCTAAACTAGGTTACAAATCCTTATTTATAACCTATACCCAAACTGGACTTGGGCCTTCAAACAACAATATATCAGCTATAACAAACTGTAGAAAACTTCTGCTACAAGTAAGGTCTTCAATCCTTAGTTTCCTGATTTTTCTCCTTAACTTCTGATTGAATCTTTTGGACCCTTAAGAGACACGCCATATAGGTTGCATAAAATTCCCTGAATATTTTACATCCTTCACAACAAAAATGGACTTCATTTATCAGTTCAGTAAGCGTGATGTTAAATGCTTGATGTCACGACAACTTCTACGACATGTTGTTCCAGATATTGAATTAGTTCAACACAACATGTTGAGGCATTCCAATAGGACTTATTGTTGTACCTTCTCTTCTTGTTCAAGTTATACATATTATTGTTTATTGCTTCTATTATTTGTTTTACTAAAATTAATGTTAATCCTCAAAATCAAGGAGCTTACAATCTCCCTCTTTGGCAAATTTAAATAATTAAAAATTACAACTTAAAAATTACACCAACATAGCAAAACAAATTTCTTCAGCAGTTACATCCACAACTACGAGTCTTCTGTTGAAGGTGAGCAAAAACTTCATTAGCATTTTCCAAGGCCTACTGCACACATCAATGGCCTGTCAGTTGAAGACAATGTCTCAACATCCAGTTTGACATCTTCTCGTGTTTGACAATTTCTTTACATCTTTCTAGAGTTCCTCCATTGAACCAACACGGGTAAAATGAAGGAAGGTCTTGGTGTACACGAGGAAGAATATAGCCTTCACTCCTCCTCAACCCCAGATCAATTTTTGTTACTAGAGGTGGAAAACGAGGATCGTGGGAGATAGACTAACTCCTATGTTACATAAGATAAAAATTAAGAGGTATCCTGAAACTTTCCCAGGTAACTCAGAACACAGGTCACAACTATGTTCATAACTCAAATTACAAGTCACAAAAACAACTTCGAGCAGGAACCTGATAGACAATTTGGGATGGCCTACATTTTGGTTAGTATAACTTAGACATAATATCACTTTCTCCTGTTTCAATATCTGAGTGACACAACTTCTCTCCCCCTTTTTAGATAAAATTTGTTAATAGAACCTTTCACCAAACCAGATCCAGGCACAATTTGCCCAAACTCTAACAAAACTCATGATGATGGTTTTGAATATACGGAATGCTCATTTATGACTAGAGGGTAGCGGTGATCTCTTATAAATAGCACATCATGTGCTTAGGAATTAACGACTTATTGATTCTTGGTCAAGGAGCGTTAATTTAGGCCGAGAACCTATCACATAATTTACTGTGCACCGTCCAGACTATCTTTGAATGCCTTTGATTGATTTTGACCATTTTTGTTGACCTGAATCAGTCCCAATGTATGCATCGATCACTATATCCTTGTTTACCATGCAGAAATATGCCCTGAGTAATGTCCTGACACTCATTCATACATTGTTTTCATGTACCATGTGGCTGACACTTTTTCTATCACGTATTAAACAGATTTACCATGTTATACCAAGTTGCTTGGGCATCACTCCTTTCACAGCCTTTAGCAATGGAGAACAATATTCAGGCTTGATGATATCTATACCATTGCAACATAACTCCACAAATCTCCACATAACTTCTTTAGAGAGATCACTTTTCCAAGGACATTTCCGACTTCTCTTCTGAGTGTCTAAATTAGATATTTCTTTATGCACCACAATAGACAATAGATAGACCTGTCACTAATAAGTGGGGATATTGGCAATATAATTATAGACATGATGTTCCAACATTATTTAAGACATACACACCATAACTAAATACCTTATTTCCCTTGGTTTTGAAGATATAATCTGAGGAATCTATTTCCATTTATACCCCTTAATAAGTTTACTGACTATGCCTTAACAAACTCATACTTTTATTCACAATATAAGAAAGATGACAATTAAATCCAGTAGCATAAACATAATCTAACATTGTTTCCAAGCTTATTCATGATCAAGGAGTTTAGAGCACTACTCTTTACTGAACCTCAAATGTACTCCTTTTAGTCTTCCAGAAGACTACAATTTACTCCATTACTAGTGATATCTCCACTCATACCATACACCGGGCTCCATCCTCCATTGGATTCAAGGACAGGGTCTTACATATAAGTCAACTATCTCTAGGGATATTACAGTACAACTTGGTTTCTCCTGGTTATTATCACATAGACGCACATGTGAAAAAGAGTGACTACTCCTTGTATCTCAATCTTTACAGCCTTGAATTATATCAAAATGCATAGTATATGTACTACTGCATCATTTCTCCATAGACATTCATATGCTCCTACTAAATATGCAGGTCAAAAGTTCATGAAGATTCTCATATTTTCTTATTGAGAAGCAACTTCTTCACATCTATGATTGAACACTTTTGTTGATGAGTTTATTTCAACCATCTTGAGTTACACAAAGAGAGGATACATTTGATATAGTCATGTAAGTACTCTTAATTTTGGAATTTCTCACATATTCCAAGATAGGAGTCCTTAGTTTACTTACTATACAAGGTTCAGATTGCCACACTCTGTTACTTACAGTAGAAGAGACCACATGTTCAACTATCATGTTGATCATCTCAACTTATCTGATATTCTTTTTTATATGGAGAGCTTCATGCGTATAACCAAAGATATGTCTTCTTAAGATAAGTTTGAGCCTTATCTCTATTTTCTCAACATCTGGTATCTTCAACAGTTATGATGTTACATCATCATGCAGAACATCATTTTCTCCACATCACATACTTCATCACTCTTGATTCTGAGTATCAAGGGGGCATACCTTCTTACATCCTTTATGATACAAGGAATTTATAATGCAGACTTGTACACATAACGATCCAGCTCCCGTCAAGATATATGTTATTATTTGTATACATGTCTTCATTAGACGCCCATCTCTCCATGCACTTGTGAAGATTAACATACTCCCAATAACTTTTGAGTCATAAAGTTCAACTCATACTTTTGTATGAATACATAAGAAAATTAATCATCTCTCGTCAGAGTATTTGTAAGCAATATTCTAATAAGTACTTAGTCTTTTGTCAACTTACTTATTAGTTAGTCAGATAGGATTACCTACTCACACTAGATAAAACTGACAGCTCTCTTCTTCACAGTTGTGATACTTGCTGAATCTTTGACAAGACATCTAATCATGGCAGCCAAAACATTCCAAGTTAGGTCAATGGCTTGACCTTCAACTCAATCCAAAAAACACACACTTTCATGGCTGAAGAAAAAACTGAGATGATGTTCCAACATCTAATACGACATCATCCATTCTTAGTATAGTTCAAAGGGTAGCATCCATAATAACTCATACTCAACTCTTATGGGGGTAACATAACCAAATATACCAACAAAAACTGATCAATCTTCAGGATCATACTACCAACATATGCAGAGGATTGCACGAGCCATATCTCAGTAAGCTCTATTTCAGACCTCCTGTGTGATTTTGAGATGATGAATGTCATTGTCTGTACCTGCAGAGGAGATTCCATATTATAGGTTTCTGGAACATACTTAATTAGGCATGACACAAAATAGATATATTTTTCAATAAAGTCTATTTCCCTTGATTCTTTAAAATCCAATACACTTCCATCAGAAAATCTCACAACATCATGTCTGACATCATATTAAGGACAATCACAACAATTTTTAGGAGCATTAAACAAACATTATGGTTGGATCATAGTACTACTCTTCAAACAGAATCTTCTCTATGTCTACAAACAGGATTCCATAAATCTAGTTCCTTTGATCATAAGGATCTTCCAGAGACTAGCTCACTCATATGCATAATGGGTCTAGTGGAGAAACCTTTATGAGTACTTTTCAAAAACATGGAGCTCGACTTTTATACTCCCATAAGCCTTGGTCAAAAATAACCTGACACATGGAGTAGATAAACTTTTGATCGTGTCCTGATCAACTTACACAAACCGAATGTCTCCTCTTCCAGATCTGGAGTAGGTTCCAAACAAAAATATTCATAACATTTTTGTTCAGCACCCAAATCATCTGCTCTTCAAATAGTAGTTGCATACTTGCTGAAGTAATGTTCTAACATCCCATAGAACATCAATTCCATCTTCTTGGAACACACCATCCTTGACAGTCTTCAAGGTCTTCAAACAATATGCAGATGTATATGAGTATTACTGATCAATTGATTATCATCAACCTTATTAATGAATGTCTTCATGAGTGGACTTGAGGAAGATCTCAAATATCTTTGACACTTTTAATAATACGGTTGAAGAGATCTGGCATATATTCTATTGAGGATAATAACCCTAGTTTTCTTTCCATAGTTTAAGGGTTAGCCAGACATAATGCAGCGGAATATAACAAACTCCTCAACAATGTTCAGACAGAATACTTACACCACTGTTCAAGTATAAGCATGGCAACCTATGATTGAAAAGAATCAACCCTTCGTATAGAAGCTTCCCACCAAGCTACAGGCCTGTTATCAAGATTTTCTCTCTCATATGAAGGTTTTGACAATGATACTCTTTTGCCTTTTAAAAGTAGACAGAACATTAATCTTTACAGTAACTCAAGGTCTTCACTCCCGCATGAAGGCTTTGATGTTAACATTCTTTTGATCAAGCTCCAACCTCTTTTTTTATTATCAAGAGGATATAACTGTTATGACTAACCTGGACTTTAATAAACAACAGTTCTCTATGTAAGTTCAGAGTGCGCCTAAGAGGGGGGGTGAATTAGGTCTTTAAACATTTTATCGGTTTTATGAATACTTGAAATAATTTTCTGGTTTGATGTAAGAAGTTTTATAAGTGTTTCTTTTTTTCTGGTTAAGACATGATGAAAGCGATAAATGCAGAAAAGTAAAGAAAACAAGCATGTATCCTGGTTCCCCTCACAGTCCGAGAGTACTCCAGTCCCCTTTCCACACGAAAGAGATTTCACTATAGTTAGAATGATTATACAGCTTATTCACACCAATGGTGATGCTTACTATCTAACCTATAGGAAGATCAAAGGCTCTTAAAACGTTTAAGATATAAACACTAAGTGCAAGAAGAAAAATCCTCTTCAGTGCACACACTTGTTTCCAACAATCCTGGACAACAAGGAAATATAAAACACACAATCTTAATTCCAACAATCCTGGAAAAATAAGATGTGACACAAGAAGAATTTTTGAATAATAAAATTTGTAGTATATAAATCCTATGAATGACTTATTCTATTTCAAATATGAAACTCAAGAACAATATACTCTCTTAAGTGCTCAAGATACTTTTATGAATGTGATATGAAAATGTTATTCAAAAAGTATCACTGTATGAAAATTCTGTTTACGAAAATATGAAGAGAGTTTTTTATGATTGTTTGAAAGAGGTTATTTGAAATTGAAAAATAAATATCAATTTATAAGAAAGTATAAAACCTTTTCATATATCATGGCAATGGTTAGAAATATGAACAAGTGAAAGTGAAAAGATACAAGGGTTGCCATGAAGAGGTATTTCTCAAAAGGTGCATGGAAATATGCAGAGAGTTTTTTATGATTGTTTGAAAGAGGTTATTTGAAATTGAAAAATCAATATCAATTTATAATAAAGTATAAGATATTTTCATATATCATGGAAATGGTTAGAAATATGAACAAGTGAAAGTGAAAAGATACAATTATTGCCATGAAGAGGTATTTCTCAAAAGGTGCATGAAAATACTGATTTTTTAAAATCTGGCAACATGCAATCGATTGCACTAACGCTACAATCGATTGCACTAACGCTACAGTCGATTGCAACTTTGTGACGTTTTAGAAATTTGAAAAGGTAAACTATGATAGTCAATTGACATATTGATGCAATCGATTGCATCAGTTCCAAAATGGTTTTCTGCATAATTTTCAAAGGATACAATCGATTGATGAAACTGTGCAATCGATTGCATCAGTAAAAAAAATTGAAAATTTTATTATTTTATTATTTTAAGAAATATATCAATTTAATTTTTATCAAATTTCACTAGCATCTTTGTCAAAGGTTAATAAAATATTTTCTTGAATATTTATGCATGAGAAAATATTTTTGAGCAGTAAGATTATAAAAGTCAAGATTTTCATATACCTATGTAAAAGTCTTGAAACCATGAACTTGACACGAGATCTTTTTCCATTATTTTTCTATGATCATTTGCTTCTAAATTTGTCTTCATAAAAACTAATATTTGGAGAGGCTTGACTTCACATTCTCCCCCTTTTTGATGATGACAACCCATTGAAAGTTGAGATGCTTGAATATTTAGAACAAATGAGAATCTCTTATGTGAATTCCCCCCTATTTTTGATAACTCTCCCTTGATCAAAGCTCTCACTTGATTTAAGATAATTTTACATCTTTGGGGCTGCAATAGTTAGAGACAAGCATACACATATACATATATATCTTCTCCCCCTTTGTCATTAGCAAAAAGGATGGGAAAAGACTTATAAAGTATATAGTGAAATTTTGAAAATAAAAATAATTTATACTTATGAATTTTACCTCATGTAAGTGACTTCATCAAACATTCACTCTTGATGAACTTGAAGCCTTTGTCACAAAGTTTCCTTTCTAGAAGATTTTTCTTTAGTCCTTCAACATAAAATATATCTTCAATGAATGTGAAAGTTAGAGTGCTCCAACTTTGTCTATGCCAAAAATTATTCCTTTAAGGTATTCCCCATATGTGAAATAATCCTTGGACTTTAGAACTAGATTTGAAAGTTAGTTTAGGTCTCCCATCAAATGCTTAGAACCACCACTTATCAAGACACCATAGATTTTAAGTGGTCCTCAAGCCAACCTAAAAAACAAATTAAGTTTGATTTGATACTCAATGTGCTTTGGGTCCATCATAGTTAGTTCCCTTCTTAACCCACCTATAATGACCATTTGCCATGCTAAAGTTTCTAACATAGTAAGCATTAGGTGTATGGCCGACAATACCACAATAAAAGAAAGTAGGTACAAAATTGCTTATATACCTAAGAGTATAATATTTATTCTTAAAAAATCTTTTCCTTTTATGATAATAATGAACTTTTTATGCTTTATTCACTTTTTCTTTATTGGACTTGTCATTTTCCTTAACAAAGATAGTTTTACTAGTACATGGTTTGTTAACATTTGAATAACCAAGACCACTTTTATCATTATAAAATCTTTGTTTTCTAAGGACATTATCCAATCCAATTTGTCCCCTTTCATACCTTTCAAGAACCTTTTTTAATTGCACAATTTGGAAAGAAAATGATTCACGCTCTTTGCATGTAAGATTTTGTTTTTCTTTTTCAAGAAAACTTCGTTTTTCAATTTGAAAATCTTTTTCCATGATGTCAATATTTTCTTCAAGAGATGATATATGTTTCTTTTGAGTTGACTCCTTTTTATACAAAATATTACATTCACTAAGTAGTTCATTAATAACATTTAAATAATCATTATCATAGGAAGATATTTAATTACTAACCTCTTCTTCTTCAATATCAAAACGATGTGTTGCTATTAATGCAAGATTTGGATGTTCTTTATCAGATGATGAACTTATTTCCTTATCATCCCATCCTACATATGCTTTCTTTGACCTTTTGTCCTTCTTTCCTTTGAAATATTTATTCTTTCTTTCAAGTGTAGGATATTTACTTTTGACATGACCTTTTTCTCCATATCCAAAGCATTTAATTTTCCTTGGTGGTGCTTCCATTTTAATGATATCCTTTTTTTTTCTTTTCTTAGGAATTTTTCAAACTTCTTGATAAGAGAATTATCTTCACTACTAGTGGATTCATCCTCTTGATTGCTATCATGATTTTTGATCCTTATCTTTAAAGCAATGTCTTTTGAATCTTTTACTTGAATTTTATGCTTTTCAAGTCTTGTCTTATATTCTTGAAGTTTTTCGAACAAAGTTGCGGAAGTCATTGTGGATAGATTCTTCTTCTCGGATATTGCTGTTACTTTTGGTTGTCATTCCCTGGTTAAAGATCTAAGCACTTTAAGATTTAAATCATCGTTAGTTAAAGTCATACTGAGTGCTTTCAAATTATTTGTTAAATGCAGGAATCTTTTCTACAAGTCGAGGATTGATTCTCGGGGCTGCATTCGAAATAACTCGTACTCTTGACTCAATGTATTCAATCTAGATCTTTTAACTTCAGCGGTTCCTTCTTGAGTTTCTACAAATGTATCCCATATTTCCTTTGTCGTTGCACATGCGGAGATAAGAAAGAATTCATCCATGCTAAGAGCACCTTGAAGAAGATTGATTGCCTTCTTGTCATAGAGAACATTTTTCTTATCGTCGTCATCCCATGATGATTTAGGATTTGGTGTTCCAACACTATTGACAACACATGTTGGAGTAAATGGACCATTTTGGAAAAAATTCCATATTTCTTCTCCTCGCGCTTCTAGATGAGCCTTAATGCGAATTTTCTAAAAATCAAAGTATTCACCACAAAACAATGGAGGCTTGTTGTTACTACCACCATCTTTGAAAACCAGATTATGATTTGCGGAAGCCATTATGGATCTATAGAAGCAGGTTACCTATAACCTGCTCTGATAACAATTGTAAGTTTAGAGTGCGCCTAAGACGGGGGTGAATTAGGTCTTTAAAAATTTTATCAGTTTTATGAATACTTAAAATAATTTTCTGGTTTGATTTATGAAGTTTTGTGAGTGTTTCTTTCTTGTTTTTGGTTAAGATATGATGAAAGAGATAAATGTGGAAAAGTAAAGAACACAAGGATGTATCATGGTTCCCTTCACAGTCCGAGAGTACTTCAGTCCTCTTTCAACACGAAAGAGATTTCACTATAGTTAGAATGATTGTACAACCTATTCACACCAATGGTGATGCTTACTATCTAACTTATAGAGAAATCAAAGGCTCTTAAAACCTTTAAGATATAAACACTAAGTGCAAGAAGAAAAATCCTCTTCAATGCACACATTTGCTTCCCACAATCCTGGACAACAAGGAAATAAAAAACACACAATCTTAATTCCAACAATCCTGGAAAAATAAGATGTGACACAACAAGAATTTTTTAATAAGAAATTTTGTAGAATATAAATCCTATGAAGGACTTCTTCTCTTTCAAATATGCAAATCAAGAAAAATATACTCTCTTAAGTGCTCAAGATACTTTTATGAATGTAATATGAAAATGTTATTCAAAAAGTATCATTGTTTGAAAACTCTGTTTGAGAAAATATGCAGAGAGTTTTTTATGATTGTTTGAAAGAGGTTATTTGAAATTGAAAAATCAATATCAATTTATAATAAAGTATACAAACTTTTAATATATCATGGCAATGGTTAGAAATATGAACAAGTGAAAGTGAAAAGATACAAGTGTTGCCATGAAGAGGTATTTCTTAAGAGGTGCATGAAAATATACAGAGAGTTTTTTTATGATTGTTTGAAAGAGGTTATTTGAAATTGAAAAATCAATATCAAGTTATAATAAAGTATAAAATCTTTTCATATATCATGACAATGATTAGAAATATGAACAAGTGAAAGTGAAAATATGCAAGTGTTGTCATGAAGAGACATTTCTCAAAAGGTGCATGAAAATACTGATTTTTCAAAATCTGGCAGCATGCAATCAATTGCACTAAAGCTACAATCGATTGCATCTTTGTAACGTTTTAAAATTTTAAAAAGTAAACTATGACAATCGATTGACATATTGATGAAATAGATTTCTCATTTCCAGAATGGTTTTCTGCATAATTTTCAAAGGATACAATCGGTTGATGAAAGTGTGCAATCGATTGCATCAGTACAAAAAATGAAAATTTTATTATTTTATTAGTTTGACAAATATATCAATTTAATTTTTATCAAATTTCACTAGCATCTTTGTCAAAGGTTAATAAAATATTTTCTTGAATATTTATGCATGAGGAAATATTTTTGAGTACTAAGATCATAAAGTCAAGATTTTCATATACCTATGTAAAAGTCTTGAAACCATGAACTTGACAAGAGATATTTTTCCATTATTTTTCTATGATCAAAACTAATATTTGGGGAGGCTTGACTTCCCACTCTACATGCAGGTTCAATATACTTATTGATATGAACAATCCATCCTCCACTTCTAGGGACCGTTCAAACAGCCACATGAACTCTCCAGGTTCAAATATCTTTTTCAGTAAAGACCTTTCACCTTGCACATAAACCATAAAGTATCCTCCATGGATCTCATCCAGAAATAGACAGGATGTCCGCTCTAATATCAATTGAAATTCTGGTACAGGAGAGCCAGATGTCTTATAGAGATGTCAAGACATCCGATTTGACATTAAACAAACAGGAAAGGTAAAAGTTACAGTGCATGAAACATAAAGAACACAGCAGGATTATTTACCCAGTTCGGTGCAACACACCTACATCTAAAGGCTTCAAAGCTAGGGATGAAATCCACTATCAACAATGTTAATACAGAGTTAAACTACCCCATTTACAACTCCTCACTTAATCACTACCTAATGCAATTTCTACCTAAGAACCTCTTAGATATGAGAACCCCTCTCACTCCCCCTCAATCACACCCGGTGATAATAACAATACCAAAAAAACTTGAAGACACACTTCAAATACAAAGGATCAGAAGAAACACTTCTATCACAAACTATCTAAGAGTTAAAGCAATTTGTTTCTAGCTTAGAATACGCCTTAGAGTTGCTTCATAGCTTCCTCCAAGAACAAAAACATGTTGTCTCTTACCTACGAATTTCGAGGAGCATGGTGACCATCCCACAATCCGGGTGGTTCACTACATCTAGCCCTAATGATCACATCCTTACTAAATTCGGCTAGCTTCCTAAACTAGGTTACAAATCTTTATTTATAACCTATACCCAAACTGAACTTGGGCATCAAACAACAACATATCAACTATAACAAACTGCATAAAACTTTTGCTACAAGTAAGGTCTTCAATCCTTAGTTTCCTGATTTTTCTCCTTAACTTATGATTGAATCTCCTGGACCCTGAAGAGACACGCCATATTGGTTGCATAATATTCCCTAACTATTCTGCATCCTTCACAACAGAACTGGACTTTATTTATCAGTTCAGTAAGCATGATGTTAAATGCCTGATGTCACGACATCTTCTACGACATGTTGTTCCAGATGTTGAATTAGTTCAACACAACATATTCAGGCATTCCAATAGGACTTCTTGTTGTACCTGCTCTTCTTGTTCAAGTTATAGATCCTATTTTTTATTGCTGCTATTATTTGTTTTACTAAAATTAATATCAATCCTCAAAATCCACGAACTTACAAATATATATATATATATATATGACACTTTTTTTCTTTCTAAATATGTTTTGTAGGGAAATGGCTGAAGATTGACAAACGCTTTGATGCTAACAACCTCCTTGGAAAAATATTTAAATTAGGACATGCTCATTTACTTCGGTGCATAATTTATGTAGTCATCTTGGGTATCTATCTCAGCTTCCACTTGTGAAATCAATTATTAGTTTGTTTGGGGACCTTCATGTATATTTATGCCTTTCATCAAGGTCATCTATCTGTTATTTCTATCAAATTGTTGCAGGCTCCCAAAGCACTGAGCTAGTTTCTTGGCCTTTTATTGAAGTTTGAAAGATGGTTTAATTATAAATAATCTCAAAATAGGTCTCTTGTTGTCACCAAAACTTTGGGGTAAAGTATGCATATCATATTTTGGCAATGGCAGTTGTGGATGTTCAGTTGATGCTTTAATGTTGCAAAGTTCCTTGTCTAGTGATTCATAATTTTGACGAGTGTTTCTTTATAAAAATATGTATACTAATTTTTAAACTATTGTATTTTCCTACATGTTAATTTCATGTAGATGTTGCTTTGCCAAGCGATAGATCTCAGGTTCCTTGTGCAGTGCATATCTTGTTGATGAAATTGTTAATGGTTTAATTTTTTCTACATAATGATTTGAAGGAACTTTGGTCACTTTTAAATTTACTTCGTCCAGAGGTTTTTGACAATAAGAAAGCCTTTAATGTTTGTTTTTCAAAACAATTTCAAAAGAAAGATCCCAACCCAAAATGCGGAGGATGATTGCCTTGAGACAAAGAAGAAACTTATCACTATCCAGTCATGCAGTGATTTGGGAGTTAATTTTAAACTCCATGAGTCTTCAAAATTAAATTTCAATGAGAAATTAAAGAACTTCACTAACCATTTATATCTTAATTATATGTAGGAGGATATTGTTGATTCGGATGCAATGAGACAATAATCAATATTTCTGTTTAAGAACATAGTTGTTATATGGGGATTTCCTTCCAACGTGAAGTAAAAGAAAAACTTTATATCGAAAGTTTTTTGTCCAACTTCTGTAGGTTATGTCTATTACCTATGAGCATGTTCTTTCTATTACAATAATGCAGGTTACTAAGTTAGTAAAGATTAAAACATGTTGTAGTAAGGTGTTTGATAAAATGCCTCTTAGTACTTGTCTTGTTGAAATAAAAAAAATTGGTTTGTTTAGAGGAGGTTTTTAATCCCCGCAATCTAAGGCATTTTTCAAATCGTTTCCAAGTTGTCTTCCACGTGGCGTGCCATGTCAACCTCTGTTAGTGAGAATTGACGACAAGAACAAAAATTGTGGATGAAAAATTTTATGAGGACCATTGTTTAAAGAAAAATTTTAGAGGGACTAAAAACGAATTTTAGTATATTTAAAGAGACCAAAAATATATTTAATCTTATTTAAAATTGAGAGCCAAATTGTATATATTAAAAAAATAGGATTAGTATCCAATTTTCCATTTCATATAGGTTGAATCTGAAAAACAACAAACGAAAAAATATATTTCTTCCTTGGGGTGAACACATTTGAACCTTCCGATCAAAACCAACTGACTCATTATCTTTTTTATGCAAATGGATCGGGTCGGGTGTCAGGTTGATCCATTACTTAATTTGAATTGTATACTATTGATTTGATTGGGCTCGTATAATTATTTTGGATTCGTCGGAAACCGAACTCGACCGAACTTAACTAATATTTGTTTTATAGATTTTTTATTACAATAGGTTGAACTATTATAAAAATGGGATTCATAATATTATAAAGTTATTATCATTTTTATAATTCAACAGTGACATTGTATATTTACAAAAATACAAGACATATAATATAAACTTTTGAATGTTATTTAATTTATTGTTTAAAATATGATAATGAGGAAATTAATTGCAAATAATATTTGAAATGTTATAACGTGATAATAACGTTTTTTCAATAATAAAAAATAGTTCTTCTTTGAATTATTCTAAAATTTTGATAATTTTTTTAAATAAAAAATACAAGATGAATATTTGTGAATTTTATAGTTGATGATTTATTTTTATATATTTATCTCAATAAATATTAAACTGACCTAACACACTTGACAAACCAACTAAACGTAATTCGTCAAAAATTGAAATTTTATCAATTAAAATTGAGTCTTAGTAATGCAACCGTAATTTGAATAGGATTTAAATTAACTCGATTTTGACTCAAACCGACCAATTGTCCACCCCTATTTCTTCCATACCATATGATGATTCTTCTATTTTCAACCATCTTTAGAATTTGTCACCAATTATAGTGATGTGTTGTTGTCACATTTTTTTTATAATTCATTTTTTAACAGTGATGTGTGCACAGATCAATAGTCATACCAACTAAACCATTACACTTTTGATATTCTTTTTTTTTATTAAAGAGAGGGCTAAACGCCCAAAAAAACAAACTACAAACGAACAATTCTATGAATATTAAAACTATTCTCATTATCTAGCCGAATATACTCAACGTCCGCCGGACAATTCATGAGCAAACTATAATTATCCTTCATGGAAAAACTGTAAATGGCCAAAGCGTCATCCAACTAATTGTCCTCTCTGTGCATGTGCATGATTTCCACCTCCTAGTCAAGCTCCCACATACTAATGATCTTTACCACCATATTATTCCTATTATGATGAGTAATTCGCTTCTCTTTAACATCTTGCACCATAACCATTGAATCTACCTGAACTTCAACGTTATCAAACTTCAAATTCCTAGCAAGCTGCAACCCTTCATATAATCCCCAAATCTCAACAAGATAAACATCCTCACGCACAATAAATTTAGAGAAACACTAATTCACTCTCCTGCATCCCCTCGAATCACACTACCACAACCAATGAAACCATTTTTACATGTACCATCTATGTTAATGCAAACCCATCCACTCTTTGGGGGTTCAAATTTAACCTGCAAAGTCGTAATTCTCCTGATACAATTCTCTTTCATGATGCCTTCAAACACACCATAGTACTCTATCATCTTGATCACATTCTCCACCTGATTCGTAGACCTCACAAATTCTTCATCATACTTTTCTTTATTTCTCCTCATCTGCATCATATGACAAGCCGTCGCCCAAAATCTATCACAATTCTTCGGCCAATCATATGACACTTTTGTTTATTCTACCCATATAATTCATTATCACTTTATTGTGCTTTATTTGTCAATGTCACTTAATTAGTTACAAATATAATTTTCTTTTGTTAAGAGTGATCTTGAAACATTTTTCAGAAAAAAATGTTCAAATAAAAATTTAAACAACTCTAAATAACACATTTTTTAACGAAAATATAAATAACACATTTATTAACACATTATATTGTTCTTTTTATCATTTAATAGTTCATTTAAATATTTAATTTATGAAAAATATATTCAAAAACATTTAAATAAATTTTAAATATAATATTTAAACATATTTAAATATTTAATGTTAAAAAATAATACACAAGCACATTTATATAACACATTTAAATATTTGGATGTATAATTAAATATTTTAAAAGATTAAATATTTAAATGTGTTATCCAAATGAATTTGATCTTATTTTATAAATTAAGTATTTAAACATATTTGAATATTATATTAGTAAATTAAATACTTTAAGTTGGTGAAATTTAAGCATTATTTAAATGTGATTTAAGTTTGTATACATTTTAAATTATGATTGCAAAATATATTGTTCATAAATATATTATATGAGATCAATAAAATCAAGATTTAATTTTCAATTTTGATCTCTCTATTTTGTTTTTTATTTTTCAGTTTCGATTCTTCCATTTTAAAATTCAGATGTATAGTCTTTTTGTTAAATTTATTTTCCAGGATATTAGTCATCTATTTCATTTCACGTGGTCTTACTCCACTTCATTTTAGACTTCCACTTTATAGAATTATACTTAAGAGACCATTTTAAATTGATGTGTTTTGAAATACGAGTGAGTGAAAAATATTTGAATAATATTGTCTGTTTGAATAGCACTATAGAAATTGTATTATATAATGAGATTTACAATTTTTTCTTAATTATATAATAAAAATGCAAATCTCCATTATAGAAACGAAATATATTTATATACTATATATATTTATAATTATAGACAACTAATGTCTACAAGTTTCAATACATATCTCACTATTGTTTTTTGATGTACTTCCACGTGTCTTTGATTCTTGAATTGCTTTAAGTTACCTAGTCATGTCTATCAAAAACTTCACTTATTGAATTTTCAATTTGGTGTTGACAACATGACTTAACTTTCTGCACTTAGTATTTATATCACCTTGTACTTCACCTTTATGTATAAAAAGTCAAGTCGAAAATCTCATATTAACATCTTTAAATTTATTTTAAATTTAAAATAAAACAATTATATATTAAATATCTTTTATGTTATTTTAATTTATCAATTGAACCATTAATTTTATCAAACACTTCAATTAATTTATCAACAATAAACCATCAACCATCCACTATAAATTATAAACTATTCATAATCATTCATAAATTATCAACTAATATATTAGTCAATCACTATTTTTGAAGAAATCTTAAATTCCATCACAAATCTTATATGTTTTGGAAATTTAAATCATTGATAATTCATATACAACTAATCGTGAGAGTTTTTCGCGAACAATCTTTAACCTCTTAATTAAAAATTACTTGCAGAACCGGCTACAAGAGTCCTAGACTATCGTGTTAAATTTGACAGTATTTTGAGTGTTTGACAAGATCAAGTCGCAAATGAAAAAACAAAGACAAATAAATGATAGATAAATTGATAAAATGTAAAAGACAAACAATGATAAAATGTTTTGAATTTAAAGGTAGTGGATGCAATAGTACATCTTTTCAGAACTGACTCGTTTCTTTATGCGCTGGTATTTTGAGTGTTCTCTTCCTTACAATGTTATAAGATGTGACCTTTAAAGCGAATGCCAAAATTTACTTAATAGGTAAAAAGATGTAATCGTTGACGGTTACTTGAGCCACTCATATTACTGGTTCGTGCGACACTACTTTTGAAACTTCCACTTTTTGCTTCAATACTCTATTGATAACCACTTTTACCACCCTTTGCTTTTGCTCTCGACTTATCTAGTTGTTATTGACTTCGCCTCATGCTTGATACTATCTTTCGAGTGCTTTCTAGGCGTAATCTCTAGAATCCTGTCGACAATACCCATAACTCTTGTTGATGCTCTTTATTGACGAAGGTTATCACACGACCTAATACTTGAATAAAAAATTTGCTTGTCAACAACAACGCACTCTTTAACTTAAAGAAGGACAAAATCATGATGACTCTTATGAACATAAATCTTATGAACAAACCTATGTTATGTTCGAGCATGAGACTCTTAAATCTTTTACTCTCCATAGATATCTATTGTTGTAATACAATAAAAAAAAATTATATATTTAAAAGTCGAGATAGATAATAATTATAATTGAAACACTCAGACACACAAACTTCTCAATCCAACAAATTAACTTATGCAAAATTTATAACGTTTAATTAAGATATCAAAGAATTACTTCATGTAGAAAAAATAAACAAACAAGATAGTCCGGTAACACATGTGTATATTGACTAAAAACAAACACTTTCCGAACAAATAAACATGACAGATATTTAGGTACGTGCTGCTGTATAGTGTAACCAAAAGATTAAACTTTGCAAGATTATATTTTATATAGCCTCTAGGAATTCAAACAATAAGGGCCCTGTACAAGATGTCAAAAGCTAGCTGTATATGTTGGGTTCGGCATAAGCTAAAAGCACACAAGTCGTACTATATGCTTTCTCCATATGGGGGGCTACTTATAATATATTTTTTAGTTTTTACCCAAAAATAGGAAAGCAAATCAATCAACCAGCTCACACATTAAATAGTGCTTAAAAAAGAAAATGTTCGGTGTAGATCTCATATTCATCATGTATAAACACTTAAGAGAGAAAAATAGATAAAAAGAATGCCAAAGAAAAGAGTGATGCAATCAATGTAATATATCAATAATGTGATAGGAAGAGAAAAATAAAGATAAAGATAAAATGAAATATTGTATTGCAAAGATATATTATCATTTATTCAATATATTTATAGGATAGACTAAGAGTGTGGCAAAAAAGGATCATCCTTTTTAAGTATATTTGTTTTGTCGATGTGTTTTGTATAGGTGTATCCTATAATATCTATGATCCATATCATTTTTTTTAACTTTTGCGAGTCCATACATTAACAATAAATTTTAAAATTTTTAGTCTTTAAGGATGTAAAGTCTGTATGTCTGCCCCACTCTGCCATCATTTGTTTGAGAGACGGACCATAGTTTTAGTTCCATTTCTTCAACTATGTTCGCTCCGTCCCACCATGGTTTTTGTGGACTTATGCTAAATTGTCTTAAACGGGATGAACATGTTTGTTTGTCACCGTAAAACATATTAATGAATGTTTTTATTTTTAAGAAGTGTATATAGACTTAGAGTTGTCAAAATAGATCATTTTGACCCAATGGGCCAAAGAATATAAAAAGGCTGAATCAACTTAGTCCTACAAATTGGTTAGATAAAACTTTAACTAAGCGCTTATGATTAACTCATAACCCCTATAATTTTTAAAATATTTTTATTTTATCCTTTTCACATATCAAATAATTTACCATATAATTTTTATTATCTCATTTAACTTTTCTAAAGTTGGTTAATCTGCACGCCTACACTAGTATACCAGATTACTTTGCTTAAAGAGTTTTGATACTTAGTTTCTCTTCATCAGATAACTTGCTTTCAAGTATTCATGTATAAAGAATATTCACTGGACAACTTACATCATAGTTATTTGGTATTATAACCTACATTTGATAATCGGGTTATAAGTTTTCTGATTAATTTCATGTGTGTTCACTTGATAACTTACCTATGAGTAATCTGGTATGCATACCTTTAAAAAAAAATTATTATGTTTCAAATATATGAAGATTCATTTACAAATATGTGATAAAATCATATATGTGTAAATACCACACACACACACACAGATATATATATATATACTCTAAATTACACGAAAACTTGATACATGACAAGAGGTGATACGATGGATTAAAGAGGTTGAAATCTGACATAAACCGTTTTATTATAATTACTCGTTCATATACCAAAATAGGAAAGAGATGAAGAAACAACAAATTACTATTTGATTGTGATAAATGTAAAAAATATAATGAAGTGGATATTACTACACACAGTGCTACTAAAAGATATGGTGGTCCATTCAAAATCATATCCACATCATCTAAAGAGGGTCCATGATGGAAATTGATATAAAATATGGACTTCACAACCATGATTTATCTGATAGATTTGAAGGTTTGACATTTGTTGGTTGTCTAAGTATAGATGAACATAAACATCTTGATTTGACAAAGCATCATGTTCCACTCAGCCACATATTGTTTTCCTTGCAAGATCAAAATCCAGAGAATGTAACTCAGTTCACACAAATTTATAAACATAAGATTAAGTTACTAAAGAGATCAGAGGTCCTAGAACTGATATACAACACATTTGTTTAAGCTATTAAAGGATGAGTATTATGTTTACTTGAGTAGAAGAATATGTGACTTAAATGTTGTTAGAGATAACTTTTGGGCCCACCTAGACTCAACTAAGTTGTCTAATATTTTTCTTATTGTGGTTATTATCGACACCAAGTACAAGACAAAAAAATATAGGAAACGTTTGTGTAAAATTGATTGTATGATGTTAACCATGTTGACATTTGTTTTTGCATTTGTCTATACAGAATTTGAGCACACATAGAACTTTTATTGGTTAATAGATAAGCTAAAATAATTGTTTACTAATGATTGATTAGGTCCACAAGTGATTTGACTGATAGAGATCTTACTTTGATGATTCAATTGAAATTATATTTTTCTAGATGGTTAATTTTCTTTGTCAATTTTACATAAAAAATGTTCAAGGAAGATGCAAGCAATGTGTTATGAATGATACGCAAGAGGCGATAAACACACTATGGATGAAACGTATATGTGCCAATGATAAGGTGGAGTATCATAAAAAATTGCAACAACTTAAGCAATTATGTGTTGATTGTAGTCAATTCATTGACGTGAAAGACACACGGTGTACTCCCCTATACATAGATTTCTTGAATCATGGATCAATCACGTGATGAATTTGGGTAACACCATGACTAATGGGTATGTAATTTTAGTACTTGTATTTTTTATTGATTTAATGTTTTCTTACATTTAAAGGTTTTAGTAATCACATTTGATGTTTTCTTACATTTTAGGGTTGAGTGTGTTCATTGTAAATTAAAACAAATGTTGAAAAACAATATAAGTATTATGGAGAAGATTTAGATCATTAGATGTTGCAGAGAAAAGAGCATTAATAGTAAGGTGTGTGAAATTATTTACCCCATTACATCTTCAATGTTCCCACGGCTTCTACACGTTATGAGGGAGTGTTAGTAATCGAGGATGGGAAAATCTATAATACTATTTCATGTATCCATTATCAAAATCATATTGAGTTCTAGCCACTGATGTCTTACCAACCACCTCGTGCACGATGGAATGGTAACCAATCCACTTGACATCAACATCATATGTGTTATATGATTAGGAGGTGGATGAGGTATATAATGTCTAAATTCAAACAAACATATAAAATTTTAAAGGAATTATGGAACAAATATGCCACACTATCGAAGACACCCCATATATCAAATTTACACCTTTGTGTATGAGTCTCAAATGGGCATCACATGACATCAACAAGTGTTAACTCATCTAACACACTAAGGGGTGTAATCAGTTCGTTTTGGACTAACTTTTGGTCAAAAAATGTCTAAAACGATTATATCTCCATCGATTTGGCTTGATTTGGTTTTTATTATTTATTTAAAATGGAATCAAACAAAACTATTCAGTTTGGTTCGATTTAGTTTGGTTTGGTTGATCGATTTACACAACTTTTTTTCCAAACATTATATTTATCTGTGTATTTTCCTTTATTTTATTTTTTGGTGTATTTTTTGCTACTATTTTTTAAATAACACATTTCCTATAATTTATTTCACGCTATATTTTTTAAACAACTTACAAGTTGTACTTAATCCATACAAAAAATGTCATAGTTTCTATTGCATCATGAAATAAGTTTACTATCAATATAAATGTTGGAACTTGACATTAGAAGATTGAGAAGGGATTTGAAAGCTTAACAAATAAAATATAATAATAAAAATAAAAAGTTTCAATACACATGAATTGACATGTTTCACATCTCAAACACACATCAAAAATATTTTGTAACAAGACTATAAGGAATTTCATAGGAGTAACAAAAAAGGTAAAAAAAAAAAGAAGAAGATGAAAACTAATGAAGAGAATTCGAAACATGAAGGAGACCACGACATATCAAAACGAAGATAGAGAGAACAAAAATAATGGTGGGCGTGAAGAAAAGCAGTTCGGTGAGAGAAATTTTTTGTGATTATGGTTTCAAAATTTCTATGTGTGAGTCCAGCCGCGAACCTTCGAATCCAAATTAAAATTATTTATTATTTATTTAAATTTGTTCAGACACAAACATAATCAACAATATTAATGAATAACTAAAACATATATAATATCATGATAAAAAAGAATACACTAGTATTTGGATAACTACATCTAATCTTAACAAAAGTGTGTTTAACTACTCTCACTCATAGAAGCTTTAAACAAGTGATAAAGAAAGATGAAAAACCATCGTTGAATGATCTTTGTGACTAGATGAAGCCTCCACCTTCAATCTCTATTCCTTTTAGATTTATCCCTCTATGTTCTTTATTGTTTATTGTTTTATTCTCATATGTATTGAGTTAATTAATGAAATAATGAGCAGAGACTTCTATTTATAGTGGTCTTGAACATACATTTTTTGTCGAACGTGAATGAAAGTAAAGGAGTTTCGAATGGTCGTTGGAAATTTAGAGTTTTTTATTTAAGGAAGTTTTGAATTCGAATAAGAAGATTTTAAATGATTATTTTCGTTAAAGATTCGAAATTCGAAATGAAGGCTAAATATCTTTGATAGCGGATGATTCGAAATTCAAATATAAGGCGCCATTCCATTGAAGGACGCGTGGAAGCCAGAGAGTTCAGAAGACATGCAATCTTCGAACGTGGCGTCATTTTAGACCAAGACCGTTAGGGTCGAAATAATATAAATAGGAGTCTTAGTGTTAGGATTTGGTGTGTTCATTATTGTACAAAAACTGATATACTCAAACTATCAAGTGTAAGGGAAACGAGTTGAAGAAACATGTACGTATAGAAACACCATTGTTTATCTATGAAGTTTCAAATTAAAGTTCTTTATCTTTAAAAGTTGTTTCGTTTTAAGTTATTTCTTTATCTTTCAGTCAAGTCTATACCTTTCCAGAAATCTTTATCTCTTTACCAAGTCGTTTACATTTCGTTTACAAACCATTTATTTTACTTTATAAAGTCTTTCTTTCAATTTAAAGTATTTTCATTCGAAGTTACTCATAAATCCGTACATTATTTTATCAACATCTTTATGTTTTGATTTGTATCTCATTGTTACTTTCAATCAAGCTGATATTAATCGAATCTTTGTTTCATAAGGATTCATGTTTTTAGATGGAAAGTGGAATATGAATATTAAATCCAATTCAAACATCAACACTTAGACACATGTCTTAGGATCAATCTAGTCGATCATGTAAGTTACCAAAATCATTAATTTGGAAGACTAGCGGTTGTTTACTAGAAATCACTGTAAATAAATTGGCACGCCCAGTGGGACCGTGTCGAAGTGTAGTTTGTTTTAATTTCATTATCAATCATTTTAAGTTTCATTTGTGATCTTCTGAGTGTAGAGTTTCGTTGTGTTATATGAACCTTAGAAGTGGTAAGATAACTGACTGTAACCAACCAATACCCAGAAGAAAACATACCAAAAGAATGGTTAACACAACTAACCAAGATAGGGGACAAAATCCCCCACAAGGGACATGCACAGTCGTTTCTGGTTCGACTGATGCGTCTAGCGCAATTCTAATTTTGAAAGCCATACCAGTATGGGTAGTTCGAGTACAATCCCTATTGGCACGATGGAGATACCAACGAATATGTCATCATGGCCTATCTTGTCATATGTAGGAACTCAAGCCCAATACTCAACCCCAACCAGGCCTCCAGGTTTCAATGCTTTTAGGCCTCAAAATCCTCCATATAGGATGCCAACTTCGTTTATGGAAGGATTGCACAATACATCAACCTCTTCCCCAATCCAAGGGTCTGGTTCTGGAATGAATCATTTGGGCCCAAATACCCAAAGTCTAGGAAGTTACACCCAAATGCCTACCCTTGTGACCAATAACCAGGCAACATTTAGGCAACAAATGGATGATAATAACCATGATATGATAGGGGTCCTAGCCCATGAAATGAATGCCATCTTTACTCCTTTAATTCAAAATATTAATAGAACTAACCAGGAGAATTCAGCGCAAATGGCTCGAATAGCAGATTTCTTTGGCGCCCCTGATGCGCCTACAAGGCGTAGGCAGAATCAAATAGTGGTTCGAAATGAAGAACCTACCATTGAACAGATTCGAGCCCCTAGACAGCTGGTTGAAGGAAGAAATATAGGGGCAAGGTTAGAACAACAAGAAGTTCAAGAAATACAAGAAGAATAACCTAGAAGAGTAATGATGATAAATAGGGACCAAAATATAGACGAAATCATTCATAGGGTTAGAAATGATAATGTGATGGTAGAAAATAATCTAACACCCATGATCGAAAGAATCATGACCCAAAATGGTTTGAATTCAGGATTTAGGAGACCAAACTATAGATCCCCCATTACAGAATATATCTTAAAATTTGAATTGTCAAGGGGTTGTAAAGTCCCTAAATTTACAAAGTTCGCTGGAGACACAAGTGAATCAACAGTCGAACACATAGCAAGATATTTAATTGAAGTGGGGATTTGGCAAATAGTGAAAATATTAGGATAAAATACTTCCCAAGTTCTTTGACGAAAAATGCCTTCACTTGGTTCACTAATCTTCCTCCAGGTTCCATAGATACTTGGCCCTATTTAGAAAGATTGTTCCATGAACAATTTTACGTGGGGAAATCCAAGATAAGTCTAAAAGAATTATCCAGTATTAAAAGGAAGTTCACAAAGCCAATAGATGACTATTTGAATAGGTTCTGTCTCTTAAAACCTAGATGTTTCATTGTGGTCCCTGAGCATGAGTTGGTCGAAATGATTGCTGGTGGTCTGGTCTAATCTATTCGAAAGAAGTTAGATACATAGTATTTGAGAGACATAGCACAACTAGCAGATAAAGTTTGACAAGTAGAAAGATTAAAGGCTGAAAAGGCCAGGGCTAGTAAAAACTATAAAAAAGAAAGAATAACCTACGTAGAGACAGAAGAAGAAAATCCAGATGACTTCCAAGATCATTATGGATTTGACCAACTCGAAGTGGATCTGGCATAATTAAAACAAGCACCCCCTTATTCTTGCAAAGTCCTAGTCCCATCGAATGGGAAGGATCCTGTTGAGAATGAGAAAAATGATAGATTTCCCAAAAAGGTTTACACATTTGACATAACTAAATGTGATAAAATATTCGATTTATTTGTTAAAGATGGCCAAATGATAGTGCCTCCCAATATTAAAATTCCTCCATTGTAATAACGAAATAAAAGAGGTTTTTGCAAATATCATAATTTCCTAGGCCATAAAACCTCACAATGCTTTCTTTTCAGGGATCTAATTCATAATGCTATCAAGGAGGGTATGCTTAAGTTTGCTGAAAAATCAAAGAACCCCATGAAGGTTGACACTGACCCCTTGCTGATCGTAGAAACCAATTATGCTGAGCCACTTGACATCAATATGGTAGAAGTTGGAGGAAAAAGTGCTGACCAGATTGATGAGTTCCAAGAAGAAGAGGATTTCGTTATGGTTGGTGGTAACGTGAAAATTGCTGATGGTCTCCCCAACATGAGTCCTTCCACCAAATCAATGATGTCTGATGTTTCGACTAGGGAAAGGGCTACTGAAGGCCCATTTATTTTTGATGGAAAGATGGTAGAGGCTGTTGAGGGCCTCAGGAAAAAATTCAAAAAAGTTTAGATCATTGAGGGTTAGAGTTTGGGAGTTCACATGGTTGATCTCATACAACCTTTCCCAAAGATGGAAGAAGTGGAGAGGTGCCTCGAAATCGAAAGGGAGCATATGAGAGAGGGTTATCCAAAAAGAGAAAGCGGCCTGCGTGATTATTTGTTTCATTGCCACAGGAGAAATGGAGAAATGTTGTTGTGTCCAAGGTGCAGTATAATCTGCAACCAAAGGATTGCTGCAGAATTCGAAAGGATCCAGCGTGCTCGAACAGGTGTAAATTGGAGACAGGATAATCAACTATTCAAAGTCTATCCAAGGGCTAGAGAAAGTCCTTTGGGCTTTTTGTTTCGCTTCCACAAGAATGGAACTGAATGTCTAATGTGCCCAAGGTGTGCTGCTGTGTACGATCGAAAGATGTTTGAGGTTTTCGAGAGAATTAATTTTTCACCTTTCTGGAACCACCAGGATAGAAGTGCTTCGAACCCCAGTTTTGGGGCAAGAAGTGCACAAAGTAGACCTGATAGTCCCTACCCTAAGGGAGCGCAAAGAGTCACTTTCAAATTACCTGCTGAAATCCCCACAAATAGATGGCTCCAAGTAAAGGCTGATAAGGGAAAATGGAGGTGGAGAAGTTATGATCAAGGGGGCAGAAGTGCTATGGCGTACAGAAAAGAATTCAATGTGGCGAAAAGAGAAGAGGTTAGGCTAGAAAATTATAAAGGAAAAAATCCAATGTTCAGATCCTAGTGGTGAAGGCACCAACAAACGAAGAAGGCGGAAAGAGAGTTAGGATCGAAGGAAGCAGGAAAATCTAGCACCAATCGTCCATCACCAACCATCCAGAGTAGGGGAAAACCACCAGTGACAAGAATATTATTCTCTCCAAAGAAGGAAGCCACTGCAGACAAGGTTCGAACAATGCCTGCAAATGATGAAGAGATGCTGACAGATGATTTTGAATCAGATGGGGAATCATTTTTTAATGTAGTGTTTGTACTCCCTTATGAATATAATCAAGAAACTGAGATAGAGTAACCTGAGGAAAATGAAGAAGAAGAGATGGCAAAGCACAGAACTGTGTGCTACTATATCATGAACAACGACGTTGTCGAAGAGAAAAATGCCTTTTTTGAAAGACTTAATCAAGGAATGAAGGGCCATCTAAAACCTTTAATCGTAAGAGCGAAAGTGGAACAGATAGGAATTAGCAAAGTCCTAGTGGATGGTGGTGCAACAGTAAATCTGATGCCTCAATTTATGTTGTGAAATATTGGAATGTTTGATACATACATCAAACCACATAACACGGTATTGTCAAACTATGAAGGGAAAATTGGACAAACGTTGGGGTGGTACAAGTTGATTTGAAAGTCGGTTCAATAACAAGGCCAACTATGTTTATGGTTATTTCCTCCAAGGCCAATTACAATCTGTTGCTAGGGCACGAGTGGATACATGGAATAGGAGCAGTTACCTCATACATGCATCAAAGAGTTGATATTTGGAGAGAATACGAAATCATGGAAAATATCGAAGCAGATCAGAGTTATTACATGGCGTAAGTAAATCTCGTGGATAGAAGGAATTTTGATCAAAATATGGCCAACATAGGGCCACGTAACCCAGCAGAAGAAGCGTTCGAACCAAATAAGAATGCTTTATAATTTTTAACCCTTCACCCAAATGGTTTTCAATGGGATAGGGAAATTATGGGAGATGGAGAGGATGCTGAAGGAGTCCCTGGGGTACGGCTAACAGGCTGGGCTGGCGAAGACCCCAGTTATGACTGAGTCTTCTTTCTTCAAAACGATTTCGACCTACTTGGATGAAAACAAGATGAAGACGACTTTAGAAGCCGAAGTAAAAAACATGACCATCGAAGCCACAAAAAAACAAATACACACAACAGGTCCTGGGGAGCACTTCAAACCTTTACCCCCGGATGGATAGGCACTATAGAAAAGCTATGTCTTTTCTTGTATTTCTCTTGTACAAAACTTAAATATTATATAAAATCAGTCGATGTTTATGTTTCGTCTCATTTTGATGTGATTAAACATATGCTTTCAAAGCCAATTATGCATAGTAGAATTGGAAAATGGGCCTTGGCGCTCACCGAATATTCCTTAACCTTTAAGCCTTTGAAGGCTATGAAAGGTCAAGTAGTTTCGAATTTCATAGTAGACCACTCTATGGTTTTGAAGATTCAATACTAAATTATGTTAAAGTACAACCTTGGAAGTTATTCTTTGATGGATCAACACACAAAGAAGGAAGTGGAGTTGGGATTCTTGTAATTTCTCTTGAAGGAATTCCAACAAAATTTAAGTATAGATTAGAAGGCCCTCCTTGCTCGAATAATGAGGCTGAATACAAAACACTCATTGTTGGACTTGAAGCTTTGTTGGAATTGGGGGCACACATGGTCGAAATCAAAGGAGATTTTGAGTTAGTAATCAAGCAAATAAAAAAAGAATACAAGTGCATAAAATAAAATTTGATCATGTATTTCGTTATTGCCAACAGATTACTCAAATAATTTGAATATGTAGATATCAAACATATTCCCAAGATAAAGAATCAAGAGGCAAATGATTTGGCTCAAATAACATCAGGATATAAGGTATCCAAGGAAAAGCTTCAAAATTCCATCGAAGTAAAAGGGAGAGTAATGGCTACCTGGTTATCCCCATCAGACTTAGAAAATTCAAAATTAGGATGTGCCAGTAGAGAAGAGTTTGAAGTATTGGCCATAAATGTTTTAGCAGACACAAACTAGCGAAGGCCGATAATAAATTATTTGAAAGACCCTTCGATAGATACAGAAAGAAAAATTAAGTATAGAGCGTTATCCTACGTCTTAATAGGAAACTAATTGTTCAAGAAAACTCCAGAAGGGGTCTTGATTAAATGTTTAGGGGAAAGCGAAACATATTTAGCTTTATCCAACGTACACAGTGGGGCATGTGGGGCACACCAAGCAGGCCATAAGATGAAATGGTTATTGTTTCAATATGGAATATATTGGCCCACTATGCTCAAAGATTGCATAGAGTTCGCTAAGAGTTGTGAAGAATGTCAAGTTCATGCAAGCATCCAACATGCCCCTGCAAGCGAATTGCATTCGATCATCAAACCTTGGCCCTTTAGGGGTTAGGCATTTGATTTAATTGGAGAGATTCGACCAACCTCATCCAAAGGACAAAAGTATATGTTAGTAGGTATAGATTATTTTACAAAATGGGTCGAAGCAATACCTTTGGTAAACGTTGATCAGGAAACTATCATTGAATTATTCAAAAGCAAATAATTTATAAATTCGGAATACTAGAGAGTATTACAATGGACCAAGGATCAGTTTTTACAGGTCGAAATATGCAAGAGTTCATGAGAGAAATGGGTTTTAAGTTGCTAACATCTACACCATATTATGCTCAAGCAAATGGTCAAGCTGAGGCAGCCAACAAGGTAATAATAAGTTTGATAAAGAAACATGTAGGACAAAAGCCAAAGAATTGGCACAAGACTTTGGATCAAGCTTTGTGGGCATGTCGAACATCTCCTAAAGAAGCAACACATATTACCCCATTTCAACTTGCATTTGGACATGACGCGATCATGCCATTCGAAATTCATTTGCAATCAGTTAGAATTTAAAGGCAGGGCAAAATCCTTTCTGAGCATTATTGGGAAATGATGATGAACGAATTGGTAGACGTAGATGAAACAAGGCTACACGCTTTAGAAGTTTTGAGAAGACAAAAAGAGAGAGTTGTTTTCAATTAATAATTTAGTTTGGAAAGTTATACCACCTATGTATAAAAAGAATAAGTCATTAGGGAAATGGTCACCACATTGGGAAGGACCCTTTCGTATTTTACAAACATTTTCAAATAATGCTTATGAAATAGAGGAACTAGCTGAAGATTGAAGAATCTTGAAAGTAAATGGGAAATACGTGAAAAGGTACAAGCCATGCTTGCAAGAAATTCGAATCATATCAGAATAGTAGAATTAAGATAAATACTAAGCCAAGATGGTATCAAAATAAGAAACTGCCAAAATGGCTTTGTTCAAAATATTACAATATTCGAAATTGGAAATAGAAATTTCAATAGGAAATACACTTTAAATATCAAAAGGGAGAATTATGCTTCAGCCTGGAAAATTTCGTCTTGCACAGATTCATCTTAAATTTAGTGGCAGTTTTGATCCCTTCAAGAGATCTAATCTCCTCATTAATTTGGTCAGCAAGCTCCATCTGTTTGAGACTCTTCGAAACGAGAGTTTCAAGTTCCTTTTCATCAATGGCTTTAAGGGTAGCTTGTTGACTTTGGGCATCTTCAATTTTCTTCTTAAGTTCTTCAATTTGAGATTCCTAAAGCAAGATTGATCGTGCAAGAATTTCATGTTTATCCTTCGTTTGTACTTAAGAACGCATCAAGGCTTTAGCCTCTTCAGAAAATTTGGATGTCTAATCATAAGCAGCAGCTAAAGCTTCTTCTTTGGATCAAGTCTTAGGATCAACATCATTTTCTATGTTATATCCACTGCTGATCTCATTAAGCAAGATTTGCAAATCATAAAGCGTTTTGCCTACTTCAGAAGGACAAGTGCTAAGATCTATTTGACTGAGTAATTTCTTCATAGCATAATAAGTTGTTGCATCGTCTTTCAAGATTTTGAAGACATCATCTTCGAAAATGGTCTATTTTACTTGTTGAAGAAGTTGATCAAAAGAGCTTTGAGAGGCAGCATCATTCGTTTGGTCTGAAACTTCGGATTGGCTTTTACCAGAAGGAGAACCCATTTGTGCTAACATCATTTTCACATATTTCAGGGGATTGGTTCTTTTTCAGTTCTTATTTCTGTTCCTCGGTTAAGAGCGAAGAATCCTGGTTTTTAACTTGAAAATTGCTAGTTGATTTAGGGTTTTCAGTCTCTTTTGCTCTATCCTCATGCCCTACCTCCTCCTCATTGCCGTCCACGAAGTATTGACTAATAGTATCAATCTCTCTCTCTCTCTCTCTCTTTCTTCTTCTGAATTATTAGTAAATCGACCCCTTTTAGGAGAAGAGGCACTAGGAATTTCCTCAGTAGTGTTTTCAATCTCAACACTTCTTTTGCCAGCTTGTGGAGACCCATTCGATGGAGGCGAAGTCTCTTGTTCATCAGGAATTTTAGTTGTGTCAGTTTAGGGCATAGCGGTTGAAGAACCTTTGTTCAAGACAGCGCCACTAGAATCTCCCTGTGGCGAAGAGGTGTCAGGAGTTGGAATATCTCCTTGTGGGGCAGAGAGATCAGAGGGAGTGATTTGAGCACCCTGCATATGAATCGAATGTTAGCATAAATGAATTATATGTGCTTGAAAGTGATTTCTTCGAAGTAGGGGATCATATTCAACACATGTTCTCGGTATGGAATGAGATTTGGATGCTTCATGTCCCATTCGTCCTTGATTTGGCTAATCACCAATGCTGAGTCTCCATATAATTGCAAGAACTTGATCCTTGAGTCAATAGCAGCTTTGATACCCATTATGCACGCTTCGTATTCAGCCATATTGTTGGTGCAGTCGAAACATAATGTGGCGGTAAAAGGTGTATGGCCGTCTTTAGAAGATGTAATCACAGCGCCAATACCGTTTCCAAGTGCGTTAGAAGCTCCATCGAAGACCATGATCCATCGGGGTCTTGACTCAGGTCCTTCATCCGGTCCAGGCTCTTCGTAATCGGTGACTAACATAATATCCTCATATGGGAACTCGAAATGCATAGACTGGTAGTTATCTACGGTTTGATGAGCCAAATGATCAACTACCACACTTCTTTTAATAGCTTTCTGAGTAGTCTACTGAATGTTATATTAGGTCAAGATCATTTTCCATCTTGCTATTCTTCCGGAGAGAGCAGGTTTCTCGAATATGTATTTTATTGGATCCATATTAGCGATCAATAAGGTAGTGTGAGTCAACATATCTCTTAGTAAGCAAAAGCGCTGCAAGTTTTCTCGAGCTGTGAGTATCTTGTTTCACAGTCGGTAAACTTTTTCCTAAGGTAGTATATTGCATATTCTTTTTGACCAGACTCGTCATGTTTCCCCAACACACACCCCATTGAATTATCTAATGCTGTTAAGTACATGATTAGAGGTCTTCCTTCAACTGGTGACATCTGGATTGAAGGTTCTTGTAGGTACTCATTGATTTTGTCAAAAGCTGTTTGGCAATCGTCGTTCCATTCTACTACTTGATCTTTCTTCAGTAACTTGAAGATTGGCTCACAAGTAGCAGTCAGATGTGCAATGAATTTGGCAATGTAATTCAGCCGTCCTAAGAAACCTGTGACTTCTTTCTCAGTACGGGGAGCTGGCATTTCTTGAATAGCTTTAACCTTAGCAGGTTTAACTTTGATACCTTAACCGCTAGCAACGAATCCCAAGAGTTTTCCAGTTTTGACTCCAAATGTGCATTTGCTCGGATTCAGTCTCAATATATATTTCTTCAGTCTATCACACAACTTACGCAAATGATCAAGATGTTCTTCTTCGGTTTAGGATCGAGCTATCATGTCATCGACGTAGACCTCTATCTCGTGATGGATCATAACATGGAATAAAGCTACCATAGCACACTGATATGTTGCGCCAACATTCTTCAACCCAAACGGCATGACCTTGTAACAGAAAGTTCCCCACTGTGTAACAAAAGTACTCTTCTCCATGTCTTTGGGAGCCATTTTGATTTGGTTGTAACCGGAGAAACCATCCATGAAAGAGAAAACTTTGTGCTAAGCGGTGTTGTCAACTAGGACATCGATACGTGGAAGCGGAAAGTCGTCTTTTGGGCTCGCCCTATTCAGATCTCGATAGTCTACACACATGCGTACTTTACCATCCTTCTTAGGTACAGGCACAACATTTTCAACCCACTGTGGATAGGAAGTAACGACTAAGAAACTGGCATAGAATTGCTTCATGACTTTGGCTTTAATTTTCTCAGACATTTCGGAACGCATACGGCGAACTTTCTGCTTTACAGGGAGAAAACCTTCTTTCGTTGGTAGTAGGTGCACCACAATGTCGATATCTAAACCTGGCATGTCTTGGTAAAACTAAGCAAAAATATCAATGTAATCTCGCAGCATCTAGATCAATCTCTCTTTAACATTGTTCTCAAGACCCGCTCCTATCTTGATTTGTTTTCTGTTTTTGTTGGCACCTAGATTCACAACCTCGACCGGTTCTTCATGCGTCTGTATAGCCCTTTTCTCCTGATGTAGTAGTCTAGCAAGTTCTCCCGGCACTTCAAAATCTTCCTCACCTTCGTCTTCAGCTTGGTAGATTGGATTACTGAATTCATATTTAGCAATAGCAAAGTCGTTATCGACGGGATCCAGAGTAAATGTAGATCTGCAGTTTATTACTTAGGTGTGTGTAAGAACATGTAGCTTTTGAAAAGGTGATAAAGTAAAAGGAAAGACAGAGAGAACAATATTTGAATGCAAAAGTCCAATGATTTATTGAATGAAAATATGTGAATGATAAATAATAACCCTCACAAATGAGACATTGTGCCTCGGGCAAGGCACTAGGCTTAAAGTCTTGTTATACGAAACTATAAAGCTTAAAAGAATAAAACAGAAAAAAATTACTGCTGTCCAAAGGAGATTGGCATAACATCCTTAGTCATCCAATTGTTGAGTTCATCGCCGGTAATAGGGTAGATCTAATTGTTGATATCGAAGTACCATCATCGTCTTCTATAGAATGAACTTCATTCTTGTTGATGCGGAAGGGAGGTCCACCAACACGTTCGCGGTGTATCATCTTCTGACCTTTGGAAGTGAAGCCTAAAACAATTTTGTCAGATTTGAATGGAAATTCGGGTAACTGACCCCCAAACAGTACAACCTCCTTCTTCAACTACATCTCTGGCGTCTTTCAGCGAGGCCATCTTTGGTGGAACTCTAGTAATCTTAGGAGTGACAGGAGAGTCGACAGGCATGACTCGTGGAACTACTTCGAAAGCTAGACAGGGAATCTCGATAAATTCTCCTTCTATTTCGATGTATCGGAATGACTGCAGATGGCTTACCATTTACTCTTCTTCTCCGCACCCTGTGACGATCTTCCCCTTCACTGGGTACTTCAACTTCTAATTCATGGTAGAGGTAACAATGCCTGTCCCTGTATCCAAGGGCGTCGGAGTAGGCAAGAATAAGCTGGACGAATATCCATCACAAAGAAAGTAGAGTCAAAAGTATGGGAACCCACATTGATCGACAAGTTGAGCTCTCCAAGTACTGCTTTCTTTGAACCATCAAAAACTCTTACGATTATGTCACTGGGTTTCATGACCACTTCTTTAGCATCGAGTCTGTTGAGAGCACTCTTCGGTAGGACATTCAGAGTAGAGCCAATATCCACCAATATGTGAGACAACATAGTGCCCTTAAACCCTATAGAAATGTGCAAGGATTTGTTGTGTTTCTTTCCGACAGGAGTTAAATCAGCATCATAAAAGCCCAAACCATTATGTGCGGTCAGGCTAGCAATATAACTTTCGAATTGGTCAGCAGAGGTGTCTTGCGGTATATGAGCATTCTTCATAAACTTCACCAAGGCTTTAGCATGAGCCTCAGAGCACAACAATAGTGCTAGCATGGAAATCACGAGGTTTGTCCCAACTGCAAGACAACATTATAATCTCTCTTCTTAATAATCTTCAGGATCTCCTCCATCTCTTGCTTGGAGGTGTCTTCAGCAACTTCCTTTGGTACTTCCGTCTAAGCAGGTTGAGTCACTTTCTCTTTTCCCTGAGCCTCAGGAGTTGGTTCAACAGTAGGAATGCGAACTGGTGCAGTAGTGTCTTTTGGAGGAGAGATATCTGGAGAAAAAACTCTTCCGGTCAATATCAGGACTAGCAGCTTCAGTAATACTGTCTTCGATGGTCAATGGTTCTTGCTTGACACCATAGTAGTAAACTTCGGCTCCATAATTCTAAGGTATAACTTTGTTAGAGGAATATGGAACTGTTCTGGGCGAGGTAATAATCAGAGGTGCCACTCTAGGTGCAGGATCGACATAGGTGATCCTTATTGTGTTCACATCGGCATATTCTTTGGGATAATCATCATCTCTCCATCTGGTTGCTTTGATGTTTTCGATTGCAATCTTGTAGTTTTCAGGGGTGGTATATTTCACCATGAAATCGAACTTTCCACTTGGCTACCCCAAGGTATCCCAGACTTCTGGTATGGCTTCTTCTACGCTTACGTCTTAGATTTTCAAGCTTTTGGAAACATCTTCGCACAAACTCTCTACAGACATAGTTTTCATGAACATTACTTCTCGATTGTCTATCAGGCGCTGAACACCTCTTTTCAACCAGGCACATCCATTGGGCTCGGACGCGCCGTAACGGTAGTTGTAAAAACATCTTAGAAATAAGCCGGCTTGTAGAAGATTCTTCTTAACAGTCATCAAGGGGGTAGTCAACTCATTCACAACAAAGACATATGAGTCGTTATCATTGGTGTTGGTACTCTTGCCATGATCGGGCATAGGTGCGTTGATCACATTCAGGGTTTCAGCAGGAGGGTCAAATTCAATTTCCCGAGCTTCAATCATGTCTTAGATCTTGTTCTTCAGGGCCCAATAGTTGTTGGTGTCGTGCCCTAGGCTTTTGGAGTGGTATGCACACCTTGCATTAGGATTGTACTTCGGAGAGGCTGTATTTACATGATGAGGAGGATCTCTTAAAGTAATCAACTCTACTTTCAACATGTGTTGTAATGCTTGAGACAACGACATGTTCATCTTCGTAAACTGTCTTCTTGGTGTGTTCTGTCTACGCATATTGTCTTATTGAGGTTGCACTGGCTCTCCTGACCATACACATCATTGGCTTCTTTCTTCCCACCAAAAGATCTCTTCATAGAATTTGAAGAGGTCTCGACTTGAATCTTTCCACTCTTGATTCCAGCTTCAATACATTCGCCTATCAATATCAACTCGGTGAATCCAGTTGAGGAATTTCCATTCAGATGATTGAAGAATGGGCCTGTCAGCGTTCTCATGAACATGTCAACCAATTCCCTATTAGACAAGGGTGGCCAGACTCTTCTTGCTAGATCTCTCCATTTCTGTGGGTACTTGTTTGCGGTAAAAAGTGACGAACAAGGGAATCGAATCGGAAATCGAATCTTAAGCTCAAAAAATTTACTATTTTGATTTGTTTTAAAAAAGATGCCGCGAGCATCAAGCTTTATTGTTTCTAAAACAAGAAAATGAGATGAAAAAGGGGAAAGCTGAAATACCCTAAATAAATAAAGATATGCAATGCGACTAGCGTGAACTAGACGCAACGCATTGGAGAGAGACCTGAGTAAGAGAGTTTGTTATATAAAGGGAAGGTTTTAGCACCCTATATATATATAGTTATCTATAACATCATTTGTATATATGAATATTTTTGATATGTTTGTGTGTTTTAATTTGCTATTCTATTCTTGGGAAAGTTTCTCCATTGGGTTTAAGAAAGGTAGGTTAGATGGGGTCCTAAGTTTTATTATTATTATGCTCGCAAAGATCATTGGGATCCTCTGCATACATATCCCCTAGTGGGAATCAGAGCATCTGTAGCTCGGATCTAAGGGAGCTATGGTTTGTTTGGTTTGAGGGAGAAAGAAGTATGCTCGCCAAGGATGAGACCTTGTGCCTACGTTTTCTCAAAGGGAGGTTGAGAAAGTCAGAGCAATCGTAGTTCCCACTTATGCTAGTGGAAGCAAAGGGTGTTATTAAGAGACAAAGACAAATATCATCTTAATGAAAAATGTATCTAATCTATTTCATCACATACATTTTTGAAAGGTTGATTGATTGAATCTTTCATCGTAAGTATTAGGTGTTTTGCTTGAGTGTACAAGCGTTACCACTTACGAGTTAAGAAAGATGATTGAATCTTTAACTGTAAGCATTGGTGTTTTCCTTGAGTGTACAAGCATTACCACTTACATTTAAAAGATGTTTTGTTCGAAAAAGTGTTTGAAAAAGTGTTTGATTTGTATGTGATGTTATAGATGAGATACTTCTTCCATAGAGACGATAAATGTCTAAATCTCTTAGGAGAAATTGATTATTGATAGGGGGATTCTTTTAAGAAGTCTGTGGGTCCTTGTATTGTAAGCCCAAGAGGAGGCATTCCGAGGGTCATCGAGGGTCCTTGCATTGTGATCCCAAGAGGAGGCATTTTGAGGGTCATCAAGGGTCCTTGCATTGTGAGCCCAAGAGGAGGCTATAGGGTATGGCTGGCTTTGGCTTTAAGAGTGATTTCACCGGGAAACCATCCTCTTAGGATTCAAGAGTGATTTCACCGGTAAATCATACTCTCAGGGTTCTATCCTAGCGCGGGTGATTCTTTGCATTGGAAGCCCAATAGGAGGCTGTTAAGAGATTTCCAGGTCTCTTTCTTGTTTGATGCCCAAGAGAAGGCTAAACTCAACGAGGGAGTTCTTTTGAATTAAGCCCAAGAGGAGGCTAACGTTACAGCATGGGAGTTGTCTTATACGAAGCCTAAGAGGAGGCTAAAGGGAACCTAGTTGTTAAACTAGTTATTATGTTATAAATGAACAATTATATGAACAATTATATGATAAAGTGTGTGATGTGTATTCACAAGGAGTTTATGAAGAAAATATATAAACAAGTGTATAAAACAAGAAATTAAAGCAAGTGTAACTTGAATATATACAAAAGAGTATGGACTTACACCTTAAGGGAGGCCCGTTGGTTTAAGAGAAGTTTCACCGGGAATAATGCTCCTCTTAATACCAATGGAATCGGTGTATAAACAAGTGGATGAAAACAAATGAACGAAGTTTGTTATACTTGAACATTTACAAAGATGATTGAATATGTACAAGGATTGAATATGTACATAAAAGGGGTGGATATGTTCAAGGAAATAAATATGTACATAGGAGGGTTGGGACTTACACCGTGAGGGAGGCCCATGATCAATTTGAAAGAAATTCGAGGAAAAACCAAGTTCGGTTTATCTTCAAATCAGATCGATCATGGAAAAAAGGTGTGTAAGTTAATTGAAATGTTTTTGAAAAGGTTTGAAAATGATTTTGAAAAGTGAAGGATATTCACAAGTTTTGAAAAAGATTAGGTTTGAAAATCGGAAAGAAAACATTTTTTGAAAAGTATTAAAATACTTAAAACGTCTCATTTTTAACATAATTAAAATATAATAAAAAAGAAAATATTTTTGGATTTTTTTTTGACATAATCATAAAATAGGTATATTAAATGACAAGTGTGCAAAAAATCATCTCAAAATGAGAAGTTTTGATTGGTTTTTGAAAATGTTGAAGTTTGTTGAAAAACTTAAGAAAATTAGTGATAAAAAGAAGGTTTTGGTCCTAAGGAGGTTTGAACCCGGGATCCTTGGCTTAGAAGTGAAAATTTTTACCACTAAGCCATGTGCATGGCTTGTCATTTAATCACCTTGAATTAAATATATTTGAAAACAAGTTTGAAAAATATTTGAAAACGAATGAAAATGAAGTTTTTGAGAGAGGAGTCAGAGTTTGAAGATGACTCTAAAGCTGAAGGCAAGAGTCAGAAGTTGAAACTTCTGAAGGAGAGTCAGAAGTTGAAGCTTCTGAAGGAGAGTCAGAAATTGAAGCTTCTGAAGGTGAGACAGAAGTTGAAGCTTCTGAAGGTGAGTCAGAAGTTGAAGCTTCTGAAGGTGAGTCAGAAGTTGAAGCTTCTAAAGGAGTTAGAGTCAGAAGAAGAAGCTTCTGAAGGTGAGTCAGAAGTTGAAGCTTCTAAAGGAGAGTCAAAAGTTGAAGCTTCTGAAGGAGTTAGAGTCAGAAGATGAAGCTTCTGAAGGTGAGTCAAAAGTTGAAGCTTCTGAAGGAGTTAGAGTCAGAAGATGAAGCTTCTGAATTAGTTAGAGTCAGAAGATGAAGCTTCTGAAGGAGTTAGAGTCAGAAGATGAAGCTTCTGAAGTAGAGTTTGAAAAAAAGGCCCCAGGAGGATTCGAACCTTGGGCCTTAGGCAAGGAATGACTTAAGAGCGTGCTGGCTTGCCACTGGGGTGGCTGTTATATCCGGTTATGAAACAACAACGATTAAATATAAGATAAAACAAGAATTTGAATTTTCAAGAATTTGAATTTTCAGAAATCAGAGAGTTCAAAGTTTAAGTGACTTACCTCTTGAAGCTGAATTCGAATTCCTTGCTGGAGGTTTTCCAAAGATGTTTTGATGATTGTTATAGCTTCAGTGATGATTATGGAAGGTGTTGATGTGCTTACCTTGGATTGAAATGGTCTGGATTGTTCCATCTAAGTCCAACTGTCACAGCTTGAAGTGTGATTCAATTTTGATGTTGGATCTGTTACAGATGTGTTCTAGGTGTTTGGATCACTTCTATGAAGTATATGGATGATGTTTAAAGTGAAAGATTGAAGCTTGCACGAGTGGAATGGAAGTTTGGTGGTTAAGGCTCAATTTGCAAGTTTATGATGCTTGGATATGATTTCTGAGTTTGGAGATTTTTTTGGGATGGATAAAGGATTCTAACAACTTTCTAATGATGCTTAGAAAGCATTTGAAGCCTAAGATTGCTCAGAAATTGCAAGACTTGGAATTTGCAAATTCTCCCACTTAAAAAACTTGAAACATGAAAAACAAGAAAGAAAGAAGGAAAGCTTGGTTTATGATGCTTTAGTATGATTTTGAATGAATAAGTGACCTCTATTTATAGGCCAAAAGTTCTGAATGACAAGGGCAAGAGATTGGCTTGAAATTGAACAACTTGCCTTAAAGGGCAAGAAAGACATTTTTGCTATAAATACACATGGAATATTCTTTTAACCATGGTTAAAATCTCACTTGATCTTATCTTACTCTTAATTATTATCATCTGATATTCATCAGTTATAATCTATCCAATTTGATGACAAGGCTTCTAGAAGGAAGAATTTGTGAAAAATGGCCTATAAACTTGAAAAATGACTTGTAAAATATGGTTATGGAACTCAAAGTTTCAATTTCAAAACCCTAGCTTCACAAAGTGTTTTTTTCAAGTTCTTGGACATTTTGGAAAGCTTGTAACAAGATCTACAACTTTCATGTTGATTTTTTCTTGAATCAAAATGGATCTAGGTGAAAAATGGCCATGAAAGTGAGGAAAAACCATGTTTTTAACACTTGAAAAATTTTCTAAGTGTTAGAAAAATTTCAATTTTGACTTTTTTGTTGACTTTTGTACATTTCTTGATTTTTTATGGTCATGATGGATAATTTGAAATGATTTTATGATTGGAAAAATTTGGATTTGAAAAAGTTGACCAAAAGTCAAAGTTTGACCTTTTTTGAACAGTTGAATTTTCATCAGATGATTCAGAATTTGTCTGATGATCAATCATGGATTTTGGAATATTTTGAACCAAGAAATTAGGTCAATATGTTTCATTTATGATGTTAAGATCAATCTCCAAGTAAATAGGTCATTCATTGAGCAGAAAGTCAATGATTCACTATCTTCGATCAAAACCCTAATTGGTCGATTCAAGGTAGATCATGAGAAAATGTTAGGAATTTGAAGATCAAATGTTGATGATTGATTAAGATAGATCAATTGAGGTGAGTTTAGACTCAAACCCTAATTGATCACATCTTGTTTAGATGAAATTTTTTATAAAACCCTAATTTGGCTTCAGGAGTACACACGATCTATCCTTTTCTGAAACTGTTAGTGATGCAATGATGCATATGTGAATGATATGATGTGGTATCTTAGTTAAAAAATTAGGGTATGACAGTACTCTTTGAACTTCTCATCACGACCCATAGACATACTCTGTAGTTTCATACGGGTCGGTGCCAATTCAGCATTGTACTGGTACTATTTGTAGAAACCATTTGCCAACTTATTCCAAGTATGAATGTGAGTATTATCTAGCTGATAGTATCATTCTAACTGTGCTCCAGATAAACTCTCTTGAAATAAATGCATCCATAATTTCCTGTCAGCAGTGTGGGGTTGAATCTTCTGAACATAGGACTTCAAATGAAGTTTCGGACAAGAAATGCCATCATACTTAGCAAAAGTAGGAACCTTGAACTTGCGGGGAATGACCACTCTAGGAACCAAACTTAAGTCGTCGAATTTCAGTCCTGACATTTTCAAATTTTCCAAAACATTTAGACGGTCTTCGCGTTACTTATACTTCTCGTTGTCAGGAGGATATTGCTTGCTCATATAGTCTTCTCCTTCTTCTTCTTGAGACTCATGATGGATTCCTTAATTTTGGCCTTGACACTTCCTTCAGTTTCGCCACTCTTTTATGATAATTCAAGATGTCTAACTACCTTGACCGGACCTCTGAACCTTTTCCCCATGTTGAGAATACCAGCGATCTTCTTCTTTTTCTTTTTGATGATGAGCTCCTTCAGATCTTTTTGTCCTTGGGCCAAGTTGGTGAACATCTCTTGGAACTGAGCGTTTTGAGCCTGGAAATCTTTGACAGTTTGTTCGAGAACCATATTCTACTGAAATAAATAGCGAGAGAATATGAAAACCGTTCTTCAAAGTACCTGTTATGAAATGATTTTCTATGATATGCAATGCAATGTTTTCAAGAACCTTAGGAATTTAAATTTGGTAAACAAGCACGAACAAACTTTTATTAATTTGATTAGTAATACAAAATAAAGTTTAAGTTCAAAAATAAAATTCCTAATGCTTAGGCCTGCCATGAGAGCTTTCTCTTTGTGTTGACGTAGGTGTTAATGTTATGTTCCTCGTGAAGTAGCTTTGTCAGCTCCAATACTCTTTTCTCGCTTGCATAGCACTGGGCTTTGAAGGTATCCCTTTCTTCTTTAAGTTGAATCTAGGATCTCTTCAATTCTTCGAAATCGGTATGCATGTTTGGATGGAGAATGGTATAAGACTCAACACCTTCGGCAACAGGTTCCATAATTACAGGTAGGGCGGCAGCATATAGAATCATGAGATTTTAAGCGCAAGCCCGCACCCATTTGAGGTAAGATTCCCAAGGAATGGAATTTTTATGCCCCTAGGTCTTGGTATCAGTTTTCTTCACCATTCCCCAAGCACGCACAAATATTCGACGATAACCTTGAAGATCGTTGTCGTAGTCAAATACAATTCCTTGGATGAGAATATCATGAGGAACGTTTCGTCGAGCATAACCAAAATGTCGTAGCACTAATCTTGGGTTGTATGTGATACCTCTTCTTATGCCAAAGAGTGACACATTAGGGAATTCACCATATCTATCAATAAAAGTGAAGGCTTATTGAGAGTAGAGACACCAACGGATATCTGAGTGACAGAGTGACATCAATCTTTGAGATTATTTCAGACCTTGTTCATTCTTCATTACTGATCGGGGAATGTGCGAAATAAACCACCTGGATAATAATAGTATGCAACACATGAGAGTTCCTTGTCTTTTCATAGTACGAGTGTGAAGAGAATGCGGGATATCTCTGAGTAAGGTAGGCACAAGATTATGAGTGAGGAATATCTTGCTGGTGTTCGTGTCTATGAATTGATCTGGATTAGGGAATAACACTAAACCATAGATTAGCAAGGCCAACATGTCTTCGAAAGCGTGGAAACTCATAGCCCTTAAGAATACTCGAGCCTTATTTATCAGAAACTTAGCAAGCAAACCCTTAACTCCACTTATTGTTTCCCAATTAGCTTCAATGTCTGACCGTTTTAGATGTAAAGTTGTTGCAATGTCTTCAAACCTCTGAACTTTTTCTGAACTGATGAAAGGTATCTGATCAAGGATAGATGTACCAACTGATAATCTGGGAAAGTAAAGCAGTGATGTTTCGAATCAAAGAACTAGAATACGAAACCCATCATATCTTCTATAAAACCAGATATAACACAATCGAGTAGGTAACCATGCCTTTTGATGAACTGAGCATGATCAAGGAACTTGTGAGACTAACTCCTTGAGTTGAGAAGGAATACCCACGAAGTTGATTCAGATAGTCTTCCAGGAAGCCATAACCCTATAACACAAAGCAAAGATAAACCCCTAGGTCCTTGAAATGGTTAGAAATGTTAAGATGATATGATGTTATGATGTCATGATGGCACGTTATGATGTCATGATGTCATGTTTAAGGCTTGCATGAGGTATAGGTGTCTATCCTACTAGAGTTTAAGTTGGTTCAACCTATCCTACAATAGTAACTAGGTTCTAGGAATCTCATATCACAGATCTTTCTCGCAGGCTTTATTTCAATACGACTACCAAATGGTCGACCGAAACATCCCGAAAATCGAATCTCAATGAGCGTAGCATCGAGTATCAACCAACCTCAGTCTAAACTGAAGCCGACTATCTCACTACCTTCTAATGGCTAAGATGGGTCAATTAGGGTTCTAAAAGTTTAGTTAATGCTTGATGACACCACACAGATGCCAAATATTTCCTCAACTGAACATGAGGAACATCAGGACATCCAAAGTGTCGCACTAATCGTAGCCATTGTTTTAACCATTTCGGTCTACACCGGAAAGTCACGATGATCTATTGCTACTTACCTAAGGAAACCTGGATCTGGGTGTAGGATCCCCCACAAATATAACACACAAGCAACCCTTAAAAGTAAAGCATACAAAACAAACAGAAAGCGAGTAAAAGTGATCTAAAGCCCTAAGGTAACCTCTCTTTGGGTGTTCTCCCTAGTAGAGTCGCCAGTTCTGTAACACGGTGGGAGAAATGACTTGTTTGTTTTGCGTTTTATCGCAAATGTTGCAGATAGCAAGAGTCACCACCGACTTTTGTTTTATCTAATAAAGGAAAGGTGAAAAGAACAGGAAAGACCTTTGGTAGATTCTGAGTACGGGAGATAATTATGAAAAGGGAAGGTATTAGCACCCTTTCCATCCGTAGTTATCTACGGGCTCTTAATTGCTTAGCGCACTTTTGAAATTTTTCTTTCTGTGTGTATGTGATTTGAAAAGTATTTTGCTTTGACTTTGTAATGATTCTTGTATCAGTCCTCAAGAATGTATACGAAGTGTTTGGAAATGTTTCTTTGAAAGTGTCAAGCTTTGTAATGATTCTCGTTGAAATGTATACAAAGTGTTTGTTTGAAATTATTTTGAAAAGAGTGTGAGGTGTGAAAAGTATTTGTTTTAATTGGAGCAAGCAATGTAGAGTCTTTATTACCTACTCAAAAGGTCGCTCTTGTTATTTTTCTTCTCCTTTAGGACAGCGTTATCCATACCATTAGTTGGTAGGTAAATTTATCCGTTGGATGTGAAGGGACAGGCGTAGGGTAATTGAATGGTCATTGAAGGCAACATTCTAAGGATACCTTAGCATTTCGAAGAGACGAACATCACTTATTCATAGGAAAAAATTGAGGGACGAGATCATATATTCATAGGCAATATCAAGGGTCATCGTGGGACTATGATCTTTATATCGAAGGGACTATGATGATGTTATTCGTAAGCGTCTTTGCTAATGGTACCTCTACGTTCGAGGGACATGACCATTGTTTCGTAAGGCAACAAGAGAGGATACCCTAGAGGATGCAAGTGTGAAGAGTGTGTTCAATTCAGATATGTTATCTTTGAAATTAGGGTTATCTAACAGTTGATTTAATCTTGCCATACAATCCTATTACCCATACATCTAAGTAGTGTATATACAGTTTATAAGAGAGGTGCGGAAAGTAAAAGTGCCGAAAATAAACCCTATGCTATTACAAGGCTTTGGGACAGTTACATTATTGGAGGTGCGGAAAGTAAAGTTCGAGAAATTAAATCCACACTATTACAAAAATAACCTTGCGACCTACACATCGATTTCTAGAATTTAAAATGCGAAAAAAGTAATAAATAAATAAAAGAAAAATAGTTTTGATTTGATTTTAATTAGGAAAACAAATTAAAGTTTAATTTTAAGGTTAATTAAACAATTAATTTAATTTAAAGAAAAATAAAATATTTTTTGGTGTAAAAAATAAAATAAAGATTTTTATGACCTAAGTCTAAAGGGAAAAATATCTTTGTGATTATTTGTGTATTTTAAAAAATATTAGAAAATAAAATTAATTGAAAAAAGAAATTAGAAAAGAAAATATGAAAATATGAAGAAAAATGGTTAGTGAGAAATTTGGCAAAAATATGTACAACCCTAGGGATCGAACCCAAGACCTTGTGGTTACCAACGCGTGGCTCCAACCATCTGAACAATGTGTGCTAGCTGTTATTGGAATGGAAAACAAATAATATATAATAAAACAGAATTTCAAAATATATTTTTTTAAAAACGCGCGTCAAGGTTTTTCGTCCCCAAATTCAAATTTCTGGTATCTTTACCGACGACTAATCCGTGGGTAAACCTTTTACCTACGGCCACGTTTGTAGCTTTAGCACCTGCAACTTTCAAAAATCAAGAATACGCAATATAAATTAAAGGTGAGACCATGGTTCAACTAGAAATTTCCTTCTGAGCACAACGATACCATCAATTTGGTCCAATTTTACCTCTAACTAGGTTTCCCTAATTTGAAGCTTTGAAACCCTAATAATGGCGTAATTCGATCCCGACACTTAAACTCAAATCGGTCCATCCAGATAGCTTTCAAACCTCATTCTAAGCATGAATATATAATCGAAACATGTTAAATATGCGTGTATGTATGAAACCAAAATTGAAAGAAAAATGTGCAAACTGTGATCTTAAAATCGAGTTTCAAGAGGTGCTGGTGATCTGTGATGTCTTAGAACGATTCAGAGAGCTCCAAGGAATGTTGTTTGATGCTTGAAATGGCCTGAATCAAAGAAAATTTTGGTTTTTCACTTGCTTGAAAGCCACAGTTTTTCTCAAGTTTGATTAGGGTTCTTCAGTCTCCCAACATTCGTCCTTGGCATCTGGAATTCTTGTCAATATATAGAGGACTGAATTAGTTTAAGAATTGTGTCAAGAATATATTGCATTGATGGAGAAAATATTTAATTGGAAATTGATTCAAAACTTTCTATTTTTGGATCAATCTTGCACCAATCAAGCTTGCAATGATTTGCTTGAGCTCCAAGGCAAATCTTTGATTAATTAAATGCGCCTCTTGCCATTTAATTGGTATTTTATTTGGTTTATTTTGAATGTAAATGAATAAAAATCAAAAATAAATGAAAGAAAAATCATGGCCATGATACAATGGGGTTAGAGGCCCTCTAACTTGTTATATCCACGTTCACACTTCAAAAATTAGCCCCATTAACTCAAAAAGTCCAAATTACTCAATTGATATTTCATGCATTTCTTCAAAATTTCCATTTTTGCCCAAGCCATAACTTGCTAAATTTTTATCATTTGGAAGTGGTCTTGGGCTTTTTAGAAAGCTTAAGATATCCTATAAGTGCTCCTTTTGGTTTCATCTTCATTGAAGTTTCCATGTTCATGTACACTTCTTTGGAAAAAGATGACTCTTTGTTGACTTCTAGAAGGACCTATAATGTCTTGATCCATAACTCTCAAATGAAGGATTTTTGGGCAAAGCTTGTGAGAGACAAAGTTGTAGAGAATTTAAAATTCCCTTTAAAATGATCTTTGGTGGAAAAATTTCTAATTAAGTATGTGAAAGTTATGCTTGGTCAAAGTTCTGTTGACTTTTCATCATGAAACCCTAATTTAGAAACTTTGACTTTGATCAATTCTTTGATTTTCTTGATGAATCATGATAAACCCTTGATCAAATGATGAATGTGACTTCAAAATCTTGATTTTTACCAAAAATTATGAAGTTTGATTGTATATGGACCACAATTGACTTTTTGTCTAATACAACTAATTTTCAACCATCTGAGCAATTGACTGAGTAAACTTGAGTTATGAGGCTTGAAACTTGACATGGGGGTACCTTGAGACATGTGAGGAGGCATGGTTCTCACTTGAGGCAATAGAAAATATTCTTGACTTGAGATAAACAAGACCCTAATTGTGGGTTGAACGCTTAAGAGAGGGTTCATCTGGTCAACCCTTGAGGAGCTCTTGAGTATGAAGATGTGTATTGACTTGAAAATAGGAGGGAAAATTTTGGGGTATAACAGACCTATTTGTGGAAAGCTAGACAAACATGACCAAAACTTATGTACTTCTTGAAGAGAGAAGATAATGATGCTGGAACAAGAAAGTTAAATTCAAAGACTTCATGCTGGAGTGAGGATTTTGAATTGTATTGTTCAGCCTACAATTAACACAGAGAAAAGATTGTCAAAACCTTCATGCGGGAGTGAAGCTATCGATATAGTAACTTATGTGCTTATGTGTTTCCATTTTGGTCTGTGATTGGTCACCATTTCTAGTAAGTTTTCGCACCTTTTTCCGACAAGAATTCATAGTTTGGTAACACTAAACGGTAGTTGCACGTATGTTTAGAGTAAGTTTTCGTATTTCTTTTTGTGTGATGTCTTTGTGTCTTATTGTCCTTTAAGTGTTAAAAAAGTACCATTTTATGCTGTGCTTAGTAGTGTTGATGTTCAGGTTGATACATGGGAGAATAGGAACTTTTGGCGCACACAGGCGGATGAAATGGAACCGGAAAAGCAATTTTAAGAGGTCAACACGGGCCCCCGTGTGTAGCAACACGGCCCGTGTTGAAAAGTGCCTGGAAAGTGGATTTTGTGCCAGAAACAGAGCCTGCACACGGTCACCCGTGTGCAGGAACACGGACCGTGTTGATCAAGCGAGCTGAAGTGTGTTTGCACTGAAGGGCAACACGGGCGCCCGTGTGCAGGAACACGGCCCGTGTTGCGGAGCGCGTGCTGATTCAAATTTCTGATTTTTTGTACATCCAAGTTAATTCATTAAGGGTATTTTTGACACTTGGCTGGGGGCAGAAGGAGAGGACACTATAAAGACATCTTTAGGGCAAGAAAGAGAGTATCTTTTGATTGGAGAAAAATAGAGATTAGAGGACAAATTGGATTGGAGAAGCAAGGTGACGACTGACGGAGAACTTCAAGGTGTCACCATTGAAGATCAAAGTCTAAGTTCTTGTAATGTCAATTCCTTTTAATTTGTTAATCTTGAATTCTATGAATAACTAAATTCCCCACTTGCTAGGGGTTGGTTCTAATTTGGATCTTGTAATGATTATGAATCCTTAGTTTTTCAATTCAGATATTATGTTTCTTCAATTTAATTATACAATGATTTTATGCATTCTCTTTCGGAACAATTGAGATTGACTTATGACTGATGAATATAGGACTATATTTGTTAGGGTTTGTGTATAATTTGGTTATAGTAGATATCTCCTAGGACTAGGGATACCCTATGATTATCATATATGACCTTGATATTGATTTACTTGAATGCATTATTATTCTTCTTGGGTATAGGGATTAATTTGCATGTTCAAGGGTTTTTCTCTAAGGACTTAGGAAAAACACTATAGAGGTTGATAATTGAAGTAACATAGATTTTTGAAAGAAATTGGGAATAATAACCTTTATAGGCCAAATTGACCGAACCAGTCCCTAGCTTGTTTAATTAAAAGAAAGTTACTTATTTTACATTGTCTTGTGTAGAGAATTTTCAAACAACAAACTTCTAGTTTTGTCTACTTGATAAGACGATATTTCGTATTTGCTTTGCAATCCTTGAGATCGATATTCGTGAGTTAAAATCACTAAAACTACATCGACAAAATAGTACACTTGCTATTTTCCGATCAAGTTTTAGGCGCCGTTCTTGGGGATTGCCAAAATCGAATTGAATTCTAATCAATTGGAATTTTATTGCTCGCAATTAAAATTATTTTATGTTTAATTGTTTTGAAATTTGGTGTGTGCTAATCTTTGTCTAATCTTGTATGCGGTCGGCCTCAAAATTTCCTTTGACGAGAGATAGAAAGAACGCTTCACGCTCGCGGAAAAAGGCTAGAGAAGCAAGGCGTAAAGAGATAATACAGAGGAAGAAGTAATTGTTCATTCAGAAGAATCAGACTCGGAGACAGACACACTTTCGGACACTATGGGAGACAATCCTCCACAAGAGAGATTGATGGGTGACTACGGAGCAACCAATGCACCAGCTGGTAGACACACCATTGTCAACTAACCGGTGAATGTTCCTAATTTTCAGCTCCACCCGAGCACTGTCACTCAGCTAGAAAGAAGATCCTTCTCTGGGAGGGTGAATGAAGATGCAAACAAGCATCTGCAACGTTTTCTGACTATGAGCACCACATTGAAGATAGATGGTCATACTGAAGAGCAGAAAAAGTTGCGGATGTTCCCATTCACATTGGCCGATGAAGCAGAAGAATGGTTCTATTCTCTTCCAGCTGGTAGCATCACAACATGGGAAGAGATGGAAACCGCTTTCTTGAATGAATACTTTCCAGCTTCAGTATTCATTAGGAAGAGACATGAAATACTGAATTTCAAACAAAAGGAGGGTGAATCACTGGGCGACTCGTATAAGAGGTTCAAGAGACTTCTAGTGGCGTGCCCAACGCATAATCTGGATCACACTGAACAAATGCAAACTTTTGTTAATGGGTTGAGAATTCCAACGAAGCAGCTGATTGACACAGCATCCGGTGGCTCATCTAACTTCTCAACAGCCACTGGTATCAAGAAGATTATTGAAGCAATCGCTGCCAACGAACACTTGGAATTATATGACAGAGTTGCTAGCAAACCAGAAGGAGCGATAGACTTGAAATTGGATGCAAATAAGCAACTCAAGATGGAAGAGAAGATAGCTGCAGAAGTGGAGAAAAAGTTAAAAGCAATGAATATCACCACTCAGCAAGTAGCAGATACAACAAACCCAAAGTGTTGTTTGTGATATTTGTGCGAGACCGTTTGATGACTCATTGTTTCGCAACTCCTCAGCAGTTGAAGAAATCAAGTTCTGAGCGAGAACAATCCGTACTCCAACACATATAATCCTGGTTGGAGGAACCATCCAAACTTTGGATGGAGAGACCAAAAAGGGAACACTCAGCAGCAAGGTCAGGGACAATACCAAAATCAACAGCAGCAACAACAACAGGCTCCAAAGAAAGCGGATTGGGAGTTAGCTATTGAAAAAATGGCAGCTCACAACATTCAGTTTCAAGATGAGACCAGGAATAATCACAAGAATACTTCAGCCTCTATTAAAAATCTAGAGGTCGGATGGGACAAATAAGCGACAATTGGCGAATGTACAAGCACACGGTGGGTTGCCTAGCTCAACTGTGACAAATCCTAGGGACAACCAGGGAGTGAAGGCTGTAGTAACCAGAAGAGGTAAAGCTGTTGAAGATGCTGAGAAAGAGGTCATTGAGGAAGAGTTGCTTGAAGTGGATCTTGAGATTTGTGAGAACAAGGAGAAAGCTGAAGAGGTAACAACACCGGTGGTGGAAAAGAAAACCTAAGGATTCAAATCCTAAGGTTATTCTTCCTTATCCAGAGAGCCAAGAAGAAGGATGCCAATGAGAAGAATTTTGAAAAATTCTTGGAGTTGTTCAAAAGCGAGATAAACATTCATTTTCGAGGCTTTAGAACAAATGCCTATTTATGAAAATTCATGAAGGACATCATATCAAAGAAGCGGTCCTTTGGCCCAACCCGTGGTGTTAATCGAACGATGTAGTGCTATTCTGCAGGACTAAAGATTCCTCGAAAAGAAAGATAGAGGTGCAGTCACTATTCATTGTGAAATAGGTGACCGAACATTTAAAAAGGCTCTCATTGATCTTGGTGCAGGAGTGAGTCTCATGCCACTCTCAATATACAAGAAGCTGGGTATCAATTCTGTAAAAGATACAAGAATGACTTTGCAATTCGCGGACAACTCGATGAAAAAACCGCATGGGATTGCAACTGATGTTCTGGTAAGGATTGATAAGTTTGTTTTTCCTGTAGATTTTGTTGTTCTGGACATGCCTGAAGATGAGGAAATTCCCATAATTTTGGGAAGACCTTTTCTTGAAACTGGACGGGTGATGATAGACATGGAAGAAGGAACGATGACACTCAAAGTCTATGATGAGGTGTTGAAAATTAATGTTAGAGACTCAATGCGGTTTAAAGAAGAGATAGGGACAAGCAAGAACATTGAAGTCTTTGGATCGTTTTATCGGATCCATAGATTATACATCACCGAATTACCTCTTGAAAGGGTGTTGAGTCAATCGATCTTCGAGAAAAATGAAGAAACAGATGAAAAGGAAGCCGAAGTCATAGATATGATGGAAGTTCAACCAAAATGGAATAAGCCTGGACCACACCGGTGGGAAGACTTACGCCAACCATCATCTTCTGAAGAAAATAAGGAAGTAAAAAAGGGGATAGAGTTGAAGCAGTTACCTGAAAACTTGAAATACATTTTTCTTGACTCATAAGAGAAATGTCCTGCTATTATCAATTCGTCCTTGAAAGAGATACAAGAAGAAGTAAGTCTAAAGAAGCACAAGAGTGCGTTAGGCTGGGCAATTGAAGATTTAAAAGGCATTAGCCCCACCGTTTGCATGCATAAAATCTTAATGGAAGATGATCAGAAACCGGTAGTACAACCGCAGAGGAGACTCAATCCAGCTATGAAAGAGGTTGTGCGCAAGGAGGTGGTGAAATTGCTAGATGCAGGCTTGATTTACCCCATCTCTGATAGCTCTTGGGTAAGTCCTGTACATGTCGTGCCAAAGAAAGGAGGAACAACTGTAATAAAGAATGAGAAGAATGAGCTGATTCCGACTCGCACTGTTACCGGGTGGAGAGTGTGCATAGATTACAGAAGATTGAACACAGCCACCAGGAAGGATCACTTCCCGCTACCTTTTATTGATCAGATGTTGGAAAGGTTGGCAGGACATGATTATTATTGCTTTTTGGATGGGTATTCGGGCTACAACCAAATTGCAGTAGCTCCAGAAGACCAAGAGAAGACCGCGTTCACATGTCCTTATGGTATTTTTGCATATAGGAGAATGCCTTTCGGACTGTGCAATGCACCGGCTACTTTCCAAAGGTGTATGACATCCATTTTTGATGACATGCTTGAGAAGAACATGGAAGTGTTCATGGATGACTTTTCGGTGTTTGGACCTTCTTTTGATGAATGTTTGGTGAATCTGTCAATGGTATTGGAGAGATGTCAGCAGACCAATTTGATCCTCAATTGGGAAAAGTGCCATTTTATGGTGAAAGAAGGGATAATGATAGGCCACAAAATTTCTCATCGAGGAATTGAAGTGGATAAAGCTAAAGTGGAGGTAATTGCCAATTTACCCCCACCTGTGAATGAGAAAGGAATCAGGAGTTTCTTGGGACACGCGGGATTCTACCGCAGGTTCATTAGAGACTTCTCGAAGATTGCAAAACCATTGACAAGTTTGTTAGTGAAAGACACTCCGTTTGTATTCGATGCAAAGTGTGGGGAAGCCTTCACTACACTGAAGAATAAATTGGTGACCGCCCCTGTAGTTATTTCTCCTGACTGGTCTCTACCCTTTGAGATCATGTGCGATGCAAGAGACATAGCAGTAGGAGCAGTTCTTGGGCAAAGAAAAGAAAATCTCTTGCATGTAATCTACTATGCAAGTCATGTTTTGAATTCCGCCCAAATGAATTATGCAACTACCGAGAAAGAGCTGTTAGCAGTTGTGTATGCCTTCGACAAATTCAGTCCTATCTTTTGGGGACGAAGGTAATTATTTATCTTGACCATGCTTTAAAATACTTGTTTTCTAAGCGGAGGCGGCCGAGGCTCTTACGATGGATCCTGCTATTGCAAGAATTTGATCTAGAGATTCGGGATAAAAAGGGGTGTGAAAACACAGTGGCTGATCATCTATCCCGGATGTCACCAATAGTGGAGACGGAAGCCACACACCCCATCAAGGATGAATTCATTGACGAACGAATCCTCGCTGTGATGGGCATCCCTTGGTTTGCAGACTATGCAAACTACTTGGTAGGTAATGTTATTCCTGATGATTTTGACTATAACAAGAAAAAGAAATTTTTGCATGATTGCAGGTTCTACTTATGGGACGAACCTTTCCTGTACAAAAGAGGTGTGGATGGATTGGTTCGGAGATGTGTCCCGGAAGAGGATCAAGAAGATATCCTTAAGGCGTGCCACAACTCTGAATATGGTGGGCATTTCAGTGGAGATAGAACGGCGGCAAAAGTCCTGCAATCAGGATTATATTGGCCTACCTTATTCAGAGACGCACAAAGGATGGTAAATGAGTGTGATAGGTGCCAACGAACAGGGAACATCTCTAAGAGGAATCAGATGCCACAGAAAGGGATGCTTGAGGTTGAACTATTTGATGTGTGGGGGATAGACTTTATGGGTCCCTTCCCACCATCTTATGGAAAAAATTATATCCTAGTGGCTGTAGACTATGTTTCCAAGTGGGTTGAGGCAGTTGCACTACCCACGAATGATGCTAAGGTGGTGGTTACTTTTCTAAAGAACAACATCTTCTCGAGGTTTGGGGTGCCTAGAGCATTAATCGCTGATGAAGGCACCCTTTTTAAACAAGTTGATGGAAAGTGTCAAGAAGTACAATGTCAAGCACAAGATCGCTACGCCATACCACCCGCAGACAAGTGGACAAGTGGAAGTCTCTAATAGACAGATAAAGCAGATACTGGAGAAGACGGTCAATTCTTCAAGAAAGGATTGGTCGATTAAACTGGATGACGCATTATGGGCATACCGAACGGCGTTCAAGACTCCCATTGGAATGTCCCCGTATCAACTAGTATATGGCAAAGCTTGCCACCTCCCGCTTGAACTTGAGCACAAAGCATTTTGGGCTACAAAATTCTTGAATTATGATCTGGCTAAAGCAGGTGAATCACGAATTCTTCAACTCCATGAGCTAGAGGAATTTCGTGATCAAGCCTATGAGAATGCTAAAATGTATAAAGAGCAGACCAGAAAATGGCATGATCAGAGAATACAACAGAAAGAGTTTGGAAGGCAGTTGGTGCTCTTGTTCAATTCGTGCTTAAGCTGTTCCTGGAAAGTTGAAGTCCGGTGGTCCGTCCGTTTGTAGTTCGACGGTATTCCCTCATGGCGGTTGAGATTAAAAATCCGAACAATGAGGATGTCTTCAAAGTGAATGGCCAAGGTTGAAGCCCTATTATACGGGACAAGTACCGGAGCCATTGATCATTTCGTCTCACCGGCGAGGTGGAGTCCGTCGAGCCATGCGGCGTTAAGCGAGCGCCGAGGAGGCAACCTACGTATTTTTACTTTAACGTTTTCTTGTGTTTTTGTGTTATTTTATTGTATTTTTGTAGGATGGTGTAAGACTTGGATCGGTAGAAGCAACTTGAGTCAAAAAGCATTAAGGAAATTCAAAATTGGTGTATATCAGAGAAGAAACACGGGTGCCCGTGTCCTGGCACACGGTCCGTGTTGAGCCGAGACCACAAGAACGCGCAAAAAAAAAAAAGGAGTGCAAAGTCAGAGCTTTCACACGGGTACCCGTGTTCCTACACACGGACCGTGTGGACGGCGTGTTCGACTTTGCAATTTTATCTTCTTTGATTTTAAGTGGACCCCACCTAAATAAAACCTCAATTATAACCTTTCTCTCACTTCATTCTCCCACTTTTCACTCTTCTCCTCCATTGAAACCTAGCCTCAAGAGCTAAACAACTCACTTTTACACCATCACCCACTCATCAAAACACCAAAGTGCTTTTATTAAAGTTGTTCTACTCTTCATGCTCTACACTTTCACCGTTTTAGATTTTAATTTTGGGCAATTTTAATTTTCGAATTTTTGTGTGTTGTGGTTTGTGTTTTGTTCTCTCTTCTTTGTGCAGGAACATCATCATGCCTCCAAAGCGAGTAATCCGGCGTTCCAGTAGGACAGATGATTTCGCCGGACCATCCGAACCAAGGCAAAGACCCCGCCGCGCTACGAGTCGGGCATCCGGACAAAATAGGACTGCGGATGACAACCCCCACGGTATTACCTTTGCTGACCCTAAGTACAAACAAAGGTATGATGTTTTGATTCAGCGTAAGTTACTCCCGACCCGCTATATTTGTGAAGACACACTGGTTAAGTTAGGCCTTAAGGATGAGGTGTTCCGTATGTTTCATAACATCGGAATGTTGCCGTTTATGCTATTTGAGGCACCTACCTTTGAGGGCCTAACTCTTGAATTTTTGAGCACTGTTGAATTTAAACTGAAACACAAGTGGAATGGAACTAAGATGGGGTATTACGGTGATTTAGAGTTCTTTATGTTTGGGAACCAGCATAAGCTGACCGTAGAAGAGGTTGGGGCTGCCCTTAAATTGCCATCATCTGGACCGAGGGCCCCGCCTGAGACTTTCCCTGCTGCTGAATTTTGGGAGGCCATCTCTGGAAAAGCTGGGTACAATCCTAGTTCTGCCAAGGCCTCGGGGATTCATAATCCTTGTTTCAGATATGCCCAAAAAGGTTTAGCGTTTACTTTGTTTGGGCGGGGAGATAGCACGGGGGTGTGTGTGAAGAGGGAGTTGTTTCTGTTACATAGTATGCTGGAGGTAGGAAGGGTGAATGTGGCGGCATTTGCTGCCAACCATTTGAAGCAAGTTGGTCATGCTTCAAATGGAGATATATCGGTAGGAGGAATGGTTACGCATGGGCTGATTACTTGAATTATAGTCACTCTAATAGAGGAACCCTCCATACAGGAAAGAAGATTGACATGACTACTCTTGTCAATCAAAGGATGATCGTAGTGCAGCCCGGGTATTACTCCCAGTGATTCATGAGCAACACATTATGTCACTACCGGCACCTCATTGTATTTCTGTGGCAAACCGTGCTAATTGGTTATATGTAGCTACAGGTATGAACCTAGGAGAAAGTCCTCCACGTGGTCAAAATTTTTCGGGTAATGAAATGGAGGATGACGTTCAAGCTCGGGCCATCGACCAGAACACAAATTCAACCAACAGTATGCGGATCCTCCTCTATGACCTCGGATCGGTGGGGTGGGTGCAAACCAAATTGGTGCCATACGCACCGACAGAGAGCAAGGTGTTGAAATGTTCGGACAAGGAAGCGTGGTGGACGGCGTCCGGACTATGTTCTGACGTCTCATGTTGCAATTCCCAGGACCCTCCTCCACCACCTCGGTGGCGGGTAGTCTCCGTCGCTTGAATTTAAACATTGGGGTCAATGTTTAGTTCAGTGTGGGGAGGTTTATTTTATTTTATTGTTTGCTTGATTATTTATTGTTGTTTCATTCGATCGATTTATTTGATTTGTTGCGTCTTTGTTTGTTTTAATTTGTGTTTAAGTTGTCCAATGCATGCCGTCGGTGTACCAGTGATTGATAGAAGTCGGAAGGGAGCAAGCTAACGGTGGTGGTTGAACAACACACACACTTAATCTCCACAGCACGGGGAAGTTAACACAATCGGAGCATCAACATTGATCAATAGAGTGTTGTGGCATTTTGCGTTGAAGAGAAATTGCATGACACCACCAAAGACGTGGAGCATGCAAGCTAAACCCACCCGGTGAGGTTACAGAGCCAAATTCGTGATTCCATATGAGAGTTCAGTCAGGTATGACGTTATTCACTTTGATTTTGCGTATTTTCTCTTAACACAAACACACCACGAAAACATACACTGTGGCAAGTTCTTTCTGTAACCCCGAGCCTTTCTAAACCATCCTGTATGCATTGTATCCATAGTCACCCCCCTTGAGCCATTTTCTTTTATTTGTTCATATTGTTAGTCATGTTACCACCCTTTCACCATTCATGTTATCGCTCGGCATTTGTGTTTTCATCTTATAAATGTATGACAGAATCTAAGTGTGGGGTAATGTATCATTGAGTAAGGGGCAAGTGCAAAGAAAAAAAAAAGAAGAAAAAAAAGAGAAAGATTGTAGAAATCCAAAGAAAAACAAAATTATTTCAAGAATAAGAAAATCAAAGGAAATAGCCTTGACACTTGCCCACTTATTGGAAACTCCTTTAGAATGACTCTAAAAAGCTGAAATCAAGAGTCGGAAGTCTTTACCCCCATACTTACGATTCAAGGTCGTTAAGAGCAGAAATATGGACCCTACAGGAATGCCGAGCACCAAAATCCTTTGTCATCCCGTTTTTTGTTTATCCCACCAAACCTAAGCCACGTTACATCCCAAAGACCTCATGAATGTGTGTGTGATCTGTGTGTAGTGATTAGAGAATTTATTCAAAGTTAAAAGTAATATGCATACCTTGATCTGCAGTGTAAGCAGTTTAACCGGAGAGATGTTGTGAGAATGTGAAAAGCTTGCGGTAAAATAGTGCTCGGAGGTGGAAATGTGGTGGAAAGATTGACGGAAGATGCCATGGACTAGATTGTGAAGTGAGGGTGTTGTGGAGAAAGGAATCTTGTTGGTGACCTTTGTTCGCCTCAATACATCACTTGAGGACAAGCAATGAGATAAGTGTGGGGTTGTGATCGGTCACCATTTCTAGTAAGTTTTACTTTTTCCGACAAGAATTCATAGTTTGGTAACACTAAACGGTAGTTGCACGTATGTTTAGAGTAAGCTTTCGTATTTCTTTTTGTGTGATGTCTTTGTGTCTTATTGTCCTTTAAGTGTTAAAAAAGTACCATTTTATGTTGTGCTTGGTAGTGTTGATGTTTAGGTTGATACATGGGAGAATAGGAACTTTTGCGCAACAGCGGATGAAATGGAAAAGCAATTTTAAGAGGTCAACACGGGCCCCGTGTGTAGCAACACGACCCGTGTTGAAAAGTGCCTGAAAGTGGATTTTGTGCGAAGCAGGCACACACGGTCACCGTGTGCGGAACCTGGACCGTGTTGATCAAGCGATGAAGTGTGTTTGCTGAAGGGCAACACGGGCCCGTGTCGGAACACGGCCCGTGTTGGGCGTCTGATTCAAATTCGATTTTTGTACATCCAAGTTAATTCATTAAGGGTATTTTGACACTTGGTGGGGAAGGAGAGGACACTATAAACACATCTTTAGGGCAAGAAAGAGAGTATCTTTTGATTGGAGAAAAATAGAGATTAGAGGACAAATTGGATTGGAGAAGCAAGGTGACGACTGACGGAGAACTTCAAGGTGTCACCATTGAAGATCAAAGTCTAAGTTCTTGTAATGTCAATTCCTTTTAATTTGTTAATCTTGAATTCTATGAATAACTAAATTCCCCACTTGCTAGGGGTTGGTTCTAATTTGGATCTTGTAATGATTATGAATCCTTAGTTTTTCAATTCAGATATTATGTTTCTTCAATTTAATTATACAATGATTTTATGCATTCTCTTTCGGAACAATTGAGATTGACTTATGATTGATGAATATAGGACTATATTTGTTAGGGTTTGTGTATAATTTGGTTATAGTAGATATATCCTAGGACTAGGGATACCCTATGATTATCATATATGACCTTGATATTGATTTACTTGAATGCATTATTATTCTTCTTGGGTATAGGGATTAATTTGCATGTTCAAGGGTTTTTCTCTAAGGACTTAGGAAAAACACTATAGAGGTTGATAATTGAAGTAACATAGATTTTTCTGAAATAAATTGGGAATAATAACCTTTATAGGCCAAATTGACCGAACCAGTCCCCTAGCTTGTTTAATTAAAAGAAAGTTACTTATTTTACATTGTCTTGTGTAGAGAATTTTTCAAACAACAAACTTCTAGTTTTTGTCTACTTGATAAGACTGATATTTCGTATTTGCTTTGCAATCCTTGAGATCGATATTCGTGAGTTAAAAATCACTAAAACTACATCGACAAAATAGTACACTTGCTATTTTCCGATCAGTCAGGGTATTGGTTGGGTCAAATCTGTTGCTTGGTAGAGAGGAAAACTTATTGTAGGATTGATTTATTTTCAATCCTTATGTGTTATGCTTACAAGTGAATTATGGAGTAAACATTGTATACATTTTGTTGAAGTATGGCTATATTCCGCTGCATAGCCTCTGATGCAACCCCTAAAGTGAAAGAAGGATCCTAGGGTTATTTTTACTCAATAGAATATTGAGCAGATCTTACAACCTATTAAAAGTGTCAAAGATACTTGATAATTTTTCAAGTCCACTCATAAAGGCATTTAGTAATAGAGTTGATGAGTATCAATTGATCAATGATTCTTATATACATTAACAAGTTTAAGACCTTGAAGATTATCAAGGTTAATGAGTTCCAAGGAGATGGAACCGTTGTTCTACAGGATGATAGAACATTACTACTGGTATGTAACTACCAGTTGAAGAATAGATGTTCTGGGTGCTAAACAAATATAGTGTGAGTACATATGTTTGGAGCCTGCTCCTGATCTGGAAGAGGAGACATCTGTTTATCAGTTGATCAGGACACGATCAACATGTTACTATACTCCAGATGTCAGTTTATTTCTGAATTATGCTTATAGGAGCATCAAAGTAAAGCTCAATGCAAGTAAGAAAACTCATACAGGTACTTCCTTCAGTCCCCTTATGAGAAATTAAGATGAGCTTATATCTGGTACATTCTTCTGATCAAAGGAACCAGATATGTGAAGAATTGTTCATGACCATTGAACAAATTTTGTTTGGAGCTGAATGTTGTGTCTCAACCACAGTGAATTATAGTCATGAATATTGAATGCCCTAAATATTTTCCAGGAAGGGTATTGTCAAGATGAATCAAGGAAGATAAATTATCTTAAAGAATCTACATGTTTTTGTGTTATGCCATGATTAAGTCTGTTCCAAAAACCTAGTTGAGTGAATCTCCTCTGCAGGTACATACTATGGCATCCATCATCTCAAAATCAGAATGAGAGTCTGAAGAAAAGCTTATTGAGATGTGGATTATATTTTTCCTTGACATGTAAATTATTTGGATGTAAAGCTGACAGTTGCAGTGCTTCTTGTGTTCCCCCCAAGTGTTATGAATAAGGAATTATGGATGTTACCCTCAGAACCATAATGGATGATGTTGTATAAGATGTCAAAACATCATCTTAAAGTCATCAGTTTTGAATTATATTTTATTGCCTGGAAGTAGAAGTGAGTGTGAAGATGTAATCAATCAGGATGATCTAGTGTGAGTAGACAATTCTAACTGACCAAACTGGTAGGTACTTTGACGGGAGACTAAGTACTTATTAGATGTGCAGCATGAATGTAAAATTCATATACTCTTTCGGGAGCTGAGTATCTGTATGAAGAATTCATAGCCTAGTGTGGACTAAATATCAATACTTTAGTTCACCGTTATCTTCACAAGTCAAGGATGTGTGGCAATGATATCTGGTGATTATTTGAAGAGCTGATTCAACTAAGGAGATGCATAAAGATGCTGTCAAATATCTTGATGGAAGCTGGATATTTGTGATAACTATGTGGAAATATGAATCAAGAAAGAGATAAAGATTGTGATGTATAGAAGAGAATGTTCTAAATGAAGATGTAACATAACAACTGTTGACGACACCAGAGATTGAAGAAAGATGATAAGGTTCAGACTTATCTCTTGAAGACTTATAATTAGTCATACACATAGTTAACAAGGATGTTTCTTCTATTACAAGTTATAGAGTGTGGCAATCTGAATCTTTTGAAGCAAGCAAACTAAGGATTCCTAATTTGGAAACTGTGGAAAATTCCAAATAAAGAATACTTCAAGTATTACGAGGACCAACATCAAAGATGTCCTTATTTTGTGTATCTCGGGGGTAAGGGTATTGAAATCAGAAAAGATAGTGTAATTCTGCTTTTAATCATATGGAAATTCTTTTAAATATTAATCTTTTCAAGCCAGAAGAACAATGTCGAACAAGAAGTCAGGACATATCTCAAGACATGTTTTATCCTTAAATACCAGCAGGGATAATTCTTAAAATTTTCATCTAAGACGTGTATTGATGGTGTGTATCACGTGTTCTGACTTAGTGCATGTTTTGGAAATTGTCAGTTCCAAAATAAACAGGTTGTATTAAAGGCATTCATTGCCTTTAGCCAGTGCACAAATTCACCTGATGCGGTTCTTATTGAAGTAGCGTTTCTTGAACAAGACAATTATTACAGTCTAGGTATTTTATTTTAGTTCCTCAGGTATTTAGAATGTCTTTTTGTTTCTTTTTCTTCCCTTCACTTTTGTTGTGTCTTCATTTGTTTTACTCTCATGTCCTTCGTTCGGATATGGGTAAGTTTAGTGTTTGTGAAGGTTATGTTTGCCAACTTGTGGAAAACATAGGGAAAAGGAGTAGTGTTCAGATGTAGTTAAGTCTGAGGTCAATCTTTGTAGCTATTTTTGCAAAGGTATTGAATAGGATTTCCTATTCTGAGTTTGTTGGTTCTTTCATTTTCTGCAAGTATTTTTGTTCTATGTCTTGTTCTTGAGTTATGAACACAAATTGTGTCTTGTGTTATGAGTTATCCAATATAGAGGTTTGGTTCTCTATGTCTGTAAATAGATAGTTCAAGTGTTTATTTCTGTTAGTGAGTTTCCTCTTGTGCTCCAAAAGAGGATGTTGTGTCAATCTGTGTCAGTTCTCAGTTTGAGGGGGGTATTTAGTATCTTCTTCCTCATGTGCATCATGGCCTCAATATTTCTGCGTCTTTGTGAATATGGTGCCTATGATGTTATGATTCCTGTGCTATAGTGAGTTCTCCTTCAACAAGCCTTTGTCTTATTATGGCTAAAAAGGGGGAGAAGTGGTTATGTTATGCTATCTCTAAAGAGCAACTTTTAAGGGAGAGAAACTTTGTGTGATCTGTGGGATCCTTAAAAGAGAGAGAACATTGGAGTTGGACCTGCCAGAAAGATGTCCTAGTATGATGTTACAACATCATAAAAGAAGACTGAAGATTGTCACTTGTAAAGTTTGAAATATCATAAACAGTGACTACTGAAGACTTCTAAATTGCTGCTGCTGGATTAAATTGTTTAAACCCTTGTATATTTTGTTATGCTTCTGTAATACAAAGGTTATGTAAAATAGTTTTAGCTAAAATAAGCCAAAGAGGGAGATTGTTGATTCTCTATTTTTAGGATTGTCTTTATGTTTGGTAAAACTAATTTAGCATCAATAGGTTAAATAAGATTTATAACTTGTAAGAAGAAAGCAGGTTGAAGTTCTATTTTATGGATAAACATGTTGTGTAGAAATGTTTCAACATCTGGAACAACATGTCGAAGAAGATGTCACGACATCGTGTTTGAGCTGACAAATTGGATTATGTTATGAAGTAGAATATTCCTAAGGAGAATCTTTTGCATAATTGTAACAACTTACTTGTTGTTACTTGGAGCCCAAATTATGGAAATATATTAGGGAGACTCTATAGGAGAATCTATTGCAGATTTGGTGATTCTCTATTTGTTCTTATAACAATATGGAGATATTTGTGGAGAATATCTTGGAGCAATTTTAGCAAGCTGTTTTGGAGAATATTGTGGAGCAGTTTTAGCAGTAGTTTGTTATGTTTTGATGGCCCAATTCTAGTTGAGTGATAAGTTATAAATAGAAGCTTTGTAACCTAAGTTTTGGTACCAACCGAATTTAGTAATGATGTAGTCTTTAGGGTTGGGTCTGTAACAAATCTCTACGAGAGTTGGTTTGTAGGTGAACCACCCGAATTGAGGGATGGTCACTGATTTGTACCTCAAATCATGTAGGCAAGAGGATTATTTTACTCACTCATAAGCTGTGAAACAATGAGTGTAGTTGTGTCCTTGGAAGAAGCTGTGAAGAAATTCCAAGTTTGTTTGTGTGACTGTTTTGTATTGTGTTTGAAGTGTGGTATCTTCAAACTATTTTAGTTGTGTTTGGAGTGAGGTATCTCCAAGATGATTGTGTTAGGAGCCAAGCAGTTGATGCAGTTGCTGGTGTAATAGTGACAGATAGACATCATTGAGGTGATTGGAAGTGACTGAAGCTTCTCATATTTAAGTGTGGTATCTTAGGTAGAAGGGTCATTGGGTAGTCTAATTAAGTGAGGAGTGTAAACATGGAGGTTTCCCTTTGAATTAATACTGCTGATAGTGAACTTCATTCCTGGCTTGGTATGCGCCCAGATGTAGGTTGGTTAGAACTGAACTTGGTTAACAACTCCTTATGTTCTTTTGTTTCCTACATTCCTAATTGTATACTCTACCTTGTCTGTTTTATAATGTCATATCAGATGTCACGACATCCCGAGTCTGTCTGTAACCAGAATTTCATAACATATTCTAAACCTAAAAGGAGTAGTCTGATCTCTCACTCTTATACAACATATAAACTTGTAGACTAAGTAATTTAAATGGTCCAAAAGATTTTGGTGAGGTTGAGTTATGTACTTGAAACATATTTTTTAAATAGTTATGTGAAGTAATGAATAGGAAGTGCAATAACAAAACAAATAACAAATTAGTTTTGAAATTTCCATTGAGAAAATGTCCAATAGGCTTAAAATTGAATTGGTGTGGCAGTATTTCGTGTATTGGAATTTTTGAAATAAATGTTCCTCCATTGAAGACAAGTTTTAGCTTGTTGGGACAGACTTTGAAAGTGCCATCATTTAGTATCAACTCTACATTATAAAGACAATATGTTTCATGTTCCATAATTTGTTCAATCCAAATAGTAAAATCTCAGTTCCGAGTTGTCACATGAATTTCATCTCTCTGTAAAATGATTTTTATATTAAAGGCTAGAACAACGTCTATACATTATAATTATGGACAACAATTACCTTCCCATCTAGAACAAACATCTCGATATCTTGTCATCCATTTTTTCCTTAACAACCCGTATGTGCATTTTCCAAACTTGACTTCTCTTAACCAAGTCCTTGATGAAAATAAGAGGTCTTGACTTTGTTAGCTGCCAAAGTTGTGCAATGTAAGAAATAAATAATAAGACCAAAATAGCCAATAAATGAGTAACCAAATAGTTCATGAAATTTTTCGAAACTATAACTAAGTAAAACAATAACCAAGCATAATTTATGAATAAGACATTGTTGACTGAAAACTATTAACCAAGCATAGTCATAAACGAAAACTAAGCATAAGAGAAATGAAAACTCAGCAAAATACATATACAAACATGAGAAACATGTTATTATAGTGCGACAAAATTAAACACAATCAAACACTTATTGCAAACAAATAGAAATTGCAACCAAATCATTCATGGAATTTTTCGAAACTAAAAGTTAACCGGTTGGATTTGTGTGACAAACATGGAAAGTTACTGAAAAATGTGAAACAACAACAAACAAAATTCTTTGAAACCCATTGTTAATCGGTTATATTTGGGTTCAACAAACAACAAAAAAATGTGAAACAACCAAACCTTGAGAATGAAAATGAAAATACAACTAATAGAAGAAAGGAGAAAAGTTAAAACCTTGGAATGATTGACTTCTGAGATGAGTTAGCAATGAGTAAGTTGTTGATTCAGTGTGATGTTGAAGAGAGAGAGAGAGAGAGAGAGAGAGAGAGAGAGTTGATTTCTAGCAAGTGAGAGGCATGTAGTTGTTTTAGTGGGAAACAAAATTTGATTGCATTAGCTAACCAGAGTTTGACACTTGTTATTTACTAAGTATCCCTTTGGGAAAATTAAAAAAATCAGAACAAAAAGGGTACATTTGTCCAACCATGCAATTCTTTTGTATTAGTTAAATTGTTCTCCCTCTGGTCACTATTATAAGCAAAGATTCTCTTTTTAGGTTCATTAAATAATTTATGTATTTAGCCTATATGTAGGCTACATACACCAATTATTTAATGAATCTAAAAGTACCTTATCTATTTGATCAAAGGTGAAGTTTTTTTGGATGTTAAGATTAAATGGATGAACTTTATTTATTATGTAGCCAATTTCTACTCTCCTTGCTCTTTGGTCTTGAAAAGGACTTTGTGGAAGAACTTGCTGGATTTGAATTCCAGATTTACTGATGGTGAGTGGAATTTTTGTGGTAGCTAATAGTAGGGAGAGGAATGAGAGATATATGTTGGACATGAATTATGAAATTAAGCCATTCGTAAATTTTATAGAGGCTAGTGCTCTTTTGGATGTCCCTTGCAAAGGGAAGAAGTTCAATTGGTTTAGCGGGGATGGGAAAGTTATCAGTAGAATTGACCGTTTTCTCGTTTTAGATAATATTATAAGTAGATTGGGGTGGTTAGCCAATTCATTGGCATGGGGGGTATTCAGATCATTGCTCGATTTGGCTCGTGCTCAATAATTTGGATTGGGGGCCAAAATAGTTCAATTTCAATGAGTGGTTTAGCAACAAAGCCTTTATTCTGGTTGTTGAAAAGGAATGGAAGGATTTGGTGATCGAAGGGAGAAATGATTTAATTCTCAAGGAAAAAATGAGGTTACTCAAAGGTCGTTTGAAATGGTGGAATTCAGAGGTTTTTGGGAAAATTGATATAGAAATTGAAGAGGGAGTTAGGGTGATGAATGATGGTGATGACTTAGCCGCAAAAGAAAGTGTTTTCGCTACTGACAACGACATAGGTAGGAGGAGGCTTCTAGTAGTTTTTGGTTGAATCTTAGGATTAAAGAGAATATGCTCATTCATAAACTAGACTGAAATGGATCAACGATGGGGACTCTAATAGTAGGTTTTTTATTTCATCATGAAGGAGAGGGAGGGGAAATTTCATTGGATCCATTAATTCTTCCCAGTTCCTTTTAGAGTCAGTGAAAGAGGTGGAGGATGAGGTGCACAATCATTTCACTCACCATTTTACAAAATTTAATGTGAATTGGCTGGTATTTGAAGGTTTGTCCTTTAATTTGCTTAATTTTGTTGACTATACTTTCATCGAAGCTCCTTTTACAAAAAGGGGAGTCAAGGATACAATGTGGGGGTGTTATTCGGAGGTGTTATTTTTTTATTAAAGATGATTTATCCCGTTTCTTTAAGGATTTTCATGATAGACACTATGTCAAAATTGACTTTAGACAGCAACACATAGACAACGCTTATGGCCAAAGCGCTGCTATATGTTCTAAAAAAATTTAAAAATTTAAACAGAAGCGCTTCTATAGGCAACACTTTTTTCCCCTAAGCGATGCTATTAGTTTAAAAAAAATAATATTTAGAATAAGCACTACTAAAGGCTTACTTTAGACAACGCTTTTTCTAAAAGCGCTGCTAAAGACCAAAGCGCTGCTAAAGAGTTTACGTTAGACAACGCTTTCCAAAAGCGCTGCTAAAGACATTATTCTAAAAGCGCTGCTAAAGACCAGAGTTATGCCAACGCTTTTAGAAAGCGCTGTCTTAGGTGATTAAAAAATTTCTAAAATTCCTGAAATCAAAAAACCCTCTCTCTAACTATTCCATTTCGCACCGTTCTTCTTCTCCAAACAGAAACCCTCGACGGAACCACGACGGCGACGACCTCACTCTCATTACCCTCGCTCTCGCTCTCGCTCTTACGTATTGTTCTTCTTCTCAAACAACCCTCGTTGTCGCTCTTCTTCTCTATTACTGTTCTTCTTCTCACATCGATGGCGTAACCACAACCCTCGACGGCGTAAACACAACCCACCGCCACCACCGCCGTAGGTAACTCACATCGTCCCTTCATATTCTTCTGTACTATCAGCGCTTATTCACTGCCAGTGTATTGTTGTTTGAGTTCTTGTTTCTGCCATTCTTGTTTCTGCCACTATTTCTGCCATAGCCTATTCTCAATTTTCGTAGTGCTTGATTGTTAGGAACTAGCATATCTGTGCATACATTACTAATTACAGGAACTAGCATATCTGCCATGATAGTGTCACATAACGCTAGCTATCAAAAGTTTCTGCCACTATTTTTGCCATAACTTATTCTCAATTTCTGTAGCACTTAATTGTTAGGAACTAGCATATCTGTGCATACATTACTGATTACAGGAACTAGCATATCTTCCATGATAGTGTCACATAAGGCTAGCTATCAAAAGTTTCTGCCACTGTTTCTACCATAGCTTATTCTCAATTTTTGTAGCACTTGATTGTTAGGAACTAGCATATCTGTGCATACTTTACTGATTACAGGAACTAGCATATCTACCATGATAATGTCACATAAGGCTAGCTATCAGAAGTTTCTGCCATAGCTTATTCTCAATTTCTATAGTACTTGATTGTTAGGAACTAGCATATTTGTGCATACATTACTGATTACAGGAACTAGCATATCTTCCATGATAATGTCACATAAAGCTAGCTATCAGAAGTTTCTGCCACTATTTCTGCCAAAGCTTATTCTCAATTTCTACAGTACTTGATTGTTATGAACTAGCATATATGTGCATACATTACTGATTACGGGAACTAGCATATCTGCCATGATAGTGTCACATAAGGCTAGCTATCAGAAGTTTGCTAAGTGCTAGCTATTAAAAGTTTGCTAAGTGCTAGCTATTAGAAGTTTGCTAAGTGCTAGCTATCAGAAGTTTTCTAAGTGATAACTATTAGAAGTTTGCTAATTACTAGCTATCAGAAGTTTTCTAAGTGCTAGCTATTAGAAGTTTGCCTAGTGCTAGTTATCAGAAGTTTGCTAAGTGCTAGTTATCAAAAGTTTGATAAGTGCTAGCTATTAGAAGTTTGCTATGAAATTAGCAAACTTCTGATAGCTAGCACTTAGCAAACTTTTGATAGCTAGCACTTAGCAAACTTCTGATAGATAGCACTTAGCAAACTTCTAATAGCTAGCACTTAACAAACAACTGATAGCTAGCACTTTGTTAAGTGTTGTTACATTTGTCAAGTCTTCTAGCCCTTGAGAGTTGAATATCTTAATCATTGCTAGTGTTTTGCTTGTTTCCCTGTATTTACTTCCAATTAAACTATTCTTACCGAGGTTCAACCATATTTACTTAACAATGGGATATTTGTTTAGTTGGCTAGTTTCCCAAAGAAAAATTAAAATACAGGGATCTATTTTCTCCTAGTTTAGATAGTTATTATTTGTCTCATCAACACATGCTAGAAATCTAGCTTCCGTTGTAAGTGTGTAAGGAATCTCTAAGTTTCATGTTAAATCTGTTAGCATGCATTCCGCTATCATAGCTCGCAGATGAGAGCTGACTCTCTAAGTATTTCATGTCATGCACTCATGCTAGATTGCAATGTTGATGTTTACTAGAATGGCATATTGGCATGTCCTTTAGTATATGTGCCTCTCCTGTATGTCCTGCTCATTCTTTTTGTATCCTCTCAGCTACATATAATACCAAAAAAATTATTTGGGATAATACTTAGTTGCATATAAAAGATAAAGTTGTTGTTAAATTCTATTGGGATTATGATGTTGTTGTTAAAAGTTTTCTTTCCTTTGAATTATTAGTGTTTTCCGGCCTAGATCGACGTACAACGCTCATTCCCCGCGTTTCCCTAAATTCGAGGTAAATTTGAATAAATTTATGCACTAGTTATCTTTGTTGCATTACTTCTGTCATTAGATACTAATGTTTTTCTTTATTACAAGTTAGATGACTAGTAACGAGGATCACCCACACGATGATTCTATTAATGATGGAGACAATGATGGAGGCAAATCTGATAAGGGAGTGGAAAAAGAAATTAAACGAGGAAAAACTATTATGAAGAATATTATTCATGATAGAGATAGAGGCATAAAATACGATGTGCATTGAAGTCCAAGTGACCAATTAATTGAGCCTAACGGTTCTAAATTGACAAGTTACATTGGTACAGTTTTAAGGATAGAAATTACAATAACTTGTGATGAGTGAAGAGATGATAATTTGGATGACGCTAAAAACAAAATCTAGAGTGAGATATAGGTAATTTAAATTATGTCTTTAAATTACAATTATGTATTTAAATTACTTATTCTAACGCACTTTGTGTATGTTTTTTGTAGAGGTCTTTCAACATTGATGACACAAGAAAAGATTCTTGTCTTGGATTGGCCGACAAAATACTATGAGGGTTTAGAACATATTTAAACAGAAAATATCTTAAAGATGCCAAAAATGTTTTTGTTGATGCAGAGCGTCCAACAGAATATGCAGATGTGATTTCACTTAAAGAATGGTATGTTTTTAAAGCCAAACGAAAAACCCCAAAATTTTCAGAGTGTAAGTGACGTAAATCGCCAAAGAGCATCATCTCCCGCGTATCCAAACAAAAAAGGGCGCTTGGGATATGCACGATTAGAACAAAAAATTGTAAGTATTTATAAATTGCAATGATATACTTGTTCATCAAGAGTTATAACTGATATTATTTTTTGTGTTAATGTGTATTTAAAAGAGGAGAATAGTTCTGAAACATCTCTTCCGGAACATGTTTTGTGGAAGGCCGCCCGTATGGGTAAGGATGGGGTTCTTAAAGAAGATGTACAACAAATTTTTGAAAAATGCGTAAGTATAACATTAATTCTAATTAAATCAAAATTTTATTAACATATAATATTCATGTTTTTTCGATATTCATATGAATTTCAGGAGATTCTGTCTCAGTCTACATCTCCACCAGATGATTGCAGGAGCATACTTAGTCGAGCATTAGATGTTCGTGAGTATTATGGTCGGGTGAGGGGTAAAAGACATGGGGTTACTCCAACATCCTCGAAAAAGAACAATCCAAAGACAAAATCTGCTAGCAATAAAGAACTGCAGGCAAAGCTGGATGCATTAGAAGCTGAAGTTCTTGAATTGAGGAAGGAAAAAACAAGACACCAATCAGAAAGGGAGGCTTCGGGTGTTAAAGAAACTAGTGACATAGCTAGTGTCAATTGTGAAATTCAACCGATTATTCCTGAGGTAATTACATATATTATTATGAAATTAAATTAGTGTAATTTATTGAACTGACATATAAACACATTAACGATGTCATATTTATTATTGATTTTAGGGCATTTCACCTTGTAAACTCTTTTTAGAGACACCGACTTATCATATGGTTGGCAAGGGAAACGTCCATAACACTTTGGGAGAAGTACTTCATCATAAACTGCGCTCTTCTGGATATCTGAAAGTGTCAATTGATATTGCTTTAGAGGAGGGTGCGTTATTACCAATCCCAGACGAAGTTTCGGATGCAACATTGGTGGGAGAGGCAATAAGAGCGTATGTTGCATGGCCGTCAAGACTCATTCGCATAGACGATGAGGTATACTTAAAACCATTATGAACCTTTGAGTACTCAAATTTTTTCCGTTCATTTTACTTATGTTTTTTTGCATGGTAATGTTAGACTCCTACAAAACCCAAACCAAAAGATAAGGGGATTACGCGGCCAATCGAGTTAGTGGCATCAAAAAAATAGGTACAACACAATTATATGATATTTATGCTTAGATAATGTTAATTTGTCATCCTATACTTGACCACTCTAATTTTATGATATTTAGATTATTCCTTCTAAAGAGATTGAAGTTGTCAGTAGAGGTAAAGAGCCTGTAATTAGCAACATTCCCACAGAAATAAAGAGTGTTGCTAAGAGGATTGGGGCTAGAAAGAAAACTACTTCACAGCATAGGCCGTGCCTTCAGACATATATAAGCTTCACAACTATTTAGCAAGGTGGTACTAGTCTTATACCCCCGAATGAAGGGATTTATGGTTCTGAAGGCATGACAACAATTGGTAAGGAGGATTTGGAACAAGGTTTTGGACACTTGACATTAGGCGTCACTGTTATCTATACATACATCAGGTATACTCCAATAAACTTTGTTTAATTAATTGAATAATTTATTTACTCATTTCAATGAATAATTAATGTTAATGATGTTTTTATTTAACGTTTCTGTATGACAAGTTGATTCGCCCGCGTGGATTGGAATCCAAATTCGCTTTCATAAATCCCAACTTTGTCCATGCAGGGTCAATCATCTCAAAACCAGATGAAGTAATAGCGTTTGTACTCTGTTTATTTATGGCCAGCAAAGATACAAAAAAAATCGTTCTTTTTACCATATAATACTGGCCATAAGTAAGATTTTCATTCTAAATTTTCTCTATTATGATTTTTTCGTTTTTTGACGTTGTGTAGAAAGTTTCCATCTAACCTTTATTTAATATTACAATGGACACTGGTTATTGGTTGAGATTAATCTTGTGAGAGAAATTGTATATTATTTAGATTCATTGGGTAATGATTGGACAACATACCCAGATATGAAGAAGACGATTGACACGTAAGTGAGATTATTCTAAAATATAGAGCTATTTTGTAATTCATTGTTGATTTTGTTTCATTGTTGTATATATTAATGTTGTTGTTTCATTGTTGTATATATTGTGCAAAAAAGGATTGACGATGTATATTTATGTATATTGATGTTGTTGTAATATTGTTTCATTGTTGTATATTGATGTTGTTGTTGTTTAAAATGTTATATTGAAGCTACAAATTCTGGTGCAAAAATGGTGAAATTAAATATGATTGGCAACATTTTATTTTAAATGAAGAAAAAAATTATATTAAAAAATGGGTTAATAGCCAATTACCCCCTGTCATATAGGCTAGTTTTGATTTACCCCCCTTTAAAAAAAAAGTTTTGGATTACCCCCTAAAATGTTAAAATACTAAGTCTTTTGCCCCCTATGTATAAAAATTACCCCCCTGTAAAATATATATTTTTTGATTTACCTCCTTGGTTTTTACATATTTAGGGGGTGCCCAAAAACTACAAGGGGGTAATCCAAAACATTTTTTTAAAGGGGGGTAAATCAAAACTCGCCAATATGGCATGGGTGTAATTGACTATTAACCCTTCAAAAATTAATTAGGGAAAGCGCTGCTAAAGGGGGGGATAGACAACGTTTTTAATGAGAAGCGCTGTCTAAAGTGGATGAAAAAGTGTTGCTATAGGGGGCAATAGAAAAGCGTTGCTAAAGGATAAATAAAAAAGCGTTGTATAAAGTAAAGCGCTGCTAAAGAGGGTATCTATAGCAGCGCTTTTCAGGAAAAAGCACTGCCTAAAGGGTATTTATAGCAGCGCTTTTACCAATCGCTGTCTAAAGCTCCACATTAAATTCTTTCAAAAGCGCTGCTAAAGAGGGTACCTATAGCAGCGCTTTTCAGGAAAAAGCGCTGCCTAAAGGGTATCTATAGCAGCGCTTTTACAGTAACCTAAGCGCTCTCTATAACTTTAGCAGCAATGCTTTTAGCAGCGCTTTTAAGCGCTGTTAAAGGCCTAAAAAAGTGTTGTGTAATCCCTTGTTTGGCATAGTGAGAGTTTTGTTGTTGAAAGTTATTACCTCTTTGTTCCTAACATTGATCCCGAAGTATTCTAACCCTCTAGGATTGAAGGATTACAGACCCATATGTTTTGTTGGTTGTTTATAGAATTCACTTTCTAAGTTATTGGAGGCTAGATTGAAAATGGTGTTGAGTTCAATCATGTCGCATTGTCAAACCACTATTCTGGGTGGACAATTGTTAGGTGGAGTTTTGGTGGCAAACGAGTTAGTGGATTATGCCATCAAGGAGAAGAATGGTTGTTTAATTTTTAAGGTAAATTTTGAAAATGCCTATGGTAAGGTTATTTGGGGCTTTCTTATATTCATGAAGAGAACTATGGAGTTTGGGGATCGATAGATGAGTTGAATGGAGGTGGTGATTTTTTTAGAAGCATGTCGTTTCTTGTAAACAACATCCCTATTAAGGAGTTTAAGGAGGAGAATGGTTTGCGTCAAGGCGACCCATTATCTTTTTTTCATCATGTTCTTGTGGCGGAATGTTTGTCAAGATTGATTAGAAAGGCGTTGAAGTTAGGGTATTTTGTGGGGTTTAACATCAACACTCAATGCGGTGTCGACATCCTTCAATTTGCGGATGATACCTTGTTTGTAGGTGAGGGAATTTGGAATCAAGTGTGGGCCATTAAATTGATTTTAAGGGGCTTCGAGTTAGCTTCGGGACTTGGAATAAATTTTCACAAAAGTAAACTCATTGGAATTAATCTTAGTTCCCATTTTTTGGAGGCTGCAGCTAGTTTCCTTTCGTGTAGGGTGGAGGACAAGGAGTTTGTTTCTTGGAATTCTCGTGGGCTCGAATCCTAGAAGGTTATCATTGTGGAAGTTGTTAATTAAAAAAGTGAAGATTCGTCTCTCTAGTTAGAAGGTTCGTTTTCTTAGTTTCAAAGGTTAAATTATGCTTCTCAAATCCATGCTTTGTAGTCTTTCATTTTTTCTTCTCTCGTTTTACAAAGCTTTGGTGAAGATAAGTAAAGAGATCATCAAGTTGCAAAGCGTGTTTATTTGAGGAGGTTTGGAGGGACGCAAAAAAAAATCATTTGGATAGTTGGACAAAAGTGCATTTACCTATCGATAAATGTGTGTTGGGCATAAAGAGGGCCAATGACTTTAATATCGCTCTTTTGCACAAGTGGAGGTAGAGGATTATTGTAGGATCGGATGAATTATGGTAGAAGGGTTTGAAGGAGAGATACGGTGACATCAAGTTGCAGATGTTGGGTCACAAATTTAGTTAGAACAATATCAATTTTAAATCCACTTGGTGGGTGGATTTGTTGTCCATTGAGAAGAGAACTCCATAGGAAGTTTTGTCGGAAAATTGCAAGTTTATTATTGGAAAACGATTCACCACTTCTTTTTGGCACGCGAATTGGAATGGTAATAGTCCTTTGAGATGCTATTTTCATGTTCTATTTTTTGTTTCTAAATTGTAGGAGGTTTCAGCTACCGGTATGGGAGCGTAGACCGACAGGGTTTGGACCTTGAGGGATTTTAGCATCCCGACCGCGATTCACTCTTCTATTGCTAGAATTTTCAGCTTATTTGCAATTTTTTGAATTCGTTTTCTCTGGAGGTGGAGGGTGGGGATAAGGCTGTTTGGAGTCCTTACAGTGTTGTCGGTTTTTCTTCGAATTTGTTCTATTCCATCATCAGTAGGTTCCACGTTCCTTTTGACCCACTGAACCAATTCGATAATGCTTTTGCAAAGGTTTAGAAGATAGAGGTCTCCTTTAAAATCAAGGCTTTTGGATGGAGGTGCTTCATCAATAGGCTAGCGGCGAAGGATCTTTTATAGTTAAAGGTATTTTTGCTTCATCCTCGGATTTATCTTGCGCTTTTTGTATCGCTTCCCCTAAAACTTTGGAGCAGACTCTCTTGTTTTTCTGAATTTCTGCTTTGGTCTGGATGGAGGTGTGTCATACCCCAAAATTTTCCCTCCATCTTCTCAAGACATTCCATACATCCATACTCAAAGATTCCTCAAAGGTTGATCAGACAAACCCTCTCCTAGACAATCAACCCAAACTAGGGTTTGGTGATTCTCAGATCCAGATGGACTTCCAACATCTCCAAATTTCATCATGCCTCCTCATATGCTTCAAAGATTCTCCATGTCAAGTTTAGAGCCTCACAGATCAAATTTCCTCAGACAATTGCTCAGATGGTTGAAAATCAGTTGTATTGGACAAAAAGTCAACTGTGGTCAACCTACAGTCAAACTTCATGATTTTTGGTCAACATCCTCATTTTGAAGTTACATTCATCATTTGATCAAGGATTGATCATGATTCATCAAGAAAACTCAAGATTTGCTCAAAAGTCAACTTTCTAAATTAGGGTTTCTCAGTGAAAAGTCAACCAAACTTTGACTGATCATAACTTCTTCATACTTTCTCAGAAATTTTCCCACCACCTCTTTTTTTGAAGGAAATTCAATTCTCTACAACTTCATGTCTCACAAGAATGTTCAAAAAATGCTTCATTTGGAAGGTATGGATCAAAACATTACAGGTCCTTTTCAAAGTCAACAAAAAGTCAACATTTTGTTTTGAAGATATATTGAGAATGGAAACTCCAATTGATATGAGACCAAAAATTTTGGTTAGAGGACTCTTAGAGCTTTCCAAAAAGTCCAAGAACACTAAAAAATGTGGAAAATTGAGCAAGATACACTATTTAGAAGTTGGGAAATTTTGGACAATTGCACAAAAGGATATTTTGGTCAAAATGCAAAATTTTCCAAATGGGCCTATAAACTTTTGATCCAAACTTGTTCATAACATTACTTGTGACCCATAAATGCTTGGCCATGGCAATTTTCTATTTTATTAATTTATTTTTGAATTTTAAACCATTTAATTCAAAATTAAATTATATAAAATATGAAAGTAAGATATTTTTTTTCAAGGAGAGTGATTTTATATCATACTTGAGGTCCAAGGAAGCCCAAGATACTTACCAATTTCGTGCATGATCATCCATTTAAGAGAAAATCAAATTTCTTTCCAAAAATTTGATTTTATTTGAAAATCATTGAATGCATTCCAAATCAAATCTTTTTGCCTTGTTTTTTCTCTCTCAAATCCCTCTATAAATAGCCAGCAAGCTGTAGCACAAAGGACACGAAACCCTAGCCCCATACACAGCCCTCACTTTGCCAAAATTTTTAAAGATTTGTCAAATTTTGAATTTTATTCTCCAGCCAGTTTCAAGGTGTTTTGAGCATTCTATCTTGTTCATTAACATCCCAGCAAGCAAAATCAACCTTTACTTGAAGCCAATCCATTGCTCCGATTTGGTAAATTTGCAAAATTCGAATTTCGTTTTTCATGCATTATTAATGTTGTTTGTGTGTTTGTATCGATTCAGGGTGATGTTTAGGACATGATTGAACCCTTACATGCAAGCTTGGACGTCTGGAAACCATAGTGCCATGATTAGGGCATTCTGAGCTGTTTGAATCGAACTGCCTTATACAAGTGTTTTTAGTCGAAACTAATGCCACCATTGAACTCAGAGGGGTCGAATTAGGGGGGGTAGGGTTCCCTTTTCCCATTTATTCTTCGTATTTTGCGTGTTTCAGTTTCAGGCAAGCCGGAGAAGACGACCGGAGCTAGGGCTCCGGCGTCGTTGACCAAGGCGAGGATCGGCGAAGCGTGCGTGTCAATTTCATGCGTTCCGATTCGTTCATTCATGCCACCCGGGGTCCACCAGCTGACTGTGTCTTGACTTCACCAAGCAACGACGCGTGTACGCTCATGATCGCACGTTTTCAATCCTTGACATCCAATGCAAGATGGCCCAGTGGTTAAGGCGTTGCCTGTTCCAAGATGCTCCTCCAGGTCCCCTGTTCGAACCATGCCAGGACCAGATTTCTTTTTCTTTTTACAAACTCTCATATTTTCTAATTATTTCAATAATTTTCTTTTTATTTAATATTTTTTACATGCAATTTTAATTAATTTCAATATTTTTTCTCATGCATTAAAAAACATCAAAAAATATTTTTCTTTTTGCATTATTTTCAGAAAATGTTTGTTTAATTTATAAAATTTAAAAATATTATTTTGCATGCATATTTAATTTTATTTCTAATTTACCATTTTAATCACTTTTAATTAGTTTTTAATTATTAAATTGCATCCAAAAAAATCCCAAAAAATTATTTTAGCATATTAATGTTATTTCCAGCATGTCATATTTTTCTCATTCAAAAAATTTGCATTTTTACTAACATTTTCCTCTTATTCGATTTCTCTCGTATTTTCCGATTTCTTATCTTTTCACAGGTTATCCCGTTTCAGACGATTTCTTTTTACCATTTTCTTTTTTTCAATAATGTAATTGCTTATGGGATGTAATAGTTTTAATTAGGGCTTTTATTTTCCGCAAGTTTAAATTATGTATCTGCCCCAAAGCCATGTAATAGCGTAGGATTTATCTTTCTGCACTTTACCTTTCTGCATTTTAATTTTCGCACCCTATAAACTGCTAGTAATTAGGCGTGTATGGCAAGATAAAATTGGACATAGATCACCTCTAATTCTCAAGATAACATACCTGAAATCAACACACTCTTTCACACATGCACCCCTTAGGGTAATTCTCTCTCGTTGCCTTATGAATTCAAACATGGTCAAGTCCCTCGAACGTAGAGGTATTCTAGCACCGTTGCCTTCAAAACAAATCATCATAGTCCCTTCGATACAAAGATCATAAGACCTACGATGTCGCCTACGAATACATGATCTTGACCCTCGATTGTCGCCTACGAAAAATGATGATAGTCCCTTCGAATGTGCTAGGATACTTCCTACAAGTTGCTTTCTATGACCATCCGATGTCCCTTCGAATGTCCCGTTTACATCCAACAAATAGAGTTACCTACCAACTAATGGTATGGATAGCACTATTCTAAAGGAACGTAAAATAACATGAAAACGACCAATTCTGAGTAGGTAATAAGACTTTTAGTTGCTTGCTCTATCAAAATACTTTTCACATCACACACTTTTGTCAAAGTTCAAACTCTTTTCAAAACGAAATATTTCCGAACACTTTGTATACATTCCTACATGAATCATTACAAAGTCAAAGCGAAATGCCTTTTCAAAACATTTTTGTCAAACACACAGAAAGCACAATTTTAAAGATGATCTAAGAGCAACTAAGAGCCCGTAGAAAACTACGGATGGAAAGGGGTGCTAATACCTTCCCTTTTCATAACCTTCTCCCTTACTCAGAATCTAACGAAGGTCTTTTTCTGTACTTTTTTCCTTCCCTTAATTGGATAAAAGAAAAGTCGGTGACGACTCTTGCTATCCGCACATTTGCGATACAAAATCCTACAAAGTCAGTTCACCGTGTTACAAGGTGTCAGTCTAGACTTCGTTCTGTAAGGAGAAGAAAGTCAGGCCAAGAAAAGAGGAAATAATATGGTTGGCGGTGTGTTGAAATCCTTGGATCTTAAGGAATGAAATTATGTTCCGCAACGACGATTGAAACGTCCTTGACGTCGTTTGGAACATTAAGACGAGGACATGGAGATGGTCCTTCGTTAGAAAAATTATTCATTCCAATTATAATTTTAACGAATTTTACAAGAGTCCTTTGTATTATTTGTTATAAATTTCAATTTAACAGTAATTTCTTAGTTTCTCGAGTCTCTCGAATTATTGTAAACAGGATTGAATACATTTTGTACTCTCATTTATATATCTTGGTTACGAAAAACACTTATACCTAAAGTAAATTAGGCTGAAGATCTTTTCTCCTACGGTTTGACCTATTTCCATCTCATAGTTGCCACAAAACTTCCTATTAAGCCAATACATCAAAGCCAAAAAACAGAACACCAAACCAAAGCAAGAGATAAGAAAAACCAATGGCTGCTATTGCCCTGCTGATGTACAACATGATGCTTCAAACATTTATTAACAAAATGATCTGTTTCTTCGCTGTGCTTCATGTTTGACATTGTTCTCATAATTGATAATGCCAACATCTACTACGACTATTCTACAACCCATCTGTCTAATCAACAGAAGGATGAAGATAACTCAAATATTTTCAAGAGTGGTTGTGGTTCTCATTCGTTCAAATGGATTGGTTTTCATTAGAGGGTCCCCTACTATAGATTAGCCATTTCCAAACTTAGAGCGTTGATAGTTTTACGTGGTTATAGATAGACAACAAAAATCACTCATGCATGGTACAGTATATCCGACAAGAAAATATTGAAGACAGTGAACGTCAAGTACAGATGAAACACGTGTGGTGTCTCTCATTGATGGGTCCAATCCTAACCTATTCCACACGAGAGGTGTAGTACGATCAATGGTCCCACAATGTGATGCAACGTGCAGGCACACAAACAAACACACTTGTGATTTCAACCCACTTTTAATGCTTTGTTTCCTTTTGGTCTGTATACATGCACGTCTATGCATCCAAGCCCATTCGTGCGCACCTTTTCCATCGTTCCTTCAAGTCCTTTCTCATTCATTTAGTAGTTGGGACCCGTCACATATTAGTATATAAATTAGGAGGAGATAATTATAAAATAAATGTTTTTGTTGTGTACTCTTTATTCGAAAATGTTATTTGAAAACTAAAAAACATACATTATATTCTGACATCATATAAAAATATACAATTTATAACTAATATATGACTAAAAAAGAGAGAAAAAACAATAAAAAAATTATAATTCTAATATATAAATATAAGAGTAAGATTTGAAGTACCAAGAAAACCGTACACATATTTCTTTTAATACTCTCTAATTTTACAAAATTTATTGAAAATCTATCAAAGATTGTTTAGAATTGATTAAGAATAATTTCTAATCAATTAGAAAAGTTTATATATTGTCTATTCTATTAAGGATTTGGCCCATTCAATTAGTGAAAGGTAAATGACATCTTTATCAATTAGAAATTTTTTATTCAATTAATCAATGTAGTCATTGTAGAGTTTCATTTTTAGATTAAGATTGTCGTATTTTGAAAGTTTTTAATTATCTTATGTTGTCGGTAAAAAGTGAGTATATTTTATCGTTTTCTCATGGAGTGATGTATTTTTAAAGACCAATCAATAGTTTCTATAATTTTAAATATGATTTGTTAAAATTTATTTGTTTATAAAATTTAATTGAATAAAAGAAAGTAAATTGAATTTTGGTGTTAATGGTTTAGAAAATTTGTCAGGGTTATATTTCACCGATCTATCCTCATGTATGACTGTGATCATTAATATGTAATTCTAATCAACTATCAATATTACCACTTGTCACTCAGCGTTGTAGGTTATGTCTAAGTAAACAACGTGAGATCAATCATATTTTTCATTCTATTAACCAATACAATAGCTTTATATTTTGATAGTTTATGGGAATGCTAAAGTTAAATCTATCTTTAGAGTTTGACATCTAGCAGATAAAAAGCTTGGATCTAAAAATGACAAGTATCTCTCGATGTCAAATCAAAATCATGAAAACATATTTTAGGTAGTTAACCCAAAATAATCATTAAGTATGAAGAATTCATCAATAATAAAGCATAAGAATAATTATATAGAAACCATGATCATAATCAATACATGGACATTTGAACGCCTACATCTAACCCCAACAAAAGGGAACTCAGCTACGCCTTCAATCTTCCTCTATTTTCCTCTCCTATTATTTTTTATATCAATCATGTTGAAATGAATTTCCCTCAGTCTATACCAAGAAACACCAAAATTTATCTAAATGAGCTAACTTGATCTCCTTTTTCTAGAGTGCTTATTTCGTCTCCTCACTAAGCAAGGCTTGTAACTCACTTAGAGAACTTGCATTTCTTCTTTTCTAAGTCAAGCTAGCACATCTTCAAGCATGCTTTGTTGTCAAACTTCACTTGGTGAGCCGCCCATTCCCGCTTAGCGGACAAACCCTTAATTTCCTTTGAAATAACTTAGCTAACAATCATTAAATCGCCATTCCTAAAATTAGCAAGTTTGACAATTCGCATAGCGAGTTTTTCGCTTTAACCTTTACGTATCTTAGCTTTGAATTCATATTCTGCAGACATTTCTTGACTAATGAGACCCTATCTTCGTTTAGCGAGAATGCCTTATGAAAGTCCTTTGTTGAGTTAAGTGGGCCATTATTCTTGCTTTGGAGAGATATTGAATTTCGTTTGTGTGTTTTCTCAGTTCCTTTTACCTGTACTTTTTGAATAAATAGTTAAAATGTTCATACATATGTTTTCTTTTGTTTTAATGATAAATTGGGGAATTTTTCTATTAATTACTTGCAAATTAAGTTAATGAGTACTTATGTATTTTACGTAATTTTAGTTGTTATCAACTCTCCCAGCTTATGTTTGTGTTTGTCCTCAAATAAAATCAATACAAATGACTCAACAAAATTCAATTTGCATAGTTCATGTAAGATTTCAAAACTTGATCAACTTTTTGAAAGAGATATAAAGTATGGCATGATTTTCTTAAAATGCAAATTTACAATCAACATCATAAGCATCCATAAACTATAACACGAAGATGAAAAACTTTCTTCATCCAAAGAATAACTTTCAAACATGTTTAGATCCACAGTCAATTATTCATAAGAATTATGATATCAATAAGTATCACTCAAATTGATTAGAGTTTCCCTCATTATTATACAACTAAGATATATTATCAATCATAGATAACTAAGGTCTTTATTTTGATTGTAACGTGGTTGGTCAACAAAAATCTTGGTTTTTATAGGATTCCAAAAGAGCCTATGAGATAAGAGAGTAAAAATTGTATATCTTGGTTTTTGAAAAAGTATCTTTTCTTTTTCACTTACAACTTTTGTTTTCCTTTTGGTGATTTTTCTTTTTGTGTAAACTTTGACATTTTTTGGTGGGATGTCGCCCATGCATAATACTCCAAAGTCAATCATACATCGCGATGGGTGCCCATTTCTTGATTATGTTGCCCATTTCCTGCATAATTTACCTAATTTGTGAGAACATGGGGAGTGACGTGTCTCAGACCATAATGGTGCAAAAAGGAATTCAAAAGGGGGAAGATCATGTTATCCTGAATAATGGAGAATTGACTGCCCATTTCCCACATTCCTGAGAGCTATTATAATTCTCTCAGAGCTTAAGGTCCAAGGCTATGGATTTCGTATAAACACCTCACGTGAGGTTGAAGGGGAAATCTAATTCATTATATATCATACCACATACAAAGCTTCTCACCATCCTCGCGTGAGCTTTATCTAACACAACAACAACCCTAAGAACCTCTAACAATCTTTCACAAGAAAGGGATATCATGTCTTATACTTTTAGAAAGTATAATTGGCACCCATCATTGGGCCCAATAAAACTAACCTAGGTCACACTTGGCGTTAATTTTTCGCCACCTACACCTAGAGGATGCATAAATAAAGTTATGAGATTACAATAAACACCATTTTTAGAATTTTGGCCGGTAAAGGAAAGTCCAATTCATACCGGGGGAAATATTTCAGCCAGGTTTTGACAAAAAAAACATCATACCCACTAACATCATAGGATTCATGGGGAAAAATAAAAAATAAAAATTCACCTTCTCCAAAAATGACGCCATTGGCATTCTCCATCACAACAATTATCTCATTGTTAACTAGGTACTTTATGAATATTGGGATATAAAGTGAGTATTAATAAATCCTAGAAGCTCAGTAGATGTCTAATTATGGAGCATTTTCCAAGGGTTCTAGCTTGACCCAGACATTGTCAAAGTGTTCCAACGTTATCAAGTTGGCTCGTCCTAAGAACATGTATAAGTAAAGGGTTACAAAATGCACGAAAAAAGTTTTCCTTAGAGGAGAGCACAAGAGCAACTAAAGTAAACTATATATGGTGGATGCTTTGTTCCATACAACACCATCAGGGGAGGCCCACCGTCAACTTGTTATGGGCAGTCATGTATACTCTTCATTTGAGACTAAAGTATATGTTACCTAATAGACGAGTTGGATTAGTTCAGGGGGACTAGGAAGTATCCCATGAATGTTATTAAAACAATTTGGAAATGAGAAGGTAGCACTTCGCCACAAACGTTTCCCCTTAACTAGAAGCATGAGAGGCAGATGTCCCAAGATGGGAACTGAAAATGAAAGGATCACTCCATATAGCACCTGAAGGGTGTTCCAATTAGGACCTTGGATCATCAAGTCACCAAGCTAGGCATCTCCTTATCTGATTATAAATAGAAAGAGTTGGTCTCCATGCTAAGGAGGAACATATAATTATTTGCTTGAACGCCCTATGATATGCTAGGAATACATGCAACAGTGGTATACTACTGCCTTTCCATTAATTCCACAGTGAATCCAGTGTCTTAAAGAAAACATAAGGTAGGCGAGGAGAAGAAATTGACTGTTAATGAAGAAGTTTAAGAGTTGAGAAGAGTCGGCTTTATAACTGAGGTAAAATACCCATCATGAATGGATAATATTTTTAGTGAAAATATTATCAAGCAAATGATGCATGTGTGTCAACTTCAGTAACCTTAATTCCACGTTCCCCAAAGATCCATATCCTTTACCTAACATAGATTGTTTAATTGACAGATCCTCGTGCGACAAAATCTATAATTTCATGGATGCATATGATGTATATAGTCATATCAATATGGATCTTGTTGATGCGCCTAAGACAATATTCATATCTAATCACGAAAACTATTACTATAACATCATGCTTTTTAAGCTAAAGAACTCAGATTCCACCTATCAAAGAATCATGGATGTGGGGTTCTCAAAGTAGATAAGGCTCAAACGGGAAGTCTATATTGACGAAAAGATAGTAAAGGCCTTAGAAGGTAAGAGCCACATGGCAGACCTATGAGCTATTCTAGAACCAATCCAGAATGACAATATGTGCCTAAATCCCACTAAGTGCTATTTTGTGTACAAGAGGACAAGTTTGTAGGTTTTATGTTAACCAGTAGAAATATAGATGTGATTCCAGATAAATGTTAGACCATCATCAACATGAGGATCCTTTCCAATCTTAAATAGGTTGAACAACTAATAGGGCGGGTAGTGGCCCGATATTATTTAATTCCTTTTGCAAGTGACAAGACTTTTCATTTATTTTCTACTTTGAAGAAAAAGAAGAAGTTAGAATAGATTAGGGAGTGAGAGGAGGTGTTGTCAAACTCAAAGGCCTTATGTCATTGCGACCCATATCGATATATCTTAAAGAAGCCATATCTAGCAAGCATGTTTGTATCTTGGACTATTGAACTATTTGAGTACCATATCTAGTATATACCTAGAGGAAGTAAAGTCATGTGTACTAAATGAATTTCTGAAATTATTCAGCATGATGGTAGTATTGGAAGGATGAGATAATTAGTTAAATGAGTAGTCATTAAAGTTTGAGTTCAAGGCTTGGAACAGCCATACCGAGTATGAATCCCTTATCACCAAAATGGTCCTCGGCCGCGGGATGAGAGCTTCAAATATAAAGGCCAAAAGTGACTCCTATTTGGTGTCCAATCAATTAACCTGAGAATATTAGACAAAGGAACCCTAACTCATGAAATATCTAAAAAAGGTATGTGACTTATTAGAACGTTTCAAATCTTTTGAGATAATGTATGTACCTTGTCATCACATAAAAAACATAACACATTGGTGATGTAATTAAAGAGACTCTAGGTGCCCTCATTATCTAGGCGGGTGAAAACAACAATCTTGAAGTCGCCCAAATGCCAAAAGCATGCAAATATGCATCATGAACTAGTTGATCTCCTTCATTCCACAACGAAACCTTAACCATTCTACCAATGGGGCATGCAAATTCTTGGCCCTTTCTCACTGGATCTTGGCAAACAAAAGTTTATGATCATTGGAGTAGACTATTTAACAAAATGAATAGAAGATGAAGTCGTCTCTAAGATCACATCATAAAGGGAACATCATTTTTATTAGCAATGACTCATGCATATGTTCCATTTTCCAGGAATTATCATTTCAGATAATGAAACTCAGTTCATCAGTGCTACAATGGGTAATTTATACGAAGGTGTGAAAAACACAAGAAATTGGGGTTTGAATTGGGTGTTATCCTTTGAAAAAAATTTCTTCTAAAAAGAATCCCCTTTTTAAAATGCTTTGCTTTTGATAAAGATTGAAAGAGTTGGAAAGCAATAAAGAACACAATATTTTTATACTAGTTCACTTGAAACTTCAAGCTACTCTAGTCCACCCTCAAAGGTGATTTTCCTCTCTCCAACGAGGACTTAATGCAATAATCCAACTGATTATTACACTTGAAAACCCCAATTGGAAGTGGCTAACACCAGCACACACCAACTGTGTGTGACTAACTATCAACCTCTAAGATTAATTATCCAAGACTTCTCGAGAGTACTAACCCAACTAGTCTCTCAAGGAACAATCAAACAACAGTTTGATAACAAGTTTGTTTACAAGTAAATATGCTTTCACACAAGCTAATATGTAAACAGATTTTTAGCGCATGTAGCTTGACAAAATATACAACTTTTTACAAAGAAATAATAATGTTTGAGCATAGAGTGTTCTTCGTGAATTAGCAACTATTTCTTCAAGTCTTCAAGCCTTTATATAGAGCGATACATGTGATGTAATCGTTGGAGGGTACATCTGGAAATATGAAATTTGTGGCGGCTTGAGAGAACATGGGGGACAAGATCGTACACAACGTCTGTACTTCATGATAGTGGAATGAAACATTTATTTGTACCATGTATTGTTGTACCACGTTAACGTTATCTTCTAACCTTCCGTACTTCAGAGGCTTCTGCGAGCATGAGTAAGAGGAGAGAATATAACTTCTGGTTAATCAAAACTTCAAGTCTTCAGAGTCTTCAGATCTTCCTCTTAGAGTCCTTAGCACTTGGTTTTGAAGAACCTTGTATCATATCATAAGATTGAAAGAACTTCAAGTCTTCAGAGTCTTCAGCACTTGTTATTGTAACCTTGTATCATAACTAAGTTCAAAAGAACTTCAAGTCTTTAGAGTCTTCTGAGCTATGTATTCAGAGTCTTTAAGCACTTGGTCTTCAAAACCCTTTTGTCTTCTGAAATTTGAGTCTTTAACATCTTGGACTACGTGCACTCAGAACCTCTATCTTGAGATCTTCAAACTGGTTTCTTCAGACTGATGTATCAGAGTAACTTAGTTTCAGAGCCTTCTGAGGCTTTCCTCGCTACTTGTTCATCAGAACCACTGTAGTTTAGAAGTGGAGCATTTTCTCTTCTAATGTCTTGGCCACGCCATTCATCATAAGCATAACCTATTTGTTTATTCTTAAAAATACAACAGACATTAAAGTAACAAATTTTTTCACTCAAACATACTCTTTATTATCATCAAAGCACAGAGACATAATTGCATAACCAAATCTTGTTGTAAAAATCTCCGCCTTTTTGATGATGATAAAACTATGTATTTTGATGACACAATTTTGCATAACATCATAAGAAAGTAGAAATGAGAAATGAGAAAGTATAGGGATCTTAACCTTTACATAGAAACTCCCTTTGAATCACGGACTTGGTAAAGATCAGAACTTCTGACTAAGGACCTTTTAAGCAACAGCTCCCCTGGTTCCACCAGATCAGATGGAAAGATCTTGAGAGTCTTGATTATTGAAGACACAACTTTTCAACTGAGATCTTGAACTTTAAATGTCACTCAGACAAGTTCTAGATTATCCAGTTAGAAATTGACTTCAAACTAACTCTTCTAGTGTCTAGTTTTAGGAGTCAAATGCGTGACTTTCTTCAAATTCCATAAAAATCCTAAAAAAGAGAAGAAACACAATTCTACCAAGAAACAAAAGTTTTTATTTGGTTAGAATGTAAGCAATATTTTTCAGAGAATTTATCATTGAGAATTAAAATTACTTCTTTAACTACTCCCCCTTTTTCTCATAATCAAAAACTTATATTTTAAAAATATGAAAAACACAAATAAAATAATAGAGAATAAAGAAAGCGCTTTCATTCAGATAAACTAGAAATTTTAAAACATAGGGTTAAAGCATTCATCAAAACAACAAAAAAAGTTTTAATCAGAAAGAAAACATTAAAACGATTTAGAAGCATCGGTTCTAAGAGCTGGAAGGAGAGGGATCTGGTCCAGAAATCTTCTTGAGAATCAACTCCAGCATGTTTTGAACATTATTATTGACCGTTTTTTGTTCTTGCAGACTCTGTTTCACTTATTTCTGTTCCGCTCTGATCTCTTCAACAACGGTATGCAGAACCTTGAATTGTTGTTCAATTGAGGGCTCAACTAGAGCAACCTGAGAAGATTCTTCTACTTTCTCTACTTCAGCAACCAATCTTTCCTTTTCAACTCTTTCAACTTTAGCTATCAACACGACTTCTTGGTTTTCTGGATCAGTTTGAAGAGCCTTTGATTCTGCTTCCTTTTGCTTTTGAGCAATGAGTTGGAAGGCACGGAATCTTTCCATTTCTTGCTCATTCTGCTTGACAAGCTCTACTGCTGTCATCCTAGAAGTTGCAAAGAAGTTGAATATTGTTTCAACTTCACTCTTCATCCATTGCTCAAAATGTGCCCATGAGGCATCCAAATCTTTGTGGGAAGAGCTAATCCTAGCTTCTTCATTGAGCTTATTGACCCTCTTTTGTGCCTTGTCTCTAAACATGTTGAGGCACTCAACCAAGGTTTTGGGGCTAGGTTTCTCATAGATTATCAATGATAAATCAGAGGAGAGAGGTTCAGATGGATGAAAAACTTTAGTGAGTCCCAGAAGTTCAAATATTGAATCTGATTCTGTTAGAGGGATCTCAAAGATTTCATGATTATCAGATGCCATTCTTTCAGATTCAGTAATGTTGGTGGGTGAAACAGGATCAAGACAAACTTTGTTTTTATCAAAATTAGATGGTTGTTAATTGAGGAGAGCAAGGTGGATCAAGGAGTGACTAACAAGAGATGGTGATGTTTGAAGTTCGGGTATAGATGTCACAATAGAAGGAGTGAAAGTGATTATGGGTGTTGATGAAATGGGAGCCGTGATAGATTGAGTTATTGTCGGAGACACAATAGAATCAAAAGTTTGATTTGTTAATTGATGAGATGGAATTGAGAATGAATCAAACACATCAGAAGAGGTTAAGATTATTTTAGAGGTGGGAGTTAGGATTGTGGATATATGTTCATAAAAGGGTGTTGAAGTGAGGGGTTTTGAGAAGGTGTAGTAGGGGGTAGTGATATAGATGGTGGTACTGAAAATGAGGGGACTTAAAAGAGACAGAGGAATTGGGTTTGATGATGGTTGATGAAACATTAAGTGTTTTAGGGACAGAAATTGAAATAGAAGTTGCAGAGGATGACTTATTAGGGCGTTTCTCAGCCAAAATAACATCATTGAGAAGTTTTGACTTCTTCTTTTTCTTCTTATTCTTCTCAGAATCCGAACCATCTGCCATTTGCTTTCTTTTTCCTTTAGAGCGGTCCTCTTCTTCTTCATCAGATGTAATAAACACATCATGATCATCTTTACTCATTGATTCAACATATTTAGTCACCTCTATCATATATTTTGAGATAGTAAACAAGGGAAAGTTCTCAATTGGAACTCTATCCAGAATTCCATTCATGTCCAACTAATGTCTTGTTATGATCTCATAAATAATCTTCATATTTTTAAGAACTTGCGATGTAAATGGTTCACCAATGCTAGGAGTCATATAATCAATATACTTTGCTTCTTCTATTAGAAATTCTAACATACTGTTTTCTACAAGTATATCTATTATTAGATGACCATAGAGAATGTATGTACGAAACTTCTTTGTTGGGTCTGAAGTGGTTCAAATTTTTCTAATCGTTTCTTTTAGATGACTAAAGAGAACAAAATAAAGATTGACCTTATTTTGATCATCAAATAGTACAACATAAATTGTTGATTGATGTTAAAGTAATCAACAGATCTTGTAGACGGTCTAGGGTTTATACACCCTAGAATTATTTTGTGCTAGATTCTCAGATTGTCACAAAGATCCTTACTCTTATAATCCTTCTTTTCAATGGATTAATTTTTAAACATCAACATTTGAAGATTCCTCTTATGATTGCTAGACTTAAAGTATATTCCAGATGTACACTTTCCTTCCAATAATCTTAAACCAAGTAGTTTCGCAATGAATTCTTCAGTGATGATAACCCATTGCCCGATAACGTCGGAGACGATATGAAGATCATCAGAGTCTGCATTTTTTTAGAATTCCATCACTAAGGGTTTATAGGTAGTACCATGAAGCCTTTTGAAGAAGACTTCCCAAACTTGTGCCTTTAATTCTTCGTTTATATTACAACCGTTGTTGGCAAGGTTTTGAAAATCAACCATGAACTCCTTAAGTACTATCAAGCTCTTTGGATCTAGGTTGTAATGAACTTGAAGAGTTTTCTACATGATATGGTTTTCATCCATTCTTTTACCGAAAGATGAATTAACCTTGACCGAATTAGATGGAGTAGAAGCTAAGGATGATGGATCAGATGTTGTAACTATTGTTGACGATGGAGCCCTTGTAGATGCGTTGAGTTTTGAAGCTTGCTCCATTTTCTTTTCAAATTTGATAGCTTATTGTTGTTAGATATTCATCTTGAGGTATATATATATATATATATATATATATATATATATATATATATATATATAGAGAGAGAGAGAGAGAGAGAGAGAAAGAGAGAGGAAGAAGATGAATGGATGAAGATTTCAGAGAAAAGTCACTTAACAGTTTGAAAGAAAATGATTTTAGGGTTTAGGGTTTTAAAGTGTGAGAAGGTGAAGGAGTAAGGAGAATAATATATATATATATATATATATATATATATATATATATATATATATATATATATATATATATATATATAGTATCTGAAAAGTAATCTTGAGACTTAAAATAATAAAATATAAAATTTTAACAAAATGTTTTAAAATAATTAAAAATAAATAATATAATCATGAGGAGAAATTAATGAAGGTAGTCATGAAGGATCAATTCTAAGAATTAGCACACTGTTCATTATCTAGCTTAGATAGCGTGTGATTATTAAGGATAACCAAAAGGTTACATGCGTTAATCACTGCACTTACTAAGAGACACGTCTGACTCTTCATATCTTCTTTCAGAACAAATCTGTTCGGACAATTCATAATGCCTTCTAGATTTAAGTTTCAAATCTTGGAACATAGATTTTCTTCCTAGAAAGTGTGGCAAGCATCCATTCTCCAGGTGCAATAACTGGTGTCTTAGAAGCAATGTGTAGAACATCTGCAACATAGACAATCTGATCATTTGGTACCCATACTTTAGGTCCTTTCTTGGTAGTCTTTCCAGAGGTTTTTACACCTTTGGATTTTTGTGAAGCTTTATAATTGTATGGAATTCGTGCATTATATTTTTGTTTAGAAGTTTCCTCCTATGTCAGTGATTGTGATGCATCGGAATCTAACTCTTATGATTTTTAACATTCTAATTAAGTGCCAGCAAGAACAAATTGTTCAAATAGAGGTATTAGTTTTATACTCTCAGTCTCATTTATTGGCTTGGGTGGTCCAGAGTATCCTAAACTTCTAATTCCGTTTCTGCTAACTCCATAGATCATTGTATCCATTTTGCTTCTATCTATGCTTTTAGCAAGGAAGTGTTGAAAATAACTATCATATCTAATAGTTTCATCAGAGGTAGATATACTAGAAGTGATCTCTTCTTTTAGTTTAGAGACTTTACATTTAAGAGCAACATTTGATCTTTCGAAACAAATTTTTTTCATTTAAAGCTAAAATGTTTGGCTCACTCTTAATTGAAGTTTCAGAGGCAGTTATAAAAGTCTTTTTCAGATCTTTGTGCTTGCTTAAAAGATGTTGATACCTTTTCATGAGTTCAGTTAATCCTAATTGTAATTCAGAACAAGAAAGGGAAGAAAGTACCTCATTTTCGTCATCAGAATTCAACTCTTCATCAAGAAGCAGTTCATCTTCTGATACTGGTCACTGGTACTGGTCTCCATCATAAGAGCCACATTGGCATGTTCTTCATCAGAATCTTCTTCTTCTTCTTCTGAATCATCCCAAGTTGCCAAAAAACCTTTCTTGGCTTTGAAAACCTTCTTAGGTTTTCTTTATCTTCTGAGCTAAGGACAACCATTTTTGTAATTCCCAGGTTCTTTGCATTCATAGAATATGACTTCCTTTTCTGAATCTCTTCTTTGGTCAGACGTAGACTCTTGTCCATCATAAAATTTCCTTGACCCTCTGAACTTACTCTGTCTTTGTATCCACAGTTTGTTTATCTTTCTAGAGATAGTTCATGTTCATCTGAGTCTTCTTCTGACTTTTGATTCCTTCATTGCTTAATAGGCCTTTGTCTTCTTACACTTAGACTTGAGAGGATTTATCTCCCTTATGAGGTTCATCTTTTTGAAGCTCAATCTTATGACTTCTTACAGAACTAATAAGTTCTTCAAGACTGGTGTTGTTTATATCTTTCACGAGTTTCAAAGCAGTTACCATGGGTCTCCATTTGACAGGCAGACTTCTGATAATCTTTTTGACGTGATCTGCAGTAGTATTTCCTTTGTCCAGAACTCAGAGTTCCGTAATAAGCATCTGAAATATTGAAGCATCGTTTCCACATACTCATCTTCTTCCATTCTGAAAGCTTCAAACTTCTGGATTAAGGCCAATGCCTTTGTTTCCTTGACTTGAACATTTCCTCCGTGAGTCATCTGAAGAGAATCAAAGATGGACTTAGTAGCCTCTTTTTATATATGATCTTTTCATACTCTGTAGAAAATATTGCACTGAGAAGGATTGTCCTTGCTTTATGTTGATTCTTGTACATCTTCTTCTAAGCGTCTACTAGGGGGCTTCTGGGAATTTCTTCTCCTTCTTCATCTACTGGGTAGGTGTATCCATCAACTACAATATCCCATAAATCTAGATCAAATCCAAGAATATGACTTCTTATCATGTCTTTTCAATAGTCAAATTTCTCTCCATTAAAGATCGAAGATTTTGAACTATAAGAATCTCTTTCTTTATCGGAAGCAATAACAACTACATTGTTGTTGTGAACAGCCACTGTTGTTTTTCACACACTGGATCGGTGATGAACACTATTAGGTGCTTAATAAAAAAAATCCAACATTTTTATCACTTTAGAACCAGAGCTCTAATGCCAACTGAAGGTACAAAAAGCACAAGAAATGGGTGTTTGAATTAAGTTTTATCCTTTGAAAAACGTTTCTTCTAAAAGAATCCCTTTTTTAAAATGCTTTGTTTTTTATAAAGATTGAAAGAATTGAAAATCAATAAAGAACATAGTATTTTTTTATACTAGTTCACTTGGAACTTCAAGCTACTTTAGTCCACCCTCATAGGTGATTTCCCTATCTCTATCGAGGACTTAATCTAGTAATACAACTGATTATTACACTTGAACAACCCAACTGAAAGTGACTAACACATAAACACACCAAATGTGTGTGACGTACTATCAACCTCTAAGACTAACTGTCCTAGACTTCTCGAGAATACTAACCCAAATGGTCTCTCAAGGAATAATCAAACAACAATTTTATAACAAATTTGGTTACAAGTAAATACGCTTCTACACAAGATAATGTGTAAACAGATTATTGGTACAAGTGACTTGACAAAATATACAGCTTTTTATAAATAAATAATAACGTTTGAGCGTAGAGTGTTCTTCGTGAATTATCAACTATTTCTTCAAGTCTTCAAGCCTTTTTATAGAGCCATGCATGTAATATAACCGTTGGAGAGTACATCCAGAAATATGAAATTTGTGGCGGCTTGAGAGAACGTGGGGGCAAAATCGTACGCATCGTCCATCCTTCATGGTAGTGGAATGAATTGTTTGTTTGTACCATGTAATGTTGTACCATGTTAACTTTATCTTCTAACCTTCTGTACTTCAGAGACTTCTGCGAGCATGAGTAAGAGGAAAGAATATAACTTCTGATTAATCAAAACTTCAAGTCTTCATGGTCTTGAGATCTTCCTCTTTAGAGTCCTTAGCACTTGGTTTTGAAGAACCTTGTATCGTATCATAAGGTTTAAAGAACTTCAAGTCTTCAGAGTCTTCAGAACCACGTCTTTAGAGTCTTCAAAACTTGGTCTTGTAACCTTGTATCATAACTAAGTTTAGAAGAACTTCTAGTCTTTAGAGTCTTCAGATCCACGTCTTCAGAGTCTTTAAGCACTTGTTCTTCATACCCCTTTTGTCTTCTGAAATTTGAGTCTTCAGCATCTTGGACTACATTCACTCAGAACTTATGTCTTTAGATATTCAAATTGGTTTCTTCAGACTGACGTATCAGAGTAACTTAGATTCAGAGCCTTCTGATGCTTTCCTTGCTACTTGTTCATCAGAACCACTATAGCTTAGAAGCGAAACATTTTATCTTCTAATGTCTTGGCCACGCCATTCATCAGAAGCAGAACCTGTTTGTTTATTCTGAAAAATACAACAAACATTAGAGTAACAAAATTGTTCACTTAAACATACTCTTTGTTATCATCAAAACTCAGAGACATAATTGTAGAACCAAATCTTGTTCTAACATTATATTACAACTTAGAATTGCAAAAAAAAAAAAAATTTCATTGTTCATCCATAGGCAATCTAGCAGGATGAATATGAAAATAAGGTGATATTGAAAAGGGATAAAAAAGAAGGTAGATGACGCCAAAGGAATATAGGTTGAACAAATTTATACAGTTTTGTGGTTATGTCAAACAAACCCTCATTCAACCACTAAAGAGACGTCATTCACAATGATATATAGAGTAGGCATCATGCTACCTATTGATATTGACACCTCCACTTGGTGGCACTTTCATTTTAATGCAAACGATTATGGAGTAGGGCTAAGATACAACTATCCTAATTAAAGAGACCAGAGGTTTCACCCATGTCATGGAATTCTCTACCAAGCAAAGGGAAGACATAAGGTACAACTCGAATGAGGTTCTAAAGGAAATAAAAAAGGGAAACCCAGTACTTAGACATGTTGTTGTGCCCACCCAAGAGGGTAAACTACAGCCCAATTGGGAATGTCCATACCACATAAGACAAAAACTACATCATAGAGCCTATAAGCTTAAAGATCTAGATGGATGACTCATCACCAGAACATGGAACTCAATTAACCTATGATTTTACAATAATTAACAGTTTTTAATTATGTGTTTAAAGGAGAAACAATGTTGGAATACTAGTGTGTGAATATCTTTGATAAACTTTATTGTTATTTATAGTAGGTTATTCAATTCCTCAGTCTACATATATGATGGACTTCCACCGGAAAAATCCTTTATGCTCTTAAAATGCAATCTAAATGTTTGATATTCATATAAAGATCATTTTCCCCCCTAAAAGGTAGTCTAAATGTTAGACTTCCACTAGAAGAACCTGATCTCCCTTAAGGGGAAGATGAATGTTGGACTTCCTCTAAAGACTCTTTTTGCCCTAGGGGCCATATCCCCCAGTGAGCATAAACCAATACCATAAAGTCTCTCCCGAGGGAATAAAGTTAAAGTATCGCATAATGGAATCAACATGCATTCTCTCTTGACGGAATAAAATTACAATCTCTTCTACGGGACCCATAACATAAATTCTCTCTAGAGGGATTCGACTTAAAGTCCCTCTTGAGGGGACTCAACATAAATTCTCGCCCGAGGGAATCAACATACAGTTTCGGATGAGGGACTCGACTTCTAGTCTCATATAAAGGACTTTACTTAAAGTCTCACATGAGAGACTCAACATAAATTCTTGAGTCTGTCAAATAAACTTTAGATCAAAAAATAAACAAAACCACTTTATATTTTGCAAAGACCTCATGCTTGAGAGACTTGTAATAGTATAAGAGTAAACCCCCCAAAGGGGAGGAAAAACTCTCCTAAGACAAATGAGGTGACACATTGCTCATACTCTCCTAAATAATAGGAAAATGAATACCCATTTCCCATATTCTTGAGAATGGTTATTATTCTCTCGGAGATTAAGTTCCAGGTTAAGTGATTTCTTATAAATACATCAATCCTAAAGTTGAATGGGACATCTAATTCATTACATAAAATATCACATACAGATCTTGTCACCATTTTCATGTGAGCTTGTTCTAACACCATAAGAACCTTAAATACTTTTGACAGGTCTCCATGGCGTCATGTATTTTACTTTTAACAAGTACAAGACTCAAAGGTTTGTTAAAGGATCATACTCTCACAAGTTAGACTTTATGATCAAGTAGTTTTCACTCAAATAAACAATCAATGCCCTGATTGTATCCATGACATCATACAGACTAAGTAATAGCAATAATGGTGCAAAATCAACATAGTTAGAATGAATGTCTAATCTCATATATTTACGTAAAACATGAGGTATGCATTCATCTCACTATGATTCTTGACTTACATTGATTTGTTTTCACCAATCAAGTGGTAAAATTAAACTTTAAATCAAGGCAATAATTTCATGGATATGTTATAATTTGAAGATAATCACAACATTAATCATGGATGAAGCATTTAAAAGAATAAATATTTTATCACCCCATTATTCTTTGACTTTTTCATCAATCTATGTTCCGTGGTTCATGTGAATTTGGATTTGTAATCCATTTGTGTCATATGCAGACAAACAACTTCATGCCATATTCACAAAAATTTTCATTTTTTAAATAAGTACTCATGCATGATTAGTAATCAAACAATTAAAATATCATAGGTTTTTTTGGTATAGGATCAACTAATATATCATTTGCATTCCTCCATGCAGAAAGCATGGCATCTCCTCAAGCCATTGGAAAATATTCCCTTCATCTTACAATGAGTGGCCTAATTGGAATAAAATAGTGTCCCAAAATAAATGATTGATTTCAATTTCCAATATCTTTTTTTTAATTTTACCATCTAACTAATAAAAAATTCATCATTTTCAATAGATACTATAGTAAAAACGTTATTCTGTCTCTTACTTTTGTAAACTTTTCTTAATCTGTGTGAAATGATTTGTTGAGTCACTCATTATGAGACGGAATAATTATATGGTTTTGTAGAGAACCTCCCTTAGCCAGAAGTATCAAAAGTTTCTCGCTTAGCATAATATAGAGCTCACCGAGAGAGCTTCCTGTGTCATCTACAACATATGATGGTACTTATTTACATTCATATAAAAAAAGTGCAATTGGCAAAATAATATTTCCACATGTTGTCTAAAAAGCTACTCGTGTGTTTGGAAACTTGGACATGCCCATGCACTTACACAAAATAAATGCGTCCAAGTTCCTATTGTTTTTCCATGGCCTTGTTATCAAAGAAATAAAGATAAATACACATAAATTGTTTGATAGAAAATAAAATTAAGTTAGAAAACAAATAAAGAAAAATAAAATAAAATTTTACAGTTTTAGATGACATAGTGCAACAAAAACTCAATTATCATCTTCTTCTTCACCACCAATTTCATCATCATCATCATCATCATTGTTTTCTTCACTTTCTTCCTCATTGTCACCACCATCGTCATCTTCTTTTTTATCAACTTCATCGTTACCATTACCTCCTCTATTTCCACTTGCATCATCAAACACATCTCTAAGATAAAATGGTTTGTCCATAGGCCATTGAACATCATTAACGAAATCCTCTTGGGTAGGAAAACGATCATATGGAAAATGTGTTTTTTGTATTCACAGTTTTAAACTGGTCAAGAATCATGTATAGATATCAATCATATACGATATGCATCAATATGATATCCCAGCTATGAGTGAAATAGCTGCGGAGATTATGCTTCATTGCATCTAGACCAGAATATGCAGCATGTGAAGTGGTTGGGCGAGTGCATGTTCTACGTTTTTTCTCCATAAAGTAGCATAGGACAAAACTTTCTTCCATTTTTGAGCTAATGTGACCATGGTAGTGTTTGGAAAATCTACTTCATAATCATGTGATTAGTTCCGTAAATGCTATAGGAAATTCGAAAATTGAATAATGGCAAAAATATTATTTAATATAATACTAGATATATCTATTTTTTCTTGGTGAGATGTACAAAATAAATTGAGCAGTAGGCAAGGTTTCTGAAGAGATATAGTCTTTCAATTTTTTATACATCTTTTGTAAGATTTGTTTGATAGACTAATGATTTCTACTCATATAGAAATCAAGAACAAAAGTCTAAACTAATTCATATGTGTCTAGAACCCGTCAAGTCATATCCCTTACATCCATACCACAATTCAATCAAAGAATGAAAGAGGAAGCGTGTATGAGGTTTTCATTGAAACCTTTGAAGGTTTGTGGGCATGTGATCTTCTAATTTGTATAGTTCCTTAGAGTTTATTCCATCTCTTTTGATGGAGATGAAGAGTGAAACTTGACCAATGGTATATTTTGATCACTCTAGAAATGAGGATCATAACCCATATAAATAACCTTAGGGTTATTTCTTAATTTTCATTATTTGAATTTAACTCTTCATAAAATTAGATATTGGTTTATGGTATTTATATAATAACCTTACCTTTCTTGACATTTACGCTTTTAGTCAAATACTTAACATTAATTAGACCATTGTAGTCTTAGCTAATTAAATAATGACCCTAACACATGTAATTACATATGTCCAAAATTCTAACAATTTCCCATTAGTTACACATGTAACTTTACACACGTGTTAGACTTTATGAGCTCAAAATTTGACATTAATACTTCAAGAATATCCAAACTATCTCGTCCATTAGTTATGCCAATATATAGAACCAAAGTGATTATCAGTATGCCAATCATAACTAAAACCCATCAATGATCACTAATAGTGACATAACTAAATGACATAAATTCATCGTGAAATGTGTAGTATGAAAATCACATGAATTTGGTATGTACATTTTGATTTTTAACCGGTTCTGCTTTACTTTAGTGAGATCATTCAATAACTTTATTGTACAAAGCATAAATAGATGAATGTCAAACTTTATAAACCAAAAATTAGTCAAAACCAGAGTATGTATACATATTACCAAACATAGAACACAATATCCATAAATGAATAACTCCCACAAAACTAAAGATTCTTGAAACTATAACAAAGCCATATGAGCAGTGTGCTCGTGAAATACCATGAGTGAAATACATTTGGTAAGAGGATATGCTACCACGGAGTTTATACCTAGGTGTTCTTTAGAAATATGTCCACTTTGTACATTTTTCTATAACAACTAGGAACTCGGTATCAATATGAATTGGCTTAGTCAAGCTCCTATTATTGTTAGAATATAGGATGGCTAATTGATTGTAACAATATAACTTAAGTGGTCTTTCAATTCCTTCTATAATTCGCAGCCTAGTGACAAGGTTCCTCAACCAAATCACATGGTTAGATGCCTCAAAACATGCAATAAAATTCGCTTCCATGGTAGATGAATCCGTAAGAATTTTCTTTGCATTGCATCAAGAAACAGCACCACCAGCCAACATGTAGAAATAGCCTGAAAAGGATTCTTTACTATCTTGGAATCCAACAAAACTTGAGTCAGAGTATTCAGTATGAGCATATAATCTTTTTTCTCTTTAAATAGCTCATAACCTTTTTGGGTGCTTACTAATGATCCATTCATGGATTGCTCAAATATCTTTATAAGACCCAAATTATGAACGTAATATCTAGACGCGTAAATACTAAGAATATATAAGACTTTCTACATATGACTTGTAAGGTATCTTTTTTATATTGTTTGAGACTAAATTTGTCTCCCTTGGCAATTACAATATACATTGGTTTACATTCCTGCATGTCAAACCTTTTAAGTACCTTTTAGATATGGTCCTTTGTGATAATCCTAGTGTGATAATTGGTTTTTTCATCGGTTATTTAAAACAATGAAGTCGCCACCTAATTTTATTTGTTCATAAAGAACGGGAAAATATAGATAAAACCCGCGAAGAATGATAAGGCAATCTACAAGACCAAAAAACGTGGATTCAGTGAGTTAAAGGCGGAAACTTGAAATATTTTCCCGCTAATTTTCTGCACATTGTCGAATCGCTTTTAACGGTCCCTCTATAAAATCGAAATATCAATATTATCGACATATAATCAACTTAACACGATGCAAGAAACAGGTAGAGAGATAAAAATGCATGAAGTGAAATAACGGGTATTTTACAACTACAAAACGATGCGAATTTTGGTTTAAATTGACTTTCGGTCAACCTAAACGCAACTAGCAATGCCAATGAGATGAATGGATGACTGTTTAATGACAATGACCTAATGGAGGCGTATCCATATGAATGCGAAGCCTAAGTCATATATCTTGAAGGTATGAGGGTAAATTTTGGGGTGCGATACCTAGAATACCATGAGATCGGTCTCGGTGTATATTAATTCCTATTACAAATAAGGCATTACCAAGATCTTTTATTTCAAATTTTCTCGATATATTTTGTTTTTGTTTCAGGCATCATGCCTATATCATTTGTGGTAAGCAGTATGTCATCAACATACAAGACTTGGAAAATGTACTTGCTCCCACTAATTTTTTTATGGTCACAATCCTCAATAACATTCACCTCAAAACCAAATGAGAGAGTTACTTCATGAAATTTATAGTACTATCGGCGAGACGAGTCCTTTAGTCCATAAATGGATTCTTTTTTCAATTTTCAAACCATATTCTTTGAGTCTCCCGACGTAAAGTTATATGGTTGCACCATATAGACTATTTCATCAACATTGCCATTGAGGAATATCATCTTGACATGCATTTGATGGAGTTCTGAGTCATAATGTGCAACAAGACCCATGGTTGTCCTAAAAGAGTATTTTGATGAAACCTAAGAGAAAATCTCTTTAAAGTCAATTCCTTCCTTTTGAATGTAACACTTGGCCACAAGACGAGTCTTATACTTTTCTACATTACCATTAGTGAAATTCTGGTGCCATCGGACTCAGGATGTCTTGACATCTGATCTGACATTATAAAATAGACAAGGTAGAATATACGATTAACAGTGCATGAAATAATAAACAACATACAAAATTATTCACCCAGTTCGGTTCTAACCAACCTACATCTGGGGGAATAACAAGTCAAGAATGAAGTTCACTATCAAAATATACATCCATACTCAAGAGTTCCTCAAGGGTTGACCAGATGAACCCTCCCCTAAGCAATCAACCCACAACTAGGTTTTGCTTCTCTCAAAGTTAAAATTAAGTTCTATTTCCTCAAGTGAGCATCATGCCTCCTCATATATTTCAAAGTATCACCATGATAAGTTTCAAGCCTCATGGCTCACGTTTGCTCAGTCAATTTCTTAGATGATTGAAAATCAGTTATATTGGACAAAAAGTCAACTGTGGTGAACATGCAGTCAAACTTCATCATTTTTTGTCAACATCAAGATTTTGAAGCCACGTTCACCATTTGATCAAGGTTTGATCGTGATTCATCAATAAAATCAAAGAATTGATCAAACCTCAAAGTTTCTAAATTAGGGTTTTTTTAATAAAACGTCAACAGAACTTTGACCAGGCATAACTTTCACATACTTCATCAGAAATTTCCATCAAAGCTCATTTTGAAGGGAATTGAATTCTCTACATAAAGGTTAACCTAATTTGCTTCCTCTATATAAACACAAGACCTTCAGATGCACAAGGACACGATTCAACAACCAAAGCATTAAGGTTTGAAGTTCAAAAATTTCAAGCAAACTTGCACCATCGAATTCATATTTGCATAAAGTTCCAAGAAATTTCAAGCATGAATCCTTGTTCCTGAGGTATCATAGAATAAGTATGGATCAAAATCCATGACCAAACATGTCTGAATCGATCCCTCAGTTTGCATCATTATTTCGATTTTCGTATTTTGCATTCTATTGTATTTTAACTTAAACTAACATGGTTAATCGTTTCCTGAGGTTCATTAGAGAAGGTTAGATCCATCGTAGCAAGTTTTTGATGGCCAAATTGTAGAACGCCATGGCTAGGGCACGAAGCTTCTAAGCTTTTGTATCCCTGTTTGTAGAACGATTAAAGACAAAATAACCCCAGATTCGAACTCAGGGGATGATTTTATGTCGATCTGGGTTATTCCTTTTTGTTTTTGTTTTGATTTTGCAAGTTTAGATGTTTGAACGGTCGGAGATGGTAACCGGAACCACCGTGCCAAGGTGGTTGACCGATGAAGACTAGGGCAAGGCAGGCGTGGCTGATAGTCATTGGTCTGTTTGAAATCGAGGGACCCACGTGCGCACGTTTTTTAATTAATCTGATTTTATGAAAATAATATCATATACATATTTATGAAGTTGATACGGTGGTTGACCGACGAAGACTAGGGCAAGGCCGGCGTGGCTGATAGTCATTGGTCTGTTTGAAATCGAGGGACCCACGTGCGCGCGTTTTTTAATTAATCTGATTTTATGAAAATAATATCATATACCTATTTATGAAGTTGATATTATGAATGGATGTACAACCACCCGAGTGGCAACCCATGCGCGCTAGTCGTTTAACCTCTATAAGTTCGCTAGTTTAAACCTGCCTTTTGGCCAAAAAATTTATAACCTTTTATTTTTACAAGTTTTCATATACATACTCATGGAGGCAATTATAACATCACATGCAGATGGCGTGGTGGTCATGTTTTGCCTCAATAACCACAGGGTCCTAGGGTCAAGTCTTGGCAGGACCATCCTTAATTTTTTAGCACTTGTTTCCTTAATATTTTTTTTTTATTTCTCTTATTTTCTAACCAATTTAATTTCTTTTCATAAATTAATTTCTCACACATAAAAATCCTAAAAAAATGTTTTGATTTTAGATTTAGGTTTCAAAAACCTTTATTTAATTTTGGACACAAAAAAATTTAATTTTCTTTGCATTTAAAATATTTTTTTCTTAATTAAATACCAATTAACATAGAATTAGGGTTTTATTCACTAAAATCGATTTCTAAAAAACACAAAAAAATATTTTCTTATAGTAATTAGGTTTCTAACATTTTCCTAATACTTAGAATATTTCTTCTATTATATATTTATTTATTTTGAATTTTTAATTCTAAAAATCGATGTATAGGTCGCAAGGATATTTTGTAATAGCGTAGATTTACCTTTCCGCATTTACTTTCTGCACCTCTTATTCGGTATCTGCCCCAAAACTATGTAATAGCGTAGGATCTCTACCTTTCTGCTTTTAATTTCCGTACTCTTATAAATTGTATACACACTACTTAGATGTATGGCTAATAGGATTGTATGGCAAGACTAATAAATCAATCTTAGATCACCCTAACAATCAAGATAAAATATCCGAATTGAACGCACTTATCACACTTGCACCCTCTAGGGTATCCTCTCTTGTTTCCTTACGAATAAAATGGTTATGTCCCTCGAACGTAGGGGTACCATTAGCAAAAAGTCTCTTGATTCAAAATCATCACAAAGATCATAGTCCCTCGATGACCCTCGATGTTGCCTACGAATATATGATCTCGTCCCTTGGTGGTTGTCTACGAATAAATGATAATTGTCCCTACGAATTCGCTAAGGTATCCTTACATGTTTCCTTCAATGACCCTACACCTGTCCCTTCACATTCAACGAACAGGGTTACTTGCCAACTAATGGTATGGATAGCATTATCCTAAAGGAGAAGGAAAATAACAAGAACGACCCTTTCTGAGTAGGTAATAAAAATCTAAATTGCTTGCTCCAATCAAAAAAATACTTTTCACACTTCACACTCTTTTTAAAACTATTTTCAAACAAACACTTTGTATACATTCCAACGTGAATCATTACAAAGCTTTAAACTATCCAAAAACATTTCCAAACACTTCGTATACATTCTTGAGGACTGATACAAGAATTATTACAAAGTCAAAGCGAAATACTTTTCAAATACTTTTCAAATCACACACACAGAAAGCAAGTTTTCAAAAGTGAGCTAAGCAATTAAGTGCCCGTAGAGAACTACGGATGGAAATGGTGCTTATACCTCCCCTTTTCATAATTACCTCCCATACTCAGAATCTAACAAAGGTCTTTCCTGTTCTTTTCACCTTTCCTTTTTTGGATAAAAGAAAAGTCGGTAGCGACTCTTGCTATCCGCAATATTTGCGATAAAACGCAAAATAAACAAGTCAGTTCTCCCACCGTGTTACCCAAAGCTTCTATTTATAACTTATTACTCAACTGAATTGAGCCTTCAAAACATAACAAACTGACAAAACAAACTGTTGCTAAAACTGCTCCGAGATATTCTCCACAAATATCTCCATATAAAAACAATTAGAGAATCAACAAATCTGCAACAGATTCTCCTATAAAGTCTCCCTAATATATCTCCATAATTTTGGGCTCCAAGTAATAACAAGTAAGTTGTTACAATTCTGCAAAAGATTCTCCTTAGGAATATTCTGCTTCATAACAGAATCCAATTTGTCAGCTCAAACACGATGTCGTGACATCTTCTTCGACATGTTGTTCCAGATGTTGAACAATTTCAACACAACATTTTTCTTCATTAAATAGAACTTCAACTTGCTTTCTTCTTACAAGTTATAAATCCTATTTAACCTATTGTTGCTATATTAGTTTTACCAAACATAAAGCCAATCCTAAAAATAGAGAATCTATAATCTCCCCCTTTGGCTTATTTTGGCTAAAACTAATTTACACAACCTTTATATTATAGAAGCATAATAAAATATACAAGAGTTTAAACAATTTAATCCATCGGCAGCAATTTAGAAGTTTTCAGTAGTCACTGTTTATGATATTTCAAACTTTACAAGTGACAGACTTCAGTCATCTTTTATGATGTTGAAACATCATACTAGGACATCTTTCTGGGAGGTCCAACTTAAATATTCTCTCTTTTAAGGATCCCTAGATCACACAAGATTTCTCCCCCTTAAAAGTTTCTCTTTAGAGATGACATAACATAATCATTCTCCCCCTTTTTAGCCATAATATGACAAAGGCTTCTTGAAGGAGAAATCACTATAGCACATGAAACATAACATCATAGGCTACATCTTCACAAAGAAGGAGAAATACTGAGGCCATGATGCACTATATACTCCCCCTCAAACTGAGAACTATGCTACGACACAGAATGCCACAACATCCTCTTTTAGAGCATAAAAGGAAACACACTAACAGAAACAAACACTTGAACTATCCATTTACAGATATAGAGAATCAGACCTCTATATTGGATAGCTCAGAACACAAGACACAATTTGTGTTCATAACTCAAAAATAAGACACTTGACAAAAATACTTGCAGAAAATGCAAGAATCAGCAGACTCCGAATAGGACATCCTATTCAACATCTTTGCAAAAACAGCTGCAAAGATTAACCTCAGACTTAACAATGTCTGAACACTATCCTTTTTCCCTATGTTTTCCACAAGTTGACAGGACACTTCAACATATAGCAGTATACAATTAACAGACAATTGCTCTCCCCTTTAGTCTGAACACTTTTCCCTTTTAGCTTCCAGAATGAAACTTACCATATACTGTTACTCCCCCTGAGTTACACAGAATAAGGACATCTTTGATGTTGGTCCTTATAATACTTGAAGCATTCTTTATTTGGAATTTTCCACAGTTTCCAAATTAGGAATCCTTAGTTTGCTTCCTACACAAGATTCAGATTGCCACACTCTATAACTTGTAATAGAAGAAACCTTATAGTTCACCATGTGTACGTCTTCAAAAGATAAGTCTGGACCTTATCTGATTTCTTTAATATCTGGTGTCTTCAATAGTGTGATGTTATATCTTCATGTAGAACATTCTCTTCATCACATACTTCATCTCTTCATATTTCAACACACAAATATCCAGCTCTCATCAAGATATTTTTCTACATTTGTATGCATCAACTCTTCAAATAATCACCAGATATTGATATGCAGTTCACAATATACCATGAATTCATCAGAAAAATACTCAGCTCCCGATAGAGTATAAATGATTTGGCATTCAGGCTACATACTAATAAGTACTAAGTCTCTCGTCATAATACCTATCAGTTAGTCAGTTAGAATTGTCTACTCACACTAGATCATCCTGACTGATTACATCTTCACACTCACATACTTCCTAGCAACAATACATAAATTTAAGACTTGAAGATATTAAGATGATGTTCTAACATTTGCTATGACATCATCCATTATGGTTCTAGGGGTAACATCCATAATATCGCATCCATAATCCTTGGGGGGGACATAGGAAGCACAATATACACCACCTTTACAGCCAAACAATCAACATCATCAAGGGATAATATGAGTCACATCTCAATAAACTTTTCTTCAGACTTTCATTCTGATTTTGAGATGATGGGTGTCATAGTCTGTACCTACAGAGGAGATTCCCTCAACTAGGTTTCTAGAACAGACTTAGTCATGGTATAACACAAAAGTATGCAGATTCTTCAAAGCAATCTATCTCCCTTAATTCTTCTTTACAATACCCTTCCAATATACTATTTAGGGTAGTAAAATACTCAAAACCATAATTCACTATGATTGGATCACAATATTCAGCTCCAAACAAAATTTGTTCTATGGTCAAAAATTCCATATATCTGGTTCATTTGATCAGAAGAATATACCAGATATAAGCTCATCTTGATTTCACATAAAGGGACTGAAGGATATACCTTTATGAGTCTTCTTACTTGCATTGAGCTTTACTTTTATACTCCCATAAGCTTAGGTCGAAATTAAACTGACATCTGGAGTATAACAACTTGTTGATCGTGTCATGATCAATTGATAAGCATATGTCTCCTCTTCCAGATCAGGAGCAGGCTCTAAATATATGTACTCACACTACATTTTTTTAGCACCCAGAACATATGTTCTTCAACTGGTAGCTGAATACCAGTAATAATGTTCTAACATCCTATAGAACATTAGTTCCATCTCCTTGGAACACATCATCCTTGATAATCTTCAAGGTCTTCAAACAACTTGCAGATGTATATGATAATCATTGATCAATTGATACTCATCAACTCTATTAATATATGTCTTTCTGAGTGGACTTGAGGAAGATCTCAAGTATTTTTGACACTTTTAATAAAGTTGTGAAAATCTTCCAAATATTATGTTGACAAAAATAACCCTAGGATCCTTCTTTCACTATAGGGGTTGCATCAGAGGCTATGCAGCAGAAACTAGCCATACTTCAACAGAACTTACACAACTCTTACTCCAAATTTAATTGTAAGCATGACACATAAGGATTAAAAATAAATCAACCCTACAATATGCTTGCTTCTTCATCAAGCAATAAACTAGACCCAACCAATATCTTGACCATATGGAAACACATAAGCACAAGAGTTACCTTATCAATGTCTTCACTCACGCATGAAGGTTTTGACAATTCTCATCTCTGTGCTGAATATATGATGAACAATTCAATCCGAAATCTTCACTCCCACATGAAGTCTTTGAATTTAACTTGTTCCAGCATATTTATCTTCTTTCTTCAAGAATGTATAACTGTTCCGGTCAGGTTGGTCTAGTTCTCCACAAATAGGTTCATGCTCCACTTCAAGGGACCATACAATATGAACACTCCTTGTTCAAATAATCATCTACCTTGTACACAACCAGAAAGTATCCCCTATGGATCTCATCCAAAAACAGACAAGATGCCTGCTCTAATACCAATTGAAATTCTGGTGCCATCAGACTCAGGATATCTTGACATATGATTCGACATTATAAAATAGACAAGGTATAATATACAATTAACATTCCAGGAAACAATAAACAACACACAAAATTGTTCACCTAGTTTGGTTCTAACCAACCTACATCTGGGGGCATACCAAGCCATGAATAAAGTTCACTATCAGCAATATTAATTAAGAGCTAAATCTTCCCTGTTTACACTCCTCACTTAATTAGACTACCCAGTGACCATCTTACCTACGATACCACACTTAGATATGAGAACATCTGCTCACTTCCAATCACCACAACGATGTCTATCAATTACTATCATCCCAACAATTGCATCAACATCTTGGCTCCTATAAACTAAGACAGTTTGAAGATACCTCACTTCAAACAGAAAACAGTTTAGAGATACCACACTCTAAACACAAACATGTCAAACTTGTGACACAAATAAACTCAGAATTTCTTCATCGCTTCTTCCAAGGACACACTTACACTCATTGCTTCACAGCTTCTGAGTGGTTAAAATAAACCTCTTACCTACAAGTTTTGAGGCACAAATAAGTGACCATCTCATAATCCGAGTGGTTCACCTACAAACCAACTCTCCTAGAGAGTTGTTACAGACTCAACCCTAAAAACTACATCATTACTAAATTCGTCTAGTCCCAACACTTAGGTTACAAAGCTTCTATTTATAACCTTTTACTCAACTGGAATTCATCCTTCAAAGCATAACAAACTGCTGCTAAAACTGCTCCAAGATATTCTCCACAAGTATCTCCATATAACAACAATTAGAGAATCAACAAATCTGCAACAGATTCTCCTAAAAAGTCTCCCTAATATATGTCCATAATTTTGGGCTCCAAGTAACAACAAGTAAGTTGTTACAATTCTGCAAAAGATTCTCCTTAGGAATATTTTGCTTCATAATAAAATCCAATCTGTCAGCTCAAACACGATGTCATGACATCTTCTTCGACATGTTGTTCCAGATGTTGAACCATTTCAACACAACATGTTTCTTCATTAAATAGAACTTCAACCTGTTTTCTCCTTACAAGTTATAAATCTTATTTAACCTATTGTTGTTGTATTAGTTTTACCAAACATAAAACCCATCCTAAAAATAGAGAATCAACAATTAGAATCTTGCTTGGTCTTAAAAGTTCATTTACAACCAATAGTTTTCACACATTTTGCAAATGAAACAAGTTCCCAAACATTATTGTCTTTCATTGACTAACACTCCTCCTTCATTTTTCAATCCATTTATACGAATTGGAATCCTGGCATGGCCTGGCGGAAATTGATTGGTTCATTTTCCATCATATCATGTAATCATCTAGAATAACATTTCTCCTTTCTTTAGTAGATTTTTGCAAAGGTATTGTGGTTCTTGTAACACTTGTTCTTAAAGATTTTGAGTTTGTTCTTCATGAATTATTAAATCAACTTGACTATGAGGGAATTCAACAATGTCTTGTGGAGGTTCTACACTTGCTTGATCATAATCAACGGTATGAATTAGTTCTAGAATCATTAATGATTCTTCCTCTAAAAACAAAGTCATTATCTTTATTCGTTCCCCGAACACAATATCCTCAAGGAATGCAGTTGTTCCCGAAATTTAAACTTCAATATTATAATTGTGTGAGTTTTTAACCGTTATAATAATTTCCTTAATAGATTACGAAAAAGACCACTACAAGAAATTCTTCCATTACCCAGGTCTAAAAACCATCGGTAATTGAAAAAGTTGTGGGTAAAACTATATTACACACAAATTACTGACGACCACAAGGCCCTCTATAAAAGCCTCCTTGGTAACTATTACCGACAACTATGCTGGTCCACAATATTACAGGCGACTAAACCTTGGAAAATCCGTGGATAATCTAAACAATTAACTGGTCTTATTTTACTCAGGGCTTAAGCCTTGGATAATGATAGTGTCTAGATTGATATCTACCCACGGTTAAGCCCTTTATATTTTATTTTAAAATATATAAAAAATTCAATACAATATAATCTTTCATATATAGACTATAATTGTCTTCTTTATTTCACCTTTCCCAAATATGGTGTTATATCCAATTAAACCCAATCTACTAACCAGACAAGTGTGTCTTGTTTATATTTTTTAAATACTCATAGTCCTTGGGAGTACCACTCTCATTCAATAAGTTTCATATTCATAGAAATTTAACATCCAAGACAGAAAAATATATGATACTAATATATCAATTTTATATGATGAAAATACATACAATAGCTCTAATAAGTTAGAGTTATTTAGCAGGAAAATAAAAACTATCCATATCTAGTATACACTTAAAAAGAAATGAGACCAAAATTAAAACAAATAGATGAATGATGAAAGTATGAGTGTCTATAAGCATTTTTCTTGACTCTATAGCCCTATCTTCTTAAGGTCAGACTCAATTACTCTATTCTATATCCAAAGAGTCTATAAGCATTTTTTTCATTCTCCAAAGGCATGCCATGTTTCTTGCTATCATTAAAGTTCTCATTATACTATTTTTCTTAGGTTCCACTTAATTTCTCGTTCCATCGTCATTATCATTTCATGTAAACAAAGAAAAGTTCATAATAAATAAAGTTCATATTAGTATACTTTCTAAAGTGAAAAACTAGAGATTAAAACTTTCCAAAGTCATTGGTTAAGGAAAAAGTATCATTCCTAACATTGAGTTTAGGCCTATCAGACCAAAACATATAAAAAACTAGCTAGCTAAAATGTATGGGACGATATAGCCTAACTTCATATAAAATATAACGTCCTAACTTCAACAACTAGCTAAGCCAAGTGCCACCTTTAATTAGAAAACAAAAGACAACTTTGCAAAAGTAGCATAGATCCCTTATTCGTCTTTGGGTCAAGAGGCTTGTTGTTGGAAGAAGAGTAAATGGTGTGTTAACTCACACCAACAAATGTGTTCATAGAAATACTCATGTTAACGTGAACCACAAACGGTTTCCATAAATAATCCTTAAATAAAGTTGCAGAAAGATTTATAGTCTTGAAGCAAACCATTGTTGTTTCTCTTGCTGAACAACCTGTAAAATTGTATGGATAAATCTATTAAAATTAGTGCTTATAGAATTGAAATTGAAGAGTACAACTAATCTATACTTGTATTAGAATAGACTTCAGAATAATGGGCCAACTATATAGCTCATGCCACCCCAATAAAAGGCCTCTAAGGTGAGCATGATTAGAATTCAGCAGTCGTAAATCTATTGGCGTTTGTGAGTAAGAATATTAGCATCTAACGGCCTTCCAATGTAGGTAACTAAACACCCATTTTGTTGGAAAACCTAAAATTTTGAATATTTATTATTTTAAAGTTTAATTTTCATGGAAAAACAAACAAAAATAGGGAAAATTCATTAAAAAAATTACAAAATGAACCGAAAAAGAGAAAGTTACCCTGGGACTGGCTCCATCTAGGGTAAGGGTTTAGTTGGAAGTACACAAGGGAGAAATTGAAACCCTAAATCAGATATATATTGTGTATTGTGTTTCTAAAACTCTTTTTCCCTTTTCTTTGTTCACTAGAGGAACTGTGGTGTCGTAATGAGTAAATTAAAAATGAGAGAAAAGGAATATCATAACGCTTACCTTGATAACCATTGTTGAAAACTTGAAGATCTTCAGGAATTTGATTTGTAAAAGGGTTTCTTGAAATTTTTGGAGTTTCAACGAGGTGCGAAGGTTTTAAAAAGAAAAGTAAGGGTTTTGCTCACTAGATTAAATTTTCAAAAGAGTAGATGATGGATTCAACAAAGAATATGGGTTTGACAGAAGTGTCGATTTGACAAAGAAGAGGGGTTTCATGGTTCACTTTAGGGTTGAAAGAGTTCGAAATAATTGGGTTTTTTCGTCAAGTTATGAAAAAGACGTATTTTTCCAGAGAGCAAAGGTTTTTCATTTTTTTAGGAGAATGAAGGACTGTTTGGCCTTAAATAATTTTACAGTCTTTTTACAAAAAAAATCTTTGCATAACGTTATTGTAGCTTCATGGTAAACATAGTCATTTTTTAATTTGTAAAAATATTAAAATAAGCTTAGTTTTAATAAAATTGTTGTTAAAATTTTTTTTTTGTCAAGAGTTGTTAATAAGTTTATTATTAATAGAAATATATTATAGGAAATATATGGTAGCTTTTAGTTCATCATTTTAATTAATTAATTTAAATTCTGTGGCAATGTATCTAAAGTTTATCCAAGGGTTAGCCGTGGGTACTTATCTGACGGTTTAAAGTTTGGGTATTTATCTAATGGTTTATCATGGTTAATGTTTTATGAAAATACCTTTGATAGTGTTCAATTTGCCCATGATTTACCGACGGCTATACTGTCTATACTTTGTATATTATTGACAAACATGTGGCCGTGGGTAAAGGCCCATGGGTATATACAACTTTTCTTGTAGTGGACATGTCAAAATAAAATATAACTATTGATATTTGTTTTTAGAGTTTAAAGGTAGCGCACCGGATTACACTGCAACCAATCAAAATTATTATACTTGCCATGCCATATTAGTATTTTAAAAATAAAAAATATATTTCAATTAGATACATATTTCTCATTAATTAACAATGCAAAGATATTTTACACGTCATATCTTTTTTTCTGATATTTTTTATTTTTAATAGAATTTAATTCTCATATATAAATAGTGTAAATAGTGTAAAGATATTTTATATTATCAATTAATTATAACTGTTAAAATTTAATATGTGTTTGACCTTTTCTTAAACTACATTTAAACTATTATCTACTAAATATTAAGAGTGCATACTAAATAATCTTTTCTTAATTATATTACACATTTCAAAGAAAAAAATTAGAGTATTTGGATGAAAAATGAATTTTTATTACGGACAAATTATTTGGATACTACACAAATTTGTTTGTTGAAAACAAGACATAATGGATTCACGAGTATTATATCAGATACAAATTAGGAATACCGAGGTGAGATGTTTATATGGCTTTATGGAAACAGAGCAGCTGGAAACATGCATAAAATATTGTCTATTATACTTTAGGCAATTATTTCACATATCTTACAATAAATGTTTATATAGTGGGTGGAAGAGGAAAGGAATAAAATATGGAAGAAAAATATAAAATATAGAAATGCGAAGTAGTATTTGTTGGGTGTAAATGTATCCCCTTATAACTCATGAACGGCCTAATAAACACTCCTACATGCATTGGGCTATATACACACTCTTGAGAATTTATCCTGTTACGCCCTGGTTAATACTAATACACCTCAAATGTTATAGTCCTTAACAGTTGAATTTCATTTGGTTATACTCTCTAAAATAAAAATTCACAAAAAAATTTGCAGTTCGAAATTTTTTTACAAAACTTTAATTTTAAAGATTAAAATAAAAAAAATTTAACATTTAAGAATCATTTAAAAATAAATATAGAGATGAAAATAAGAAATACACCGACTTATAAAGACAAAAGATTATTTAAATCTATTTTTTTTATTATATTATCTTACATATTAAAGACCCATTATCATTTATAACATTTTAAATATTTTAAAAAGTTGTGTCTTATTGGGTTTTTTTTTTACACAACTACTGAATTTTTCAAGTATACAATTTTAATGAATTTAAATTTTATACCATATTTTAAATAAAAAAAACATGCATTTTTATGAACATTTTTGAAATGTTAGGAACTCATGTTTCTCCTATCGAATATTTTGAAAATTTTGATAAAAAGTCATGCTTCTCATTTAATTTTGTCGAGTATTTTGAAAAATACGATAAAAATGCATGTATTTTTACGGATATTTTGAAAAGTTTGCTAAAATTGCATACATGAATATCGAACTTTCTGAAAACACTGACAGAAGAAAATGTCGAGATGGTTAACCAGATACTTCGTAAAAAATCCAGGAAAGCCATGTTGATTTTTGGATTTTTAAATTTTTTATAGTTTATATTTCTTCGTTTTTTTTTTTGCACTAAGAACTAGAGGATATGACGGGACGATTGCTTCTACGTAGCATGATAGAGTTGTAGCGAGGGCTCGTGCGAGAATTGATGACATCGAGAATTCACATATACTGACGTGGAGCGTAGCCCCAACTAAATTTCACATGCGGCAGATGGCTGAACAGGTTCTCGTACCCTGTAATATCTGATTTAGAAGAGCTAGAGCGGATGGATGAGCCAGAGATCTTGCTAATGAGCTTGATGAAACCATTGTTGATGATGTCCAAACAACAACTAGAGATCTTAAGGGTTAGGATAACAGGTAAATGGTGGCCAAGACAGAAGTGACCCATGATACTAAGATGAAGGAACTCCTACTATAAAGGTGTCTCCTCAAACTTATACAGAGGTGACTCGACTAGCGGATATGGAGGCTTCTACTCAAAAAGATAAGGAGGCGTCTTCTATAGGTGGTATGAAAGTTACTCATTTGGCTGATACGAAGGCAGTTGCTCCAAATTCGATGGAGTTGTCTGTACACACTAATGGAAAGTTTCCTTTAAGGCCCAATAAGCGTTATGTGCTCATAGATTTTCCCAATGATTGTTTTGGTCTTATGTAGTACCGGAATATAATTGATGCACTAAATTTAGACGGTGTTATCTAGACACCCTACGCAAACCATAGAGTGCATCGGGAGTTTAAGACACTTCCCTTTTTTGGTTATTTGTGATGGAAACTTTAGTGGCTAAACACTTACCTGAAAGGTGTGTGCGCCAGTTTAGGTATGTCCAAAATATCCCACGACCAATCCCTGATGTTCCAATTGAGGGCATTGATAAATGGTTTTTAGTTAACGTTGTTAGCTCTTCACGTGCCATTATAATTCATGCAATGGAGGTTCAGATCATTGTGTAATGTGTTGGTGGTTACTTAGAGCGACGCCTTACTGTATCACATCCTCACATCATCTTACTCGTTAAATATGCAGATGATGAGGGACCTTTTGATAACATGTCACCGCCTCTACATGTTATGGATGACCAACAACATATTTTCATGATAAAATTCATTATGGATAACCTCGTGGGTTTGGTAAATCCAGATGACGAGATTTATACTTTGGCATCGGCGCAGGAAGCACATATAGTCCTTAGGGGACCTGTGTAGATTTTTTTGTATTATTCATATATTGTTTATATTATTACTCAGACATTTGACATGTATAATTTGTTAGATAACACATTATTATTTTCATTATTGTAGGATTAACATTACTTAACACATGATGATTAACATAATGTAACACATTAGTGTTAAGATGACTTAACACAGACGACTACATAACTTTACAAAATAATAATAAATAATAAAACATAGATAGTACTAAATGATTATGGAATTTTCAACATCTTGATTATATCGTCAAAAGATCTAACAATTATCGCCTAAAACTCGATCAATCCCTTTGTTTTCCTACGGCGATATGTTCTCCATATAATCTTCAAACCTTCATCATTCTTCAACTCGGTGTTGTTGTATTTCACATTTCCTACAATATCAATGCATGGAACACTAAAGTTAATCTTAGCCACATTTCTATTCTCAGTGTGGGGTAGAAGATTATCCAATAAGGATCTCAAAATAACAAGACTGATGGTGTTTGGGTAGCCAAAAATAAATTGGAAGATTTCACAGTGTTGAAGGACGCAACAATCATAAATGAGTATTAAGACATTCTAAGATGTGTTTTAAATAACCATGATCTCTATTTATACAAGTTTTGATTTATTATGGACCCCATACAACTGTCTGCAATCACAACCATATAAAATTGTCAACACAAATTACACTACTCAATTTTTTGTATCCCATCAAAAAGTTTGACAAATACATGAAATTTTTAAAAACTCGGTGATTTTACTACCAAATATTTCAATAATTTATAAAAATTCGATAATATATAATGTTGTTTTTTTAAAATTCAGTATGTTTTTCCATATACCATATTTCTTTAAGAAACCTAGAAAAATGCTTACCAGATTTTTCTACCCCTAACAAATTTTTAACTTGAACTACACATTTGTGCTCTTTTTTTCTTTGTCTTATCCAACCAAACTTAATATTACCATTATGTTCACCTAATTTTAATGGTAGCATCGTTCATTTTCCTTCTCATTAGAGAAGTCATTTGATTTAATCTAATATAATCTACCTGATTGTTAGTTTACAAGGTGATGATGAACAAAAGGAATATATTTAGAGATAAGAGAATAACGGTTGTAAGAATTGTAAGGAAAATTATATTAAATGGCATATATCACTAGTCTATTTATACACAAAGTAAACTGCCACACAGGCCCTTATAGAATAGACTTAATAGCTAAGTTATAAAACAATTAAAAATACTAAATTATCCTTCAATACCATATCTTAATTTAGAATTTCCTAATCATAACTAACAACACCAATTTCATCCCTTAAGAGAAGAAATTGATTCGTTTTGATTGCCTTAGTCAAAATATTTTCCAACTGCTTATGGGTGCTACAGTGCACAACCTCTAGTACTCCATTCTGGACTTGACTTCTCAGAAAATGATACTTTGTCTCAATATGCTTGCTTCTCCCATGTAGTGCTAGGTTCTTGGCAAGATTAACTTCAGACTTGGTATCATTCATCAACATCAGAGGCTTCACTACTTTAATCTTTAGATCCTGCAATAAATTCAAAAGCCACACAACTTGACATCCAGCTGCAACACCTATAATATACTCAGGTTAACATGTTAATAAAGCAACAACATATTTCTTCTCAGAACACCAAGAAATAGGACCTCCTTGAAACTTGAATAAGTACCAAAAGTACTCCTTCTATCAACTCTATCGCCACACCAATCATAATCATAGTAACTCATTAACTATAAATCTGTCTTTCTTCTAGAAGGGAATAGTACTTCATACTTCAGAGTTCCCTTGATATAACTCAGAATCCTAACAACATCTTGGTAATGGGACCACTTAGGTTTACTCATGAACCTACTAACCAACCCAACTGCATAGCAAATATCGGGTCTGATATCACACAAATACCTTAGAGAACGAACCAATTATTTTAAGGTTGTAGCATCCACATCTTCACCCTCAGAATCATAATCTAATTTATGACTGGTTTTTGATGGCGTGACAACAACCTTACAATTTTACAGCTTAAATCTCTTCAGAAGTTCAAGTTCATACTTCAGCTGATGCAAAATTCTACCCCTATTAGAGTACATAATATCCATCCCTAGAAAAGATATCATATTTCCCAGATCATTCATCTAAAAATCATTTATCAGCACCTCCTTAAACTTGATTATACTTTCTGGACAACTTTCTGTTAGTAATATGTCGTCAATATTCCATCTCACATGTTGTCAAAATTCGAACTTGAAGATTGATTGATTATACTTTCGGCCATACTTTCTTCTTGAGGCCTTCATCAATACCCAAAGGTTCAAAGTCTACTAACATGGCACACTGAATGACTTCTCCTTCAGAGTCAACTTTGGTGTCTCGCAACATGTCAAACTCTGCAAATCATCTTGGTGTTTGTCTGATTCTTTGCGGTTTGTGAAATCGTTCTGAATATTCTCCAGAACCTAGAACAATGTTAGCTTATGCACTTTGTCCAGAAACACCATCTTCAGAAACATGACCAGCATCAGAGGTTGGACTTCTTTCAGAAACACCATCTTTTAGTTTCTTCGTTGGACACATGTTGAGCACATATGCTACAGTGGCAACAACTTCTCTCCATAAGTTGTGAGGAAGCTTCTTCTCTTTTAGCATGTTTCTCGTCATATCAAACAAAGTACGGTTTCTTCTTTCACCAAGAATTTGAAATTTCACTCCTACAATAATTTTGTTCCTTTTTTGAAATTTTATTATTTCTTTGGAAAATTCATCTATTTACACTCGAGTTGGATGTAGCTTTTAATTTACGTCATGTTTAAGAATCAAGGACTAAACCAATGTTATTCATACGACATCACAAGATATCTCAATCATGAAAGGAAATAAAACAAAACTGCATCACAAGATATCTCAATCATGAAAGGAAATAAAACAAAACTGAATGTTAAGATACTTATATTTGCTATATCATATTAGTATTTAAAAATTAAAAATGTCATTGTCTAAAGATACACATTTTTCATTGATAGATAGTATTAAAATATTTTAAACTGTAAGTAGATTTTTCATTTCTCTTTAAAAAAATGAGACATTAAAGTGAAAATAGTTTAAAACAAAAATAAAAGACCGAAACACGTACTACTCTAGTCTAATTTATAAGTAAAAAAATCATTTTTTAAATTCATTGAATAATGAATATGATCTACATAAAAGATCAAATACATTCATTATTCAATAATTTTTATAAAAAAAAAACCTTTACTTGTAAATTCAGGTTGGAGAGAATACTTTTTAGGTAAAGTTTCTCACGTAGTGTAAGTTAGTTGTATGTGTAATGATTTTGTAAGAGTATTACTAGTATTATTTATAAAAGGTTATCCAAAATCATTGTTATATCATGCTATTAATTGTTGTGGTAAAGAAAGAAGACACGTGCGGAAGGGTTTGGGTGACTTTGTAACTTTCACCCCTATCTCATTCTCTCTTTAAGAATATTATACTTTAATAATTCATTGTTCTATTAAATTGTCCAAAGTTACAAAGTTATGGAATAGTAAAGTCATGAAATCCTTTCCCACAGATGCATGTTAAGATACATCCCTCGCATGTCATCAATGACTTCATCCTACAATATTTTCTTATATGAAAAGATTGTAGGAGGCAATATCCCCCAATAATATGTCAAAGTCTGATCTATGTAACAACCAGTATCAAAGATCACAAGCACTTGCACATTTGGATTCTTACTAAAAAGTAGCTTTTCATGTGCCATAGTTTCCGAATATCTCCTGATATTTCAGAATCTTTTACTATGTCGAATTCACAATCCATATAGCTTAGCTAGAGTAGGACAATATATAGCCTTAACAGTTTGAAACATGTAGAGTATCTTTCAATGTGAGAGAAGTATTGCTTTTATAATATTTTATATCCAAAAACAGATAGATCAAGAAGAAAAACACCAACTGCTCTTTTTGGACTTACATTTATATATTAACATACAAAAGGATCCATATCTTCTTTGCTAAAAGCATGGTGATTCTTTTGTCAGCCACTACTTGATTCGACATCCTCTTTCGTTTTAGTAAAGATTATAAAATATAAAGCACTAAATGGATCTTGTTCCTTTGCCTAAACCATAAAATATAAGGATTTACAATTATTTGATAACCATATCTGTTTATTATGGGTCACAATTGTGTTTGTTTGGACAAAAATTATTCGATAACCATGTTAATATTGATCACAATTGAGTGTGTGTTTTGAGTTTTGACACACAACAATTCAACTAATTAAACCTTAAAAATGTAGTTTTATCAAAACATGAGTACATGACAGTCTCAATGATTATGTTTACTAAACTATGTTCATCCAAAATATGCATTAATATAATCTAAACCTTACTTGTAGTTTGAAATTTATTAACTTGGATGAAAATTAATTGTTGCTAAAAAGTAAAGTTTAGATGCACCCATAAATGTCATCCCAAAATAAATTAATTATGCAAATATAAACTTTTTTTCATGCATATTTTTTTCAACTATTAGGTTATCACTCACAATTGAAGAAACTATTGAGTCTTACTATATTAAAACATACATAGAAGAGTAAGAGGAAGCAAAATTAGTTTTTGTGCCAATTATATTTCATATTACTACATGTCGATAATGATCTCAAGGTGATTATTTATACACCACTTGTTAGATTTACAGTCACTAACTCGACACAACAACGTAATAAACTTTAGTTAGTTACTTAGTCAGTTGTATAATAAGTAATTTACTGAACACATTCTAGACTTAAATTGTACTTTGACACTCTCACTTAATTCAAAATTTCTACAATTATTACATTGAGCATACTCTTCATGCATGTCTTTGATTTTTTCAATCTTGAGTGTTTGGTTAAAATATCCTCTACATATCATGTGTTCTACAATATGTTAAAAGTAATCTCACTCTTACTTATTTGATCTCTAAAAAAAATGTGGTTGCTCCTTCCATAAGTCTTATAAGATTTCTTCTGAGACCATCACCAATGGTGCTCCTCATTTTTTGGTTTTTTCTAGGACTCATTAAGCTACATCAATTTGAAGCAATTCATTCAATTTTTCACTCCAATAGTACAATTTTAAAAAATTTATATTGGGTCTCATAATTTTGTCTTATATATTAATATTTTATCATATTCAATTATAATATTTCACTTATATTCAACTTTATCTCATATTGGATCCCACAATATATATATTTTAACAAAAAAATAGTCCAATGCTACGTTGCATTCTAATGCAACGGCCAGCTGACAAATTTTTTTCTATTTTCCAATGCTACAACCACACTCCATGCTGACAAACGGTGAGAAGAAACTTCCATCGGAGGTGGTCTAAAATTAATTGTTATTTTGATGTCTACTATTTGTTTAACTTCTTTTTCTATTCTAATCTCCACCTCAATCAAGAGAGATGAAAGTCACACTCTTTAACAAGATGCATTGCAAATTGATATTACTATTACAAAACGCACAAACAATAACGCTTAAGTCACTAAGGTTCTTACAAACATCATGATAACATCTTCAAAATCAGACGCTAACATTTATTTATTTATTAATTTAGGATATAATAACGATGGATGGTCGGACCATGGTGATACATTCGAGCTTTCATGGGTTCGAACCTCAGCATCCTCAAAAATTTTATTCCTTTAACATTAAGGTACACATTTTCTTTTTTATTTATTTTTAACAAAGAAAAAAAAGATAACATAACAGTTTTTATGTCCAACCGTTGTGATCTATTTTGTCTTTCAAAGCTAATACTACTATGGTTCGTCTTATCAACCGTGAGGAAAACTGATATTTTTTATATATAAACGTCGCTCATTTCTTAACTATCGTTTATCTCTAAAGATAACCCTAACATATCATCTCTCTAAAGGATTCTTTGAAACTACATGTAAAAGTCATCCCTTCTCTTGCAACAAGCAGCACAAAAGTGAAATATTGCCATGAATTAAAATCACTTGTTTCTGCAATCTCACTTTCTACAGCCTCACTTTCAAGCACAATTGTAACAAGGAGCAATGTTCGGCGCAAATTCTGACGGTAGTGAAGATGGTATGTTCTCATGCTTTCTCTTTCGATCTCTCTGTTGATACGTAGAAGTTAGGATTTATGGGTTTGTTGATATGTGTGGTTGTATTGTGATGATGCTCCTGGTTGAACTTTGTTGTGTTTCGTTGTATATTATGGTGTTGGATGGTTAATGGGATGATAGAAAGCGTATAGCAGAATTTGATGGTAAACAAGGGATGGTTGCTGGCAGTATGATAATGAACATATGATTTGTGGTATAATGGAAAAAATACAAGAAATTTGAAGTTATTGTGGAAACTTCATCCGCATTGTATTTCTTCTTCATTGAATCACAAACTAGATGAACTTCTTAATTTGTTACAGTTCCACGTTTATTTTCAATAAAATGTGCATTTTTTAAAAATTTAATATAACTTGTGATGTTTTATGCTTTTGTGTTTTTATTTTGTTGCATGTATTAGTTTTGTTGTTGCATGTTGTTGTTGACAAATATTCTCAAAATAGGAACATAACATTGCTAAGTCATAGGAATGATGTTTCTTGTGTCTTTGCAATGTTTTGTATCTTAAATTCTTATACATGTTAACCATAGATGAAATTTAGTTTAAAATGGTTAGTTATTAAGTTCTCCCAATCTATGTAAATTAACTTGATATTTTTGTTGATAAATGTTGTTAGTGGAATAAGAATTAAAAAATTAAATTATTCTTGAAAATCAACTTAGACTATCCAATATATTTTTGAATTTCATGCATCTTGTAAATCATAATTCTCTCTTTAGTGTATAAAATTTCATTCAATGTCACGAATTCTTTAAAACAATGTTGATAAATGGAAGTCAGACTGGATCTTTCACATAAATCTTGATGTTTGAAAAATAAACTAGAAAGAAGAGGAAATCAAATTTTGTGTGAAAGACTAAGACTGATATCCATTCACCAACATTACACTTTGAAGAATTTGGCATTGAATCAAATCCTATAGGCTAAAGAGGAAATTATGATTTACAAGAGGCATGCAATTCGAAAAACATTGGATCTTTTAAGTTATTTTTCAAGAATAATTTAATTTTTCTGATTATTATCTCAAAAATCTATTTGAATGGTTGAATATGGTTTCTCAAAAAAAAAATTAGGGACAAGAGTAGGCCATATTCAACCATATTTTTGGACAAGAGTACGCCAAGGTTTTTGGCCTACTCTTGTCTCCAAAAAATAATTTCTTGAGATTTTCCACTATATGAGATATCACATTTTCATAGTTATGGCCATAAACCTTATTACAATCAAATAGGAGATGTTACACTAGCTAATCCCCAAACAAAATAAGATATGTTATAGTAGGCTAATCTCAGAACCGAACTAAACTTTTACACCAGATTGAGTACAGGAACCAAATGGAGATTTTACCTAGATAATCTCAAGAACTAACAAAGAGTTTTTCATAGGTTGAGCTAAAACCAAATAGAGATTTACTTTGCTAATCTCACGAAGAAAACATGAGATTTTAACTGGTTAAGATCAAAATTAAGTTAACAACTTATTCAAAAGATTTTATATAAGAGACAACACCCTTTTGACTAAATTACAAAGATAACACTACACCAGCACGTAACAATTCTCACATATATATTTCACTCTCAAAGAATTAGTCAACCTTGTGAAGAATTAAAAAAAATTAAGTAAGAGATAATAGTAGTTAGAAAGAATAATTATATTTCTGGTGTATTTTAAAATGGGGAGAAGTCCTCTGTTTATAGGAGCAAAGTTTGGCTAAAAAATAAAAAATATCCATAGGCCTTTTAACGACTTAATTGATTATGTACTAGGGTTAATTGATTAAGAGATTAAAAAAGACAACAACCCTAATCCCAAAATTGAAACCCTACACCGGTTATGTAACTTAATCGATTACGTGTATTTATAATCAATAAAGGAACGTTTTCTATTTCTCTAATAGATTAAACTAAGTCCTTAATTGATTTTGAATTGCACAAAGGCTTCCTAAAGGATTAGAAACATTCTTGGTCAATTCCACATGTATTTGGATAGTTCTTCCATAAGTTTTAACGTGTTTTAGAAAATTCATATAGGTTTAAAAACATTTTTAGGTGAGTGTGTGAGTTGTCTTAGTAATTTGATAATTACTCTAATACCTTTATAATTAACTGATCACTCAAATATAGGACTAGAGGAGTTTTCACACTTCCTCTCTTTTAGACTTTGAGGCTTCAAGATCCATTGCTTGATTCATAATTGATTCAACACTTCAACTAGGACTTGATTCTCTAACTGATGAGGCTTGATATACCCTTTTGGTAGAAACCACCGTCAGGTTTATTAAACAACAAATCATCAAGAACTTTATCGAATGTTATTTGATCTTAGGTGTTGTCATCTTTGAATCTGGCTTGATATCTTGATCTCACAAAGAGCATCTAGAACATTTCTTTCTCTTGATAGATGAAGACTTCACATCATAATGTTTGACATATAGCGTTATCATCATCAAAACCATTGTGAACACCTGACTATTGTAAATAGTTGTACTTGCAAGCACATGGATCCACATTTTCTCCCTTTTAATGATGATAACATATCTCTCAAGGAGATGGAAAAAGAAGAAAATCATCGATAAAATATTGAGTGGTTAAACACCCTCTCACAAATATAGAGAGTATATTTTTCCCCTTTAGCATTATAAAAAAGGAGAGAATATAAAAGAGATAGATAAAAGGCGTAAAAATATGTCCAAGCACATAGATAACAAACGATTAAAGAAATAAAGATTTAATAGTTAACTAAAATAATTATTCATTATAGGCAAAAAAATATTACACAAGGGAAAGATGAATAAAACAAGAAAATAAATTAAGAAACAAAACAAAGAAGGCAATCAAGAAATGGTAACTCAGTGTCCTCATTATCATCACTAAAAATCCCAAATAACAATGGTACCCCAATCTCATCGACCTTCCATTTCAGATATCAATTTTCTTCCTTCTTCGCCTCTGCTCTTTGATGATGGTGACGAGAAGATCTTTAGTAGGAGTAGTTAGAGGGATCTCATAATCAAATTCTTCATATCTGAGGAACCTCTTTACTTTGGTGTGTTGAATAAGTTTCTCAAAACACAAGAGAAAGATGGAGGAAGTAAATGTATTGTGATTTGTAGAAATCACGATTAATTTTTTAAAGGGTTAATAACCTTATACCCCCCTGCCATATGAGCGTGTTTTGATTTCCCTCCTCTTAAAAAAAATTTAGTCGTCAGACTTTAACAAATAAAGATTCCAGCTCCAAAGACCCTGGTGCATTTTTTTAGCAAAGACTCTATTATTTTGTCTGTGTGGCAATTCACGTGGCTTTTCTTTTTATTTTTGAATTGTTTTTTAAATTCAAGTGGCATTTTTATTAATTCTAATTTATTTAATTTTTTTAAACATTACTTTTTTTTTACTTTTTTATAATAATTTTTTGGTTTTATTAAATTACTTTTATTATTTATTACTTAATTTTGTACGTTTTTTAAATTTTATTAATTTTTTTACGCTGAATTATTTTTATTTTTTATGAGTCATCTTTAGAGTCACCAGAAGATGACTCTGAATATTCTAATTCAGAAGGAGTGTTTCTTTATGAGTCAGAGTCAGAAAATGACATTGAAGAGTCAAAAGTTGAAACTTCTGAAGAAGAGTCAAAAGTTGAAACTTCTAAAAAAGAGTCAGAAGCTGAAACTTCTGAAGTAGAGTCAGAAGTTGAAAGTTCTGAAGAAGAGTTAGAGTCAAAAGATAATGAATCTTCTGGTGACTCTAAAGATGACTCATAAAAAAAGAAAAATAATTCAGCGTAAAAATATTAATAAAATTTAAAAAACATAAAAAAATTAAGTAATAAATAATAAAAATAATTTAATAAAACAAAAAAAATTATTATAAAAAATGTTTTAAAAAATTAAATAAATCAAAATTAATAAAAATGCCACTTGGATTTAAAAAATAATTAAAAAATAAAAAGAAAAGTCACGTGGATTGCCACACAGGCAAAATAATAGAATCTTTGCTAAAAAAATGCATCAAGGTCTTTGGAGCTGAAATATTTATTTGTTAAGGTCTGGTGACTAAATGTTTTTTTAAGGGAGGGAAATCAAAACACGCTCATATGGCATAGGGTAGAAGGCTATTAACCCTTTTTAAAAAAAGAACTTTTGTTTAAAAACGATTTATGTTAGTTTAATAGTTAAGTAGAGATATATAAGAGGAAAACTAAGAAAGAAACAATTAAGAGGAAAGAAAATTAAATAACAAAAAGTAAATATATATATAGCGATAGAAAGATTGCACTAGGATTTATACAGGTGCATCCTAACCACATGGCCTACTATTATCCCCGAAAATGTATTCTTGAGAGTTCCACTAAAAAAAAGTCTTGAAGTTTTAAGAATATACCCACAAGCTTTCATATAATAAATAAGAGATTTTACACAGATTGATCCCCTAAACTAAATTGAGATTTTACCATATGAGCTCATGAGCAAAGTAGAGATATTAATCCACTAATATCAAGAACCAAATAGATGTTTTACAAAGAAAATATTAATTACCAAATAGATATTTTACTAGGATAATATCAAGAACCAAACAAGGATTTTACTAGGGCAATATCAAGAACCAAACAAAGATGTTATTTGGATAATCTCAAGAACCAAACCAAAAAATCAAACAAGATAATCATAACCTATATTAAATACAATTGAAGCAGAAACACTAGTAGAACCACACTCTCACGAGTAGTTTTTACTCACAAAGTACTAAGGTAATTTTAGTGGAAAGAGAGAAAGAAGAAGAAAGAATAATAGAAAGAAATAGAGATAAGATTATTTTCATAAAATTAGTGTATTATGGAATGAGGAGAAGCCTCATTCATATATTAAATAATTTGGCTCAAAAGGCAGAAACCCTAATAGAGAAAAGGAAACCTTAAACGACTCTAATTTTTAATTTATTAAAAGTGTTTTTTTGATCAATTAGAAAGTGATTTTGACTTCTATAATCAATTATACATGGTATCAAATCTAACGGGCAATGTACAAAATTCCCAAATTAATTAAAAATACATTTTAATTAGTACTACACAAGCCCTTATAGGTTTTCAATAAATTTGAGAAATAAGTTAGGGTTAAGAGACTTGTGTGTGTGTGGGGTGGGTGTGTGATTTTCTTACTATATTGAAATTTACTCTTATATCTTTACAATACATTGATCACTTAGACACAGGACCAGCCGAGCTTTCACACTTGATTTCTTCCACAACCTTGAAGCTTCAAGATCCCTTGCTTGATTCATCATTGATTCAATACTACATTTGATACTTGAATTGTTAAGACGTATGAGGCTTGATAAAGTTTCTTAAAAGACACCATCATTAGAGATTTCTTGACTACACATCATCAATGATTTCACCAAATGTCGCTTGATATTAGGTATTGTATTTATAGAGATTGGCTTAGACATCTTGATCTTGTTAGACAATTGACTTCAAGCACAAGAGGAGGGGTGAATTGTGGTATTTAAAATTCAAGATTAATCTTGCATTTTTCCCGATTAAGACCGTATTAGTAAGTTTGGTTGAGTGAATTTCAATGGAAATAAAATAATGAATTTAAATTGCATAAATCAAAAGGATATGGTTAGAGAGATTGCACTAGATATTTATACAGGTTTGACCGAATGATGGTCAAGTCATATCCTCAAGAGGTCTTCTTGAGAGTTTGACTAAAAACTATGAGATTTTGAAGGTTATGTCTACAAACCTTTATACAAGATGGTCGTCATATTTTTAAAGGCTTATCCCCAACCACAAATAATTTTTACCACAGGCTAAGCTAAAACCTTCTTAGAGATTTGCAGGATGATTTCAATAACCAAATTAGAACTTTTTTTGGCAAATCTCAATAAACCATATTAGAGATTTTATGACTGGTTTATCTCACGAACCAAACTCAATCCTTTCAAAAGTATATCACTCCTAAAAATTAAACAAATAGCATGACCATTTACAAAATTCTTGCTCACAATCAAAGTTTAGTCGAAAGCATTAAGGCAATTTTAAGTGAAAGAAATATTTTTTTAGAGATATGAGAGAAAAATTACAATAAAAGTGTAAGTCGTTAGAAAGTGGCATCAAATGTAGAGGTGAAGAGACTCCTTTATATAAGAGTTGGACAAACCAGTAAAGGAAATGAGTAATGGACTGAATTAATGAGACAATCGATTGGCATAAAGCTTCAATCAATTGGCCTGCTCATTTTTAATCAAATGGCAAGCCCCAATAAGAAATATTGGATATATAGATGTTGCAAGTCATTAATGTGATGTCTTAATCACTTAGTTAATCTGTTAGCTTTTTTCCAATCAACTGGCTTAATGCTCCAATCGATTGGATAGGTCATAAAAGTTTTTCCAAATGATTGGCACAACTTACCAATTGATTGGTTAGTCCAAAAATATTTTGGAAAAAGTTTGGCTTAGCCACTTAGCTTGGCTTAGAAAATATTTTTTGAGATACAAAAATTTGAAATGTATTTTTAAGGTTTGTTTGTGTATGGGTTTCCTTTGTATTTTAAGATTTATTCATTGCTTTTACAAACTCGGGTCACTCTGGTAGACAGATAGACATGATGATCGCGACTTTATACGTCTTATAGCATCTAGACCGCAAGTATACAGTCCTATCGCTTGTAGCTTTAAAGATTATCGAATTCCAAGGGACTAAATGTCTATCTATCGTTATCTAAGGTTACTAAGTAAATCTAAGACTAATGATATAAATAATTGGGGTTTTAGGGAACCTAACTGATTGTAATCTAGTTTAGATTCAGGGGAAAAGTATCGGTATGTAATGGTCGGACTTCGGGGATTTTAGCAACTCATTGACGCAAACTCGTATTATCAAAATGTGTTCGAGTAGGAAATATTTATTTGAAAACCCTCTTCTCACACTCTCGTGTTTATTGATTCAGATCCTATAATCAAACCTAAGTGAGTGCTCTCGCTATTTCTATTAGAGTTTAAAAATAGTTTTTGAAAATAAATAAAACCTAATCAACTTAAAAGCGCTCTCGCTGTATTTTAAGTTGATGCTCAATTACTAATGTCCAGTTATTATGTCAAACTCTCGCTTTATTGATCCTAACTTCTAGTCTATATTTTCCTCTCGTAACAAAATAGTTGCATTAAGAACTAGTAATCGAAACCAAAAAGTCAATCTTTTTTAAAACGGAATAAATCGAATGGAGTTGTTAAACCCTGTCGGCTATATGACCTTACATACCGATAACTAAATTTATCCTAGAATGTTAAACGATTCAGTCATAGCGCAACAGTGATAAATAGACAGTTCAAATAAAACATGCATTTCAGATAAATCATGCATAAAATAAGTAAACAGTTTAATAAACCAATAATAAATAAATAAACAAAATTAAATAAGCCAATAAATTAATTAATTAAAATAAACCTGAAAACTAAAAGGCGAAATATTTGGAAAGTTCCAGGAGTCTCCCATAAGTCGGTGAGATCTGCCCTTCGTTGTCCGAAAATCAAATGCGATGAAATAAATTAAAAGGCGCAATTCTAATGTAAGGTTAGAATTGGAAAAGGTTCGCAGCAATCCACGATGTGGAAATTGCTACGAGAAAATAAAGCAAATAAACTAAAATAAATCGACTGGAAATAAAACTGATACTGAAAATAAAATTCGGCAGAGTAACGGTAAACAAATGCAGAAGAAAAAGCGTATTTGAAACTGAAGTCGAGTGTCTATTTATAGAGGTAGGGTTGCGTTGGTAGCATGGACGGTTGAGATTTTCTCGCCACCGAATCCTTCTCTGTAGCGGTCGCTACAGAACTGTTGGGGTCTTATAACGGTCGTTACAGGCTTCCTAGATGAGGAAGTATCGCTCACTGGTGCGTAACGGTCGCTAAGCTTTGCTTTGGTGGGGTGTAACGGTCGTTACACCCTTGGGCCAGGTAGAAGCACGCGTTTAGAAGTGTGTTGGGCCTGCTTCCTTGTTAATTCTTTCAGCTTTGCTTCTTTCACACCCCCACTTCTTGTCATACACCCATATTTTCTTTATATGTTATTCTTTTGTGGGTTTTGAGTATGATTTATCCATCTTTTCTCGAATTTCTTCGGACATGCCTTATAATTGGTAAAAACCTGAAAACATAGAAAATACCGGCATAATACGAATACAGAGTAATTTAATTAATTGAAATGCGAATATAATTCATGTAAATTGACTCAAATAATCGATACATTTACGTGTTATCACATAACCTGGTGAGCTTTCTCACTTTATCTAAGGTTTACAAATTCTTTATTGGATTACTCATGATAACTTTTTATTGATGAAGCATGAGATGCTCCTTTGGTTAGGTCATCATCATCAAGGTTGAAAGCTATTGTCACTGACTTTAATTATCATTGTCATCATCAAAACATCATAGAGTGTCTTTTGCGGGATTACCACTTTATATATGCAAACACATAAATCCACGGACTCATAGAGACATCTATATAGAGTATCTTGATATTGATTAAATATTTTTTATTATTACTTTTATAGATGAATATTTTACATAATGTCATTTGACATATAGTGTTGACATCATCAAAACCATTATGAACATTTGACTATTGCAGATAGTAGTACCTACAAGCACATAGGTCCATATTAACCCCTTTTTTATTATAACAACACATCTCCTAGAGAGGTGGAAAAAACATAAAAACATACATCAAATACTATAGTGGTTAAATTTTCTCTAAAAATATAGAGCGTATACCTTGTTGGTGTAAGCCCTATAGCACAATAGTTTTATTGGAACTTGTTACTTGAATCGAATTATCTTTTAATGATAATAAGGCATTTCTTTGTTATGATTGTTTTTCAAAAATAGTAAATTCCCTTGAATAGCTAGTGCATCCTTCAAACTATAACCACTATAGACCCTAGATGTGGAGTCAAGTATTATATTTTCGATCAAAGGTTGTCTTAACATGATAACTATAAATATGGTTGATAGGTACTCCATAAATCACGCTGAGACATTAATGACCAAGATGTTATTCACCCATATTTCATAATAAGATAAATGTATAAGGATCCAATATTGAACTGGACAATGGTAAAACGATCTATCCCTTGTGTTCAATATGTAAATAAAGGAAAAAGATAATTATACACATAAACATTATCTCGAAAAGCTTTTGTCAGTTTAGATGATATTTTAGTGACTTGGGTTATAATAATGTGTTGCTAGTTACCGCTTACAGTTTATCATCGTCAATGCCACAAGAACCTACCACACCACACACATAATGAAAGATTAAGGGGGAAAAAATAAATAAGTGGATCTTATTTGATTGTGTGGTCTCACAATGTTCTAGCGTTAATTAGAGAAGTGTTGTACACCATTAGGTACAATGTACTCAAATGAAATATAAAACACTATATGGTACGATGTACTTAAGTGAAATGTGGAATTCCATTAGGTACATTTTACTTAAGTAAAATATGGAACAACGTAAGATACAACACAATTAAGTGAAATACAATAAATTTTAATGTAAGGTGTTCTTAGTGGGCTTGTTCAACTTGCATCCCACACAAGCGGTTATATAAATAGAACCCTTGTACTGAAGTATTTATGCTTGACCAAATTTGTTTTGTTAAACCCGTCTCTCTTTGTCTCTCTCTGTCTCTCTCTCTCTCTCTCTCTCTCTCTCTCTCTATATATATATATATATATATATATATATATATATATCAAAGTCTTTATCTGAAACAGCTAGCACTAAGATTGAAGGCACTATGTTCGTGTGGACAGAGTAAAGACGGTGTTCATCATTTAAATCTTGTGATCGTTCTTGAAATTTACCACCAATAGGTAATCACTATAAGAGGTAAGTATTATATCACTAATCATGTCCATTTTTAAAGATCATCTAAGGAATTTTTTATTTTCCTATGCCTTTATATCACGACTTCCCTTCATATCCTACTCCCCCTAAAAGTATACTTCTCCCCTTAAGAGTATATTTCTACCCTTAAGAGTATACTTATCCCCCTTTGACATTATTAAAAACAAGTGAAACAAGATAGATAAATAGAAAATTCATATATACCACATTAAAATGGATGATTTGACTAATAAAGAGGTGAAAAAATCGGTAAAGAAAGGCATAATCAAGTCGATTGTGTATTTCAGCAGCTCTTTTACTTTTAAGACTCAGTTCTTGTTGTTTTTGCTCAATCATTTCCATTATCCCATTAATCTCCTTATGATCTTGTACCACCAGTTGCAAGCATAGGGGTAAAGAATTTTTCAAACATTGTCATCATGAGCCTAGCCGAATCAGAAATATCAAGGGCCTTCAGTTGAGTGAGTGCGTCTAAAATTTCTGAGCCAATAGCTGGACCATCACGAAGCATTTGAGGCAACTCAAGGCTCAAACCGTAGGTTCGAATTTGATCTGTCAATTTCTTGACCTTTGATGCCTCAGGTCCTAGCTTTTCATTGTGCGTTTGGGATTGGTCAGAATCAAAGGAAAAAATGCGAGAACTCACAAAGCTACGTAGCCTTGCTAGTGTTTCTAGAGTAGCATCATTAATCCCCAACTTTGATGAAGACATTGGAGAGTCGAGTTCCTTTTCCCCTGAAGGCTTAGGTGATTCAATTGTATTTTATTCTGAAGGTGATGGTGAGTCGACCTTCTTTTTGGGTGAATTGACCTTCTTCTTCTCAGTAGAAACTTGAGGAATGCCTTCAGGAGGAGGATAATTTTGAGAAATTATAGCAGTTTTATCTGAAGTGATGACATTTTTATCTGCCTTTGAACCCTGCAGGGAATCTGAAAGACTAGAGTCAGAGTTATTCGAACTAGAACCCTTATGTTTGGCAGGACTAGTGACTAAATCAGAGTCACTAAGAGTATCCGGAACAGTTAGGTCAATGAACTCACCAACAGCTATGTCGATATTGTTGTGAGGATGAGGAGAAGAAACCTACAACAATGGAGAATAATCGGCCACACTTTGTTGTGGGTCAGAAGCTTTAACCTAAAGAAAATAAGACAGATGTTATCCAAATAAATTTGACAAACAAAGAAAAAGAGAAGTTGAAAAAATTGGCAAATACTTGTGGCGATGGATTAAGATCGACAGGCTCATCCTTTTCAATAGAAGAAGCAATAGTGTCCCCCAGTGGATTTTGAACTCCATCGGTTCTAGGGGCACAAGTCGGACTGACTACGGTTGTATTTATCATTATAGTACCAACGCCTAAATTTAGGTTAGCTTCAGGATTTTCAACCAAGATCACTTTACCTCTCCTTCTTGTGATAAGGGGTTGATCGTTGACATCGTCTATTTTTTCGACTTGATCAACAAGATTTGAGCCAACCTTTGCTTCAAGGTTCTGGGTCATAGGTGCTTTCTTCTTCATCTTCTTATTCACCATTTTGTCTTTAGTATAAGAAGTTTTCTTCCTCTTGTGGCTTTTGGATTTATGGGAGTGTTGAGGAGACTGAACATCAGGTGATGGCTAAGTATCAGAAAAGGCTATAAGTCGAAACTATTACGTCAGTCGAAAAAGAATAACTTGAGTTGACAAGATATATACCTCAGTTTTCTCAAAGATGTGTTGTTTTTCCATCTTGGACCTTTTGGATGTATCAGAGGGAGCAGTCAAATCCGCTGAGAGTTTTTGACTCTGGCATGCAGAGAAAATATTAGTATGTTTTAAGTAATAAAGTAGAAACAATAAGAAATGTACAAATACACCTATAGAGGAACCAATTTTCTTGAGAGAAGGAAAAATCAATTCATTGTCAGAGGGTGTATAATCAGGTACGATCTGCAAAAAGCATTGATAAGTTAGAAATGCCAAGTCACAAAAGATAATTGGCAAAGAGCTAGAGTCGAACCTTTGTTGTCGAAGGGTCAACCTTGTTGACAGAAACCTTTGGTGGTGCTACCTAAAGAGGGATAGCTAAAAGAAAAAATGACGAAGTCAAATAAATGGAAAAGTCGAAATAACAAAGAAATCAAGCTTTCCAGAAGCTATTACCATTTGCCACAACAACAAGTTCTCTTACATATTGAGGAGCAATATGCAGAAAACCTGGATAATCGTGCAACCAGTACTTCGTCGACACCACCCTGTCAGCTTTTTTCTTATAACAATTTTCTACATTCGACCAAGATCTATACCACCTATGATACGATGGGAGAACTAACTTGTTTGTTTTGCGTTTTATCGCAAATAGCAAGAGCCGTCACCGACTTTTCTTTTATCCAATTAAGAGAAGGCGAAAAGAACAGGAAAAGACCTTCGTTAGATTCTAAGTAAGGGAGGCAGTGATGAAAAGGGAAGGTATTAGCACCCTTTCCATCCGTAGTTATCTACGGGCTCTTAATTGCTTAGCTCACTTTATAAATTACTTTCTGTGTGTGTTTGAAAAGATATTTTGAAAAGGCATTTCTCTTTGACTTCGTAATGATTCTCGCTGGAATGTATACGAAGTGTTTAGAAATGTTTTGTTTAGAAAAAGTATTTAACTTTGTAATGATTCACGCTGGAATGTATAAAAAGTGTTTAAAAAGTTTTGAAATTAGTGTGAGGTGTGAAAAGTATTTTGATAGAGCAAGCAATTAAGAGTAACTACCTACTCAGAATGGTCGTTTCCATATAATTTTGCTTTCCTTTAGGGTAGAGCTATCCATACCATTAGTTTGTAGGTAACTCTATCTGTTGGATGTAAAGGGACGTCCGTAGGGTCATTGTATGGTCATAGAAGGCAACATGTAGGGATATCTTAGCATATTCGTAGGGACGATCATCACTTTTTGTAGGCAACAATCAAGGGACGAGATCATGTATTCGTAGGCAACAATCGAGGGTCATCGAGGGACTATAATATTTGTATCGAAGGGACTATGATGATGTTATTCATAGGCAACTGTGCTAATGATATTCCTACGTTCGAGGGACATGACCATGTTTCGGAAGGCAACGAGAGAGAATACCCTAAGGTGTGTGCAAGTGTGAAGAGTGTGTTATATTCTGATATGTTTTCTTGTATTTAGAAGTGATCTATAGTGTTTTTAATCTTACCATACACGCATAATTACTAGCAGTTAAATATGTACAGAAATTGAAGTGCGGAAAGTAAAAGTGCAGGAAAGTAAACCCTAGACTATTACTTGGCTTTGGGGCAGATACATAATAGAGGTGCAAAAAATAAATTGCGAGAAAAGTAAATCTACGCTATTACAAAAATAACCTTGCGACCTATACATCGATTTCTAATATTTAAATGCGAAATAAAAGAAATAAATTGCAAAGAAAATGTCTAATGATAAGAGAAAATGTCTAAACCCTAATTGCAAAGGAAAAATATTTTTTGGATTGATTTTAATGTAGAAAAACCTAATTTTAAGTTAAATATTAATTAATTATGAAAAATAATTTAAATTGTGAGAAAAATAAATTATTTTTATGTCAAAAATTAATTAAATGTTTAATTAACCTAAATATGAAATTAAAATATTTTTGTGATTTTTGAAAAGGTTTTAATTAATTTTGAAAAGAAAATTAAATAAAATTGAAAAAGTAAAGAAATTGAAAAAGGTTAAAAGAAAGAAAAGAATGCAAGTTGTAAAAAATGCTCCCTCGGAGGATCGAACCCAGGACCATAGGGTTACCCATGAGCGCGCATTACCATCTGAGCTAGGATGCTTAGTTGTTTTGGAATTACAACCATTGGGTTATAAGTGTTGGCCACGTTTTATTCTGACTTTCCAAACAAAGTCACGCGTGGGTCCCAGTTTTACCATGCGAGCCAATCAGAATATAGAACGGAGCCACGCATTCAGTCAAAATTTCAACGCCGTGGTCCTCGCCGGAAACCTAACGCCGATCATCTTCTCCGGTGAGTTATTTTTTCAAAACCTGCAAAATACTAATAATTGAAGTTTAGGGTTAAGGCTACCCCCCTAAATCGGGGTCTGCGAGTTCAGTGGTGCCCTCAGTTTGGCTTGAAAATGCTTGCAAATTGAGTTTCGAAGAAAACAACTCGAATTGCCCTAGCAATGGAAGATCCTTATTCTTGCGTTAAACCTTGCATGTAACGTATCAAACCTGTTCTAATGACTATCCTAAGATCATACAAACAAACAAAATCAGTTAGTAATGCATGGATTAAGAGAATCGATTTTAAGAAATATACCAAATCGGAGAGATTTGCGTGGTACGTTCTGGGGTGCTTTGGCTTCGTGTAAGGCCTGTGATTGACTCCTGGAATGCTCAGGAGAGTGAATGGATGGCTGTTTTGGCTTGAGAATGACTGTTAATTGAAACTCGAAAGTGTAAGTTTGTTGAGAATTTTTGTGAGTTTTAGGGTTTTTTTTAGGCAAGGATTTGTGTCCTTTTTTTTTTTATATATATATATATATATATATATATATATATATATATATATATATATATATATATATATATATATATATATATATATATATATATATATATATATATATATAGCAAGATATTTGATCAACAATAATGAGGAAATATATTACTTTGAATACAAGAATATTCCCTTTGAAATTTTATCCAATCTTTCCCAAAATGTCTCAATATTTCCTTAAACTTATGTGCACGAAATTGACAGCTTGTGATGGGCTTCCTTGGTCCTCAAGACAAGTAGAAACCAAGCCCAACTTGTATTATCAATTATCTTTGTATTTTATTTAATTAATCTTGAATTTTGACCATTTAATTCAAAAATAAATTAAATAAAAAGATAAGAGGTGTGGAAAGGAGTATAGGGGTCATGGATAATCTCAAGAATAAGTATGGATCATGAAAACTTAAGCCCATTTGAAAAATATTTGCATTTTCTAGGTATTTTTCTTTGTGCACCTCCTCAAAAATGTCAAACTTGCACAATTTGTATCTTGCCGAATTTTCAACATTTTTAAGTGTTCTAGTACTTTCTAGAAAGCTCAAGATGTCCTTTAAACCCTCCTTTTGGTTTCATCTTCATTGAAGTTTCCATGTTCATGTACACTTCTTTGCAAAAAGATGACTTTTTGTTAATTTTTAGAAGGACGTGTGATGTTTTGATCCATAACTTCCAAATGAAGCATTTTTGGCCAAAGATTGTGAGACATGAAGTTGTAGAGAATTGAATTCCCTTAAAAATGATCTTTGGTGGAAAAATTTCTGATAAAGTATGTGAAAGTTATGCTTGGTCAAAGTTCTGTTGACTTTTGTCTAAAAAACCCTAATTCAGAAACTTTGACTTTTGATCAAATCTTGACTTTCCTTGAGGGATCATGGTCAACCCCTGATCAAATGATGAATATTAATTCAAAATATTGATGTTGACAAAAAATTATGAAGTTTGACTGTATGATGACCATAGTTGACTTTTTGTCCAATACAGTTGATTTTCAACCATCTAAGCAATTGGATGAGCAAATTTGACTTGTAAGGCTTGAAACTTGACATGGTGATCCCTTGAAGCATATGATGAGGTATGATGACCACTTGGAGCCTTGTAAATTCATTCTGACTTGAGAGAATCAAAACCCTAGTTTTGATTGATTGCTTAGAAGAGGGTTTGTTTGGTCAACCCTTGTGAAATCCTTAAGTATGGAGATGTGAATTGTCTTGAGAAGTAGGAGGGAAAATTTTGGGGTATGACATCACCAATCTAGGATAGGTGGGCGAAAATCCAAGGCTAAGGGGCTAGTAGGTAAAGGAGGAAAATTAATTTTTCCAAAATGAAGTGCGTAAAGATATTTATATTTCGCGTAACCAGGAATTTTGAGTTGTGGAATCCTGTCGATTACATTCTCCTTTATCTCTTGGGCCGCATCAGAAATGGTATGACGAAGGTTAGTTGGTAGATATACCACCCTAAAATATTTCTAGAAAGCTTGAATTTGCTTGATGTTAGTGGCCTTACATTTGGTCGTCTTGCCCTGAAAATCATCAAAAGCTGCAGTTAGTTCAGCTATCTTCCTGTCGGAATCAACAACGAAAGTAACATAATATGACTGCCACCAAGTCTCAACTCCTTGGTGCAGTAGAAAGATGGCTGAAAAGGTGTAAAAGTAATATTATGTTACTTTGGATTGGTGGTAATATTATGCAAAAGTCAAGGATGCATACAAGGAGGCCAAAATTATCTGGCCCAAAGCAACATTCTCACCTCTGCGCAATTGGGTGGCAAGATAAGAAAATTGCTTGGCCACCTGCATCGACCTAGACCAGAAAATAAAGCGTGAGATTCAAGAATGCTACATGTTCCTCATCGGTTATGGGGCCAGATTCTTGTTGGTGATGGTCAATAAAAATGCTGTATGTTGGATTTTTACTTTCACCATCGTTGAACCTTATTGGCAGAGGGTTAGCATCCATGTGGTTAAAAACTATGCCATTTGGTTTTAACCCCGTGATGGCGGTGACGTCGAGCAAGGTGGGAGTGATCATACCACACTTGGTGTGGAATATATTTGTCGACCCCTCCCAAAAGTGTAAGGCAACCAACAACATGCTACTAGAATATGGCTGGCCACAACGAGAAAGTTCCAGCAATGTGTAAATGCCCATTTTCTTCCATTGCTCTATCTTGTTGGTTTCTAAATGTGCCACCCAAGCACTAAACTTAGGGTAATTCAGCGGAGGAGCAGTTCTGAAGTTCCTATCAATGTATTGAAGAGAAATAGGGTTGGGAGAAGAGATTATAGGTCAAGTTGTGGTGTTGGTAGGGAAAAAATCCCCTTTGTCGTTTACATATATTTTAGAAGGCATATCCGCAAGGAGAGGACCTAGAAAAGCTAGGGGGTTCTTCTTCAAGAGTGAAAGGAATAAGTACCTGAGATTGCTAGATTTTTGTTTTCTCCTCAGCAAACGGAGGTTTTGGTACGTAGGGTTTGCCATCAACGAGACGTAACTGAAGCTACATGGCTGGAGAAGTAGTTATGTTGTTAGTGTTCGCCATTGAAGAAGGTTTGAAGAAGGTGAACATGGATGGTGGATTGTGATTTCTGGTTTTTTTTCTCTAAAGCAAGAGGTTTGAAGATAGTGGAGAGGAGAAAAGAGGAAGAATGAGAAAATAAGGTATTTATAGCCTTGTTGAAGAAAAGAGAACATAATGGGAATTTTTTTGTGATTTCCTAAGTTAGAATCGTGTCAAGTCGAAGGACACATGCCGCGAGATTAAAGTGGGAGTGGTGGGCCATGTCTGCCACTAAAAGCGCAATGATGGTGAATAATAAATGATCGCACATCTCAAAACTGAAGGCGTGATACATTTCCATGATTACATGACGTCACAGAAAAAGTGGAATAGTAACGTCCACTTTTTGAAGTAGTGGGAACGATTTAGTCGGATGCTTAAATCGACACTTCAAAGATGCCATTGTCTCATGTAAGTCGAAATTTGAAAATGGCATATCTGGGGGGGAATTTTTTTACCTAAAAAAATCTCAAGGTATTCAAGCACGTGTATAAATTGAAGATGTTCTCATAAGTTAATGGTAGCTTTCTAAAATAAGGACCTTTGGAAATTGAGAGCAAAATGTTTGAAGTTTGGTTTTAGCCAATTAAAGAAACTAATGACTAAGGAGAATATCAAGCCAAACTATCAAAGTGGACTCGACTAGGAGGAGAACATGTTTAAATATGTGGAAATTGGTTGAATTAACAAGGCATCTAAAGTGAAGGATATGGTCGAAGTTGGTCTTGTTGACCATAGAGAATTCTAGACTTAGAAAATTTTTGTTGTTTTTCTTTTGTCAAAAGGGGAGCATGTCGAAGCGAGCCAGAAGCGGTTGGTTTTTAGTTAGAAGCAGGAAGATTCAAAATTCAAAATATCAAAGCAGTTGCTAGCAGTTTGTAACTCGTTTAAGCGCCAAATAGGTGGCAGCATATGGTGAAGCGGTTTCCATTGGATTCAAATATCATCCGTCGATTATGTCTAGGCAATTACTTTGTAAATACTATAAATAAGTAGTTTCAATGTAATTTTTGGGTGTTCACTTGTATACTCAAATCACTTGCTAAAATTTTGTCCATTTTGAGCGTCGGGAAACAAGGAGTTGTGAAGTGCTTGATGTACGTGAATCACCATCTTTATTTCAATGCAAAACCTTTATATTTCAGTAATCTCTTTTGAAACTTTTACTTGCATTTTATTTACTTTTCATAAATCTCTTTGTTTTATTGTTTATGTTGATTCTCTTTTAGTTACAAGTTTCGAGTTAACAAAGGAGTCAGTTGACACATACTTCATTTAGAAAAAGTTTGAAGTTCATAGCCTTCTATCGGTCACGAGTCACCATAGTTGGTCAAATCATATTGTTAGCAAACAGATTGTTAGTTATTTTATTCAGGCTCTTTGTGTCGGTCACAAGTCACCAGTCAGTTGAGTCTAATCATAGTGTGGAAATTTGTTATACTTGTTCCCTTAGTCTTAGTAAACCGTTTCTTAGATAAGGATTTCGATAGAACTAGTATAATCTCAAAAAACCTTAGCACATGTCTTAAGATCAACTGGTCAATATTGCGAGTATCCATTAGTTTTAGGACTTTGGGAGGACTCGTTGTTGTTTTCCATTTCCACAGTAAACAGACTTGTGCTATCCACACCATCTCTGACTTCGACATTGTTTGGAATGTCAATAATTTCTTCGACTTCGACTAGATCAGTTTCTTTGTCGAAACCATAACTCATAAATGACTTGTTAATTGCATCATTAGAATTCCAATCCTACGTAAAATTTTCATCAAGCGCAATATCTTTACTTAACACAATCTTTTCATTAATTAGATTGAATAGCCAGCATGCACCGGTTTTATGATATCCTATCAGAATCATAGGTTCACTCTTGTCATCAAGCTTCCTTCTTTTCACATCAGGAATATGCTTGGAACACTGTTACCTGAAATTTCATAAATATGTTTAAGGACACATGTTAGAGGAAAAAATCCCTACAGGTTAGGGGCCCATCCTGAATGAATATAGTTTCCTTAGGAGATTTCATGAAACCAAGTCAAAAATGTCGGAAAAAAGTATGTCGACCAAGAGAGTGAACCAAGAAATTAGTTGATTCGACCAAAGTATCAGATGAACCTGGGAAAAGTCAAGGTTGGCGGCCAAAAGGAAAAAGGGATCAAGGCGAAGGTGTCGAAGATAAACCACATCGACTGAACGGATAAAGAAAGGTTGTTGGTTGATTCAACATATTATGGGCTCAGTGAAAGAATTGATCGAAGTTCAGGTGTCGTCGAAGACGTAGCCTAAGGAACTTAGGGAAAATTTATTCTTCCTGAGATGTATAAGCTAGGAGCGGTTAACTCTTTTGAAGTCACGAGCGGGAAAGAGTCAAATTCTAAAGATCGTGGGAAGTTACCTCAAGAGATCGTGGTTGTTAGGCGCCAAGTGGATGGCGAAATCTTATGTAGCAGTTACGTTTTAGTTTCATTTTCGTCCGTTAATTTCTTTCAGCGGTTATCTTGTAAATTTCTATAAATAAGTCACTTCGCTGTAATATTTAGGCGTGTTCACTTGTATTCTCAAATTTCTTACCAACACTCTGCCCAATTCCGCGCTTAAGGAAGAAATAGTCACTAAGCTTTTGATGTAAGTGAATCACCACCTTTATTTTCAATGCAATCAGTTTATCTTTTCAATTTTATCTCTTTAATGTCTTTGCTTTTCGTATTCGTTTCGAACAACTTTGCATGAATGTTTCAACACTGCTTGTCGGTTACGAGTCACCAACTAGTTAGTTCGTTGAGTCTTGTTTCGGCTAGAATATACTATCGGTCACGAGTCACAAGTTAGTCGGTCAAACCTTCTGTGTGGAAAGCCATTGTATTGTGTTCCTTGGTCTTAGAAAACCGTTTCTTTAATAGGGAATATTTTTGACAAAATAAGTACAATATACAAAATCTTAGCACGCGTCTTAAGATCAACTAGTCGATCTTGCGAGTAACCCTTAGTTTTAGGACCTAGGGAGGACCAGCGCTTGTTTACCATTTTCCACGGTAAACAAATTGGCACAACTGATGGGACCAAGTGCTAAGTTTTAGAGTTTGTTGTATATCATAGGTGTATGAGACTTAGAAGTGGAAATTTCACAAACAACAAACTACCTGTTAGAAAGCGTATACTTAGGATGAAAAACACTACTTCTGCGTCAAACATGGATGAAATTCCACCGCGAACCCTGGGAACTTCCAACCCAGTTGTTACGCAACTTACACCATTTCCCACACTACAAGACACTACTGTTTCAGGGTTAACTGCATTAGTATCAGTCCCTCTTCCCTAGACCACACCGGTGAGTCTAGGGCCTGTGGTGGCCAAAAGTGCCATTCCGAACACAACGATACCTCGATTTGGTACTACTACGAATCCCCCATATAGAATGTCGTATTGCTTAATGGTGGGATATCAGTCGACCTCAAGTGCAGCGGTGACGTCCAATAATGCACATAATACGAATGTTCCGTTGCAAGGATCTGCAGTAGGGGGAAATAGAATAATGCTTGCGCAATAGTTAATGTCACCCTTAAATAGTACCTCTGTGGCAATATTGAGGCAACAAATGGATGACAGTAATCATGATTTGGTTAATATGCTAACTCACCAACCATCAAGTGATTGCATAGTTAACACATTTGTGTAACTTCTTAGGCTCCCCCAAGCACCTGCCCGATAGGGGCCACTAGCTCGACAGGTCGCACCTGATCATGGGCATATGGGGGCAATAGAGGAAGAGACTGTGTATCAAGGTCAAGATGCGACGCCTCACAGAGATGTTGCTGTCGATCCACCTAGGGTATTGGTTCATAGACAACAAGAGGCTGACCAGGTCCTTGACCAAATTCAACAAGAGGAATTAGTTGTCAAAAATAACTTGACCAATATTGTCGAGAAAATTATGGCCAGAAATGGTATGAATACCACATTGTAAAGGCCAACATATTCTTCCCCGTTATCTGAGTACATTTTGCAACCTGAAAACCCTAGAGGATGGAAAATTCCTAAATATACCAAGTTTGAGGGAGAAACAGGGGAATCGACCGTCGAGCACATCGCCAGATAATTGATTGAGTCTGGAGACATGGCAAATAATGAAGGCCTGAGTGTAAAACATTTCCCTTCATCCCTTACTAAGGCCGCCTTCACGTGGTTTACCACCTTCATGAACAATTTTATAAGGGGCATTTAAAAATTAGTTTGGTCGAGTTATCAAACATTAAGAGAAAGTTCTCCGAAACAATAGATGATTACCTAAATAGGTTTAGATCATTAAAAGCAAGGTGCTTTACCCAAGTGCCTGAACATGAACTTGTTCAACTGGCTGCTGGAGGTCTAGACTATTCTATTAGGAAGAAAATAGACCCAACTTTCGTCAAAAGTACATCACAGCTGGTGGAAAGAGTTCGACACCTCGAGCGCATTCGATTAGAAAAAGTTAGACATACTAAGGCTAAGGCTAAAAAAGAAAAAGTATCCTACGTCGACTATGATGATACTGATCCCATTTATGAAGCTAACTACATCTCACCGACTGAGGTAGATGTCGATGTGGCCGAGTTGAAATCAGGGTCTGCGTACGAGTGCAAGTCATTGTTTCCTGCAAAAGGAAAAAGCCCTGCTGTCGAAACTAGTTCAAAAATCCTTGCAAAAACATACACTTTTGGTATTAGTAAATGCGAAGATATTTTTGATGTTTTAGTGAAAGATGGTCAAATCTTAGTACCCCCAAATCCTAAATTACCACCATTAGAACAAATACAAAAAAGAGGTTTTTGAAAATATCATAATAATCTTGGTCACACAACCTCTCAAAGTTTTCTTTTCAAGGATCTGGTCCAAAAATCACTCCAGGAGGGTCGCCTAAAGTTCGCTGCAAGGAGGCAGAAAATCGACACTGACCCACTGAGACAAGAAGATGCTCTGTTTGCTGAGCCTGTCGACATCAATATGCTAGATATCAATGAACTTCCTAACGATAACATGGTCGAGGATAGCACCGATGAAAGCCCAAATGTCAAGCTAATTGATGTCTACCCAAGAGACGATGAAGATCTGCTAGGATTTCTTTATCGTTGCAAGAATAAGGGCACCCAAGTTGGTTTGTCCCCTATATGCAGCGCCAGGAAGGCGTTTCAGGCCAAGCCAAAGACTTTCATTCCATCAGCTGCTGCACCCAAGGGCACCTGGATTAAGCCCCAAACGGCTATGGGGGCATCTAATATCGTCGATGCTGTGAAAGATGTAAAGGAGAAAGCTTCAATGAGCTACTGTCTCGAAGATCGATTTGAGAAGAGGAGCCATGTATCTGAAAATTACATGGGGAAAAATCCTATGAGTCGAACCCAGTGGATGCAGTTTCAAAGGAAGAAGCAGGCTGAAAGACAAGCCGTTGCTGCTAAGCAAACTGTTGTCAGCAAGGATAAGAATTAGAAGCAGTATATGGAAAAAGTCGACCCTGCTATTAGGCAACAAATTAAGGAAGTTGCTAACTTAGCCGCCAAAGATTTTGACGAGGCAACTAATGATTTTGCCTCCAGCTCAAAGGACAACCTTGACATTCTAGTCAACGTTGTGTCCATACTCCCCGATGAGTACAATATCCCAACGGAAGTGGAGAACACTGATGATGTCGATGCTGCGGAAATGGATTTGCACAAGCCAACTTGTTACTTGGTGATGAACAATGGCTCTATTGAGAGCCAATATGCCTTTTCTGAGAGTCCCGTCATGGCTATGAGAAGCCACCTGAAGCCTCTGTTGATTAAGGCAAAGGTCGAAGGAACTGCCATTTACAAAGTGTTAGTGGATTGTGGTGCTATAGCCAATATAATGCCACATCACATACTGAAGAAAATCTGTAAATTTGACACCGACATCAGATCTCACAACATGGTCCTGTCGGACTACGAAGGCAGAACAAAGACTACCATGGGAGTGATCTAGGTAGATATAACGGTCGACTCAGTCTCTAGGCCGACAATATTTATGGTTATCCAAGGGAAACCAAGTTATAACTTGCTGGTGGAAAGATAATGGTTACATGGGATTGGAGTTGTACCATCTTCCATGCACCAACGCCTGATAATTTAGCGAGAAGATGGCATCGTAGAGAATATTGAGGCCGACCAAGGATATTTCATGGCAGATGTTAATAATGTCGACCAAAACCAGTTCGATAGGAAGCTAGCCAACATTTCTCCTTGTCAACCAGCTGAAGAGGTATATGCCAACTTAAATGAGGCATTTGTTTCCTTGAAACTACATGAAACCCATGGTTTTGTGTGGGACGTGGAACCTTTGGAAGATCCATATGCTGAAAACCCTGCACTGACTGGCTGGGGAAACGCTCATGACGATGATGTCTGAGCTAGAGGCTCTACAAAGGATTTCGGCATACATTGCTGAAAACAGAATGAATTAAGCCCTAGAAGATGAAGGGAACATGGCTGTGGAGGCCAACAAACTTCAAATTCCAGAAGAAGTCATTTTGGCTATTGAGCCTAAACCACCAGATAAAGCTAAACTTATTGGGGAAGACGTCGATAAGCAGCGTTTCAACTGCATATACGATGACGAACCTTTGGGTTTTGAGAAGGATCCCATGGCACACGAAAAAATGTAGCCACAAGATCCTCTGGAAGAAATCGACCTTGGAGAAGATGGTGATAAAAGAATTTAAAGAATTTAAAGATTGTTTTGCTTGAGACTATAATGAAATTCCAGTTTTAAGCAGGGATTTGGTCGAGTTGAGGTTGCCAATAAAAGCTGGAAAAAAGCCAGTAAAACAAACACCTCGACGTTTTACTCCAGTAGTTATGTCGAAGATCAAAGAGGAGATAGAAAGACTCCTCAAAATCAAGTTCATCAGAACTGCAAGGTATGTCGAGTGGTTGTCCAACATTGTGCCAGTCATCAAGAAAAATGGAAAATTGAGATTTTGCATTGATTTTAGAGACTTAAATACTGTCACTCCTAAATATGAATATTCCATGCTGGTGGTTGAAATTCTAGTCGATTCGGCTGCTGGTTTCGAATATTTAAGTATGCTTAATGGTTATGCTGGTTATAATCAAATTTTTATTGCAGATGAAGATGTGCGAAAAATGGCGTTTCATTACCCGGGGGCATTAGGGACCTATGAATGGGTAGTCATGCCATTCGGCCTGAAGAACGCCGGAGCAACATACCAAAGGGTAATGAATTCTATGTTCCATGATTTTATTGAAGATTTTATACAGGTTTACATTGATGATATAGTAATAAAGTCGAGTAGTAAACTGACACACTTGGAACACCTTCGAAAATCTTTTGAAAGGATGAGAGAATATAGATAAAAAATGAATCCATTAAAGTGTACTTTTTGTGTGCAGGCAGGAGATTTCCTTGGTTTTGCAGTACATAAAAAGGGCATAGAAGTAAATCAAAGAAAGACCAAAGCCATTATGGACGTCAAACCTCCGTCAACCAAAAAGGAACTTCAGTCTTTGTTGAGCAAAATAAACTTTCTAAGGAGATTCATATCCAACTTAAGTGGCAAAACTAAAGTATTTTCACCACTGCTTCGACTAAAGAATGAAGAGTTCATCTGGAAAAGGGAGCATCAAGAGGCTTTCGATAAAATCAAAGAATATTTAGTGAAGCCTCATGTATTGGCACCTCCAGTTAGAAATAGGCCTATGAGGTTGTATATAGCAGCCTCAGAATTTACTATAGGAAGTATGTCGGTTCAAGAAGATGCAAGTAGTGTCAAAGACCTGTGTATTATCTTAGTCGAATGTTAAATGGCCCTGAAACTAGGTATAGTGATATAGAAAAACTATGCCTATGTTTGTATTTTTCTTGTATTAAACTGAAGCAATATATAAAGCCAGTTGACGTGTACGTTTCTTCTCATTTTGATATCATTAAACATATGTTGTCTAAACCAATTTTGCACAGTCGAATTGGTAAATGGTCATTAGCGTTAACTGAATATTCCCTAACATATCTGCCTTTGTAGGCAATGAAAGGGAAAATAGTGGCAGACTTTCTGGTCGATCATTCTATGGTTTCTATGTCACAAAACTTTGTCGAGTTGGTGCCTTGGAAATTATATTTTGACGGTTCTAGCCACAAAAACGGCACAGGGATAGGAGGAATAATAATTTCTCCCAATGGAATTCCAGCATAGTTCAAATATGCAATCGACGGTATCTGCACCAATAATGAGGCGGAATATGAGTCTCTAATAACTAGACTTGAATTGCTGCTAGAATTGGGGGCAAGAAATGTCGAAATTATGGGAGATTCTGAATTGGTAATCAAACAAGTGCCAAAAGAGTATAGATGCGTGAAAGAGAACCTAATCATGTACTTTGTGATTGCCATAAGATTACTAAAATGATTCTAGCAAGCAAGCATTCGACATATACCTCAACGGGAGAACCAAGAAGCTAATGACTTGGCGCAAGAAGCTTCAGGATACAAGAAGAATGAATATGAAGAACCTATTCAAGTAAGGAAAAAGGTTAGAACTACTTTGTTATCTCCTTCAGATTTGTCAATTATAAAATTAGGTGCAATAGATGCCAAATTTTTTGAAATTTTAACAATTGATAATGGGCAAGATAATGACTGGCGTAAACCCCTGGTTGATTACTTACGTTCTCCTATGGGTTCGACAGAGCGTAAAATAAAATATCATGCCCTAAGATTTGTTTTAATTGAGAATGAATCATTTAAGAAAACTATTGAAGGAGTACTACTTAAATGCTTGGGATAAAGTGAGGCATACGTAGCAGTGTCGAGTGTGCATAGTGGAGCATGCAGTGCACACCAAGCCGGACACAAAATGAAATGGTTGTTGATACGATCAGGTGTCTACTGGCCTTCAATGCTGAAAGACTGCATTGAATTTGCTAGGGGCTGCCAAGAATGCCAAATGCATGGGGGCATCTAACATGTTCCTGCAAGTGAATTGCATGCCATTATAAAACCTTGGCCGTTTAGAGGATGGGCCTTAGATGTGATTGTGGAAATAAATCCAGCATCATCAAAACAGCAGAGATACATTATAGTCGACATTGATTATTTCACAAAGTGGGTTGAAGCTGTAGCTTTAAAAAATGTCGACCAAGAGGCTATGATTGATTTTATACAAAATCATATTATGTGTCGGTTCAGAATTCCCGAAATAATCACAGCCGACCAAGGAATAGTATTCACGGGGTAAAAAATGCAAGAATTTACAAAAGAGGTTGGAATAAAACTGTTAACGTCCATCCTTTATTATGCTCAGGCAAATGGTCAGGTCGAAGCTGCCAATAAAGTAATAATTAGCCTGATTAAGAAACATGTAGGCAAAAAGCCAAGAAATTGGAATCAAACACTAGACTAAGCCTTATGGTCATATAGAACGTCTCCTAAAGAAGCAACGGGGGCAACACCATTTCGATTGGCATATGGACATGATGTTGTATTGCCAGTAGAAATACATGTTCAATCGGTAAGGATTCAACAACAACATGAAATACCATCTGAAGACTACTGGAATATGATGGCAGATGAGTTGGTCGACTTAGATGAAGAGAGGATGTTGGCTCTCGATTCACTAAGGAGACAAAAGGATAGAGTAGCCAAAGCCTATATGTCATACCCCAAAATTTGCCCTCCATCTACTCAAGAGATTTCATATATCTATGCTCAAGGATTCCTCAAGAGTTGATCAGACAAACTCTCTCCTAGACAATCAACCCAAACTAGGGTTTGGTATCTCTCAAGTCAATATAGACTTCCAATATCTCCAATGGTCTTCATGCCTCCTCATATGCTTCAAAGATTCTCCATGTCAAGTTTCAAGCTTCACAAGTCAAGTTTCCTCAGACAATTGCTCAGATGGTTGAAAATCAGTTGTATTGGACAAAAAGTCAACTGTGGTCAACATACAGTCAAACTTCATAATTTTTGGTCAACATCCTCATTTTGAAGTTACATTCATCATTTGATCAAGGGTTGATCATGATTCATCAAGAAAACTCAAGATTTGCTCAAAAGTCAAACTTTCTAAATTAGGGTTTCTAGGTGAAAAGTCAACTAAACTTTGACTGATCATAACTTTCTCATACTTTCTCAGAAATTTTTCCACCACCTCTTGTTTTGAAGGAAATTCAATTCTCTACAACTTCATGTCTCACAAGAATGTCCAAAAAATGCTTCATTTGAGAGGTATAGCTCAAAACATTACAGGTCATTTTCAAAGTCAACAAAAAGTCAACTTTTTGCTTTGAAGATATATTGAGCATGGTAACTCCAATTGAGATGAGACCAAAAAGGTTGGTTAGAGGACTCTTAGAGATTTCCAAAAAGTCTAAGAACACTCAAAAATGTGGAAAATTGAGCAAGATACACCATTCACAAGTTGGGCAATTTTGAAAGAATGCACAAAGAGAGATACTTCTAAAAATCAAATTTTTTTGCAAATGGGCTTGCTTTTTCTTCATCCAAACTTATTCCTTATACAATTAGGAATATCCAAGCCCAATGCCATGAATTTTTGATTTATTTTTCTATTTAATTTTGAATTTATTCATTTAAATACAAATTAAATTTTAAAATAAATTATAAAATCAAAATTAATTGAAAGATTGATTTTATTCCTTCCTTGAGATTCAAGAAACTCACCAAAGTCCAGCAAATTTCGAAATTTGACAAAAATGGCAAGATTGGATTGGAATTGATCAAGTTTTGAAAATTTGATTTTATACAAAAATCAAATTTGATTTTCATTGAATGGTGATTGATTCTTGCCAATAATGATCCCAAATCCATCCAATATAAATACTTGATGCATACCAATCACAAAAAGAGAGAGAAAAAATGGCTCCAGAAACCCTAACCTAAAAGTCAAAAATCCGTGGCAAGCAAGCAATTGGAGATCACACTTCCAGCCGTTTTCAATCAAATTTGAGGTGTCTAACACGATCCTTGGCATCTCCAGAATCGATCCAGGCCTTTACATTGCTCAAATCCATCCAGAATCAGAAAATCCGTGTTTGGTTTGTTCTTGAAAATTTCAAAATCGATTTCTCATATTCATGCATTATTAACACGATTTGTTGTTGTTTTGTGATTAGTGACAAGTTTGCAAACTTTCGGTGCTTTAATTGAATTTCCATGGCCGGAATGCATGACACCATTGTTAGGGTTCTGAACACGCTTTAGGTTTTACTAAACAGAAAATTGGACCATGAGACCATGACCAACGAACTCGAACGATGCCTGAATCGAACCATGTATTTACAATGCATTTATATTACTTGTGCTTGATTTTCCATGTAGTTGTGGAGCGTCGAAGAAAGACCGACGCTAACTTTTGAAAATTCAAAAGGTTGAAGATGAAGTCTGAGAGGAAGCGGAGGCGACGCTGTTATTTTCCATTCAATCCGTTTCTAAACAGTGAAGCACACTTGGCTCAGTTGGTTAAGGCGTGGACTGTTTATGGATACTCTCCCTGGTCACGAGTTCGATCCTCATCAGGACCATTTTTGCCATTCTTTTTCCAAAACTCAACTTTTTCATATTTTTCATATTTTAATATTTTTGCATTGTTTTAATTTCTTTTCATAATTTTTATTCTGCATTAAAAAATTACCAAAAAATATTTTCTTTTCACATCTATATTCTGAAAATCTTTATTTAATTTAATAAATTAAAAAAATACAATTTTGCATGCATATTAATTTTTATTCATATTTTTGCATTTAAATCATTGTAAATTCATCTTTTAATTATTAAATTGCATCCAAAAATCCCAAAAATTTATTTTAGCATATTTATATTATTTCCAGCATGTAATAATTTTCTCATATAAAAATTTGCATTTTTCTAACATTTTTTCTCTTGTTCGATTCATATCGTATTTTCCGATTTCTCATTCCTTTACAGGTTGATCCGATTCAGACAATTCTTTCTTTATCATTTTCTTTTCCAATAATGTAACTGTTTATGGGATGTAATAGTTTAAATTAGGTCTTTATTTTCCGCATTTTAAATTATGTATCTGCCCCAAAGCCATGTAATAGCGTAGGATTTACCTTTCCGCATCTTTACATTCCGCATTTTACTTTCCGCACCCTATAAATTGCTAGTAATTAGGCGTGTATGGCAAGACTAAAATTGAATATAGCCCACTAATTTTCAAGATAAAATATCTGAGATCAACACACTTATTTCACACACGCACCCCTTAGGGTAATTCTCTCTCGTTGCCTTACGAATTCAAAAATGGTCATGTCCCTCGAACGTAGAGGTATTCTAGCACCGTTGCCTTCCAAACAAATCATCATAGTCCCCTTCGATACAAAGATCATAAGGCCCACGATGTCGCCTCCGAATACATGATCTTGACCCTCGATTGTCGCCTACGAAAAAATGATGATAGTCCCTTCGAATGTGCTAGGATACTTCCTACAAGTTGCTTTCTATGACCATCCGATGTCCCTTCGAATGTCCCGCTTACATCCAACGAATGGAGCTACCTACTAACTAATGGTATGGCTAGCGCTATTCTAAAGGAATGTAGAAGTACAAACAAAACGACCAATTCTGAGTGGGTAAATAAGTCTTTTAGTTGCTTGCTCTAAATCAAATGCTTTTCACACCACACACTCTTTTGTCAAAGTTCAAACTCTTTTCAAACAAAACATTTCCGAACACTTTGTATACACTCCTACATGAGTCATTGCAAAGTCAAAGCGAAATGCCTTTTCAAAACATTTTGTCAAACACACGAAAGCAATTTTAAAAAGTGATCTAGAGCAACTAAGAGCCGTAGATAACTACGGATGGAAAGGGTGCTAATACCTTCCCTTTTCATAACCATTCTCCGAACTCGTAATCTAACGAAGGTCTTTTTCGTACTTTTACCTTCCCTTAATTGGATAAAAATAAAAGTCGGTGGCGACTCTTGCTATCCGCACATTTGGATACAAAAATCCTACAAAGTCAGTTCACCGTATTACAGAACTGGCGACTCTGCTTGGGAATGACCCTAAAAGAGAGAATTGCCTTAGGGATTTCTAGATCATTTTAACTGCTTTTTGTTTGACTTGTATGCTTTATCTTTAAGGGTTGCTTGGGTATTATATTGTTGGGGGATCCTACACCCGGATCCGGGTTTCCTTTTAGGTAAGTGGCATTAGATCATCGCGACCGCTAGATGTATAACTAAATGGTCAACATGATGGCTACGTTAGCGTGACACTTGGGTTGTCCCGATACTCTTCATTCCCAAGTTGAAGATAGTATTTGGCTTCGTGGTGTCATCAAGCGCTAACTAAACTTTTAGAACCTTAATTGACCCATCTTGGCCATTAGAAGGTAGTGAGATGACCGCTTTGGTGTAGACCGAGGTTGGTTGATACTCGATGCTACGCTCATTGAGATTAGACTTTGGGACATTTTCGATCGACCACTTGGCCGTCAGATTGAAATAAGCGCCAGAAAGATCGTGATGTGAGATTCCTAGAACCCGGTTACTATTATAGGACAGGATGAACCAACTCAAACTTTTGGTGGGGTAATCACCTATACCTCATGCAAGCCTTAAACCTAGGCTCATTGTGTGAATTGTTTGTGTGTGCTAAACATGACATCATGACATCATCACATTGCATATCATTTCTAACTATTTCAAAGACCTAGGGATTTATCTTTGCTCTGTTTTGTAGGGATTATGGCTTCTAGAAAGACTGTCCGAATCAACTTCATGGGTGTCCCTTCTCAGCTCAAAGAATTGGTTTCAGAAATTCCCGACCATGCTCAGTTCATCAAAAGACATGGTTATCTGCTTGATTTGGTTATCTCCGGTTTTGAAGAAGATATGATGCATGTCCTATTCCAGTTCTTCGACCCGAAACACCATTGCTTTACATTCCCAGATTATCAGTTGGTTCCTACCTTAGAAGAGTTCTCTAAGCTACTTGGGATACCTATTCTTGATCAAATGCCATTCACCGGTCTAGAAAAGGTCCCTAAGTACGAAGACATTGCATCAGCCTTACACCTTAAGCGCTCAAACATTGAAGCCAATTGGGAAACTAGAAGTGGAGTTAAGGGTTTACTTTCCAAGTTCCTAATTAAGAAAGCCCGAGAATTCCTCAAAGTTATGAGTTTCCATGCATTTGAAAATATTGTGGCCTTGCTAATTTATGGTTTGGTTCTATTTCCTAACTCGGATCAATTCATCGATATCAATGCCATCAAGTTGTTCCTTACCCGCAATCCAGTGCCTACTTTACTTGGAGATATTCTACATTCTCTCCATACTCGTACTACTAAGAAACAAGGAACTCTCATGTGTTGTATACCGTTACTTTCAAGGTGGTTTATTTCGCACCTTCCTCCCTCAGTTTTGAAGAATGAACAAAGGTTGAGATGGTCTCAAAGATTGATGTCACTCTCTCATTCAGATATCCGTTGGAGTCTTTTCTCTCAAAAGGACTTCACCTTCATCGAGCGTTGTGGAGAATTCCCTAATGTACCACTCCTTGGTATAAAGGGAGGTATTACTTACAACCCTTCTCTAGCTTTATGTCAGTTTGGTTTTGCCCGAAGAGATGGTCCACATGATATGCTTCTCCAAGATGTTGTGTTCGACTACAACCACGATCTCCAGAATTACCGACGAAGGTTTATACACGCTTGGGGCATGGTAAAGAAGACTGATACCAAGACTTTGGGGCACCCGAACTCCATTCCTTGGGAACCTTACCTCAAATGGGTGCGAGCTCGAGCTCAAAACTTCATGATGCCATTCGCACTGCTCTACCAAGAATTATGGAACCTGCTATAGGTGACGACCTATACTGTTCTCCATCCTGACATGCCTACTGATTTTGAAGACTTGAAGAGATCATGGATTCAGCTCAAGGAAGAGAGGGATACCTTTGAGGCTCAGTGTTACGCAAGTGAGAAGAAAGTGTTAGAGTTGACCAAGCTACTTCATGAGGAGCGAAGCATCAATGCCTACATCGGCACCAAGAGGAAGCGCCCATAGGAGACTTAGAGCTTTAGGATTTATATGTTTTTCTTTTATTGTTTTGAACTATCTCTTGTACTTAAAAAGAAAAAGAATAATGAAAAAGTACTAATAAATGTTTGTTCATTGCTTGTTTAACAAATTTAAATCTCTAAGGTCCTTGAAAACATTGCATTGCATTCGCATAAACATCGCATAGCATAGCATAACATTGCATCACAGGTACATTGGAGATTAGTTTTCTCATTTGCTCGCTATTTATTTTAGCAAAATGGCTCTTGAACAATCATCAAAGATCTCCAAGCTCGTAATGCTCAGCAGATGTTCACCACTTGGTCCAAGGCCAAGAAGATTTGAAGAAGCTCATCAACAAGAAGAAGAAGGTTGTGGGTCTCCTCAACATGGGCGACGCTACAAAGGTGGTCCTAAGGTGGTCACCGATTGAGCTCTCAAGGAAGTGTCCATACCGAGGAAAGTAACAAGGGTGATGGTGAAGGCACACCGAGCTTGAGAAGAACTATGATGATGGCCAATACTCTAATGAAGATGACAAGTACAAGCAACTTGAAGACCGCTTGAATGCTGTGGAAAACTCAAGATGTCCGGCTGAATTTTGATGATCCGAGTCTCGTCCCCTGTGTTGTGATTCCTCCCAAGTTCAAAGTTCCAACTTTTGCAAAGTATGACGGCATGTCTTGCCCTAAGTCGCATTTGAAGTCTTATGTTCGAAGATCAATCCCCACACCGATGACAAAGTTGTGGATGCACTATTTTCAAGAGAGTTTGTCCGAACCCAGTTGGAATGGTACTATCTAGAGAATGACCGTATCCGTACTTGGAGTGACTTGGCGATGCTTTCATGCAAGATGAGTACAATGTCAATTGACACCCACTTGCATGCAACTACAAAGCATGTCTATGGGTCGTGATGAGAAGTTCAAGGAGTATGCTCGGAGAGATCTAGCGAGTTCAACCACCCTTGTCCAATAGGGAGTTGGTTGATATGTTTATGGGAACACCGACAGCCCTTTCTTCAATCATCCGATTGAAACTCTTCACCGGATTCACCGAGTTGATATTGACAAAGCAGCGATTGAGGCTGGTACCAAGCGTGGGAAGATTCAGATAGAGTCATCTTCAAATGCTCAAGAAATCTTTGGTGGTAAGAAAGAAGCCAATGTGTGTATGGTCGAAAAGCCGAGCCAAGACCGACCGTGCTCAACTGTGGGGGCAGTTGTGATCTCCAATCCTACATCAACACAACCTCGCGAGACAACGCACAGAACTTAACGCTGCAAGACAGCATTTAAGATCAACATGCCATTGTCGCAAGCCTTGCAACACATGTTGAAAGTGAGCCGATTACCTTGAGGATCCTCCTAATGTCAATACTTCCTCCAAGTACAATCCTAATGCTAAGTGTGCTTACCATTCCAATAGCCTGTGACATAATACGATGATTGTTGGGCTCAAGAACAAGATTCAAGATATGATTGAAGCTAAGCATTGAGTTTGATCCTCCTATTGAGACTCCGAATGTGATCAACGCGCCTATGCCTAACCATGACAAGGGTTCCAATGCTGTTGGTGATGATACTTATGTTTTCAACATAGATGACTTGACCATTCCTCTGATGACTGTTAAGAAGAATTTGTTGCAAGCCGTGTCAACCTGTGATGCCCGAGAATTGTCGTTGGTGCCCATCCGCACCGATGGTTGTGCTTGGTTGAGAAGACGTGTTCGCATGATGGATAACCATGAGATACTATTTTCGAAACCACCAAAGGCGTAAGTGTGAAGAAATGTCTAAGCTGAAGATTGACAATGCGAATGAAACAGTACCATCTGTATGGGATACCTTGGGGCAGCCAAGTGGAAAGTATGATTACATGGTGAAGTACATTGTTCCTGATAGTTACAAGATTCCTATTGAAGATGTTAAGGCGACCGGATGGGGTGACAATTTCCCAGAAGACTATGTTGATGTTAACACAATAAGGATTTCCTCTGTTGATCCTTTGCCTAGAGTGGCACCTCTCATCATTACCTCTCCAAGACCAGTTCCGTATTCCTCTAATAAGGCTATCCCTTGGAACTATGGAGCTGATGTTTACTATCATGGTGTCAAGCAAGACCCTCTGACCATTGAGGATCTTTCAGTCGAAGCTACCATTCCTGACATTGACAACATCACCGAATCCAGTAAGGTGACCAGAATCGGAAGATTTTTCTCTCCAGATATCTCTCCTCCAAAAGACACAGCGACTCCAGCTCGCATTCCAGCTATTCAATCCATTCCCCAAGCTAGAGGGAAAGAACCAATGACTCATCCTGCTCAACCGGAAGTACCAAAGGAAGTTACTGAAGATACCTCCAAACAAGAAATGGAGGAAATTCTGAAGATTATCAAGAAGAGTGACTACAATGTTGTGGAACAGTTGGGACAGACTCCGTCCAAGATCTCCATGCTCGCTTTGCTCTTATGCTCTGAGGCTCATGCTAACGCCTTGGTGAAGTTTCTGAAGAATGCCCATGTACCGCAAGACACTACCACTGACCAGTTTGAAGTTTGTATTGCTAGCCTGGCTGCCAACAATGGCCTAGGCTTCTCTGATGCTGATTTGACTCCTGCCGGAAAGAAACATAACAAAGCCTTGCACATCTCTGTTGAATGCAAGGGCACTACGCTGTCTCATGTTTTGGTTGACACCGGTTCGCTCAATATCTTATCAAGATCGCTTTTGATCGACTTGATGTCGAAGGGTTGGTTCGAGACCCGTGACATAATCGTGAGAGCTTTTGATGGTTCTAAGCAAAGATTGAGAGCTCACTCACTGTCAAAGTCGGTTCCCGACTTTTGACTCCACGTTCTTTGTCATGGACATTCGTCCGCTTACTCTTGCCTACTTGGACGCCCTTGGATACATGGGGCAGGCTACTCTACCTTACATCGTGTTAAATACCCGGTGAAAGGGAAGGTTGTTACAGTATGTGGAGAAGAAGAATATATGGTCAGTCATCTACAATCATTCCGATACCTCGAGGTGGAGGGTGAATTCTTTGAGACTCCCTGTCAAGCTTTTGAAACAATGCCCAGAGTCACGCCTGTTGACTCTCCTGTCGCTCCTGAGACTGTTAAGACTCCGCCTAGGATGTCCTCATTGAAAGATGCTCAAGCTGCTGTTGAAGAAGGTAGTTCTATTTGGGGTCAGCTCCCTGATCTTCCTTTCAAATTTGACAAGACTGGTTTAGGCTTCACCATCAAAGGTCAGAAGATGATACGCCGCGAACGTGCCGACCAACTTCCTTTCCGCATTAGCCAGAGTGGAATCCACACTATAGAAGATGACGACAACGACTTCGACATCAGCAAGTGGATCTTCCCAACTCCAGATAAAGGGCTCAGCAATTGGAAGACCGAAGACGTCATACCAATCTCCTTTAGCCGAGTAATTGCTCTTGTTTTGTTTTTTTTCGTATTTCTTTATGTTTTGAACAATAAACTTTGAAAGCCTAGTGCCTTGCCCGGCATCATGGCTCGCTTTAGGGTTATTATCCGTTGATTGCGTATTTTCATTCAATAAATTCGTTGGACTTTTGCATTCAATTGTTTGTTTTCTTTCTTTACTTTATCACCCCTTCAAAAGCTATGTGTTTTACACACACCCACGTATACATCGAATCACTCCGAATCTCGTTAATAATGCTATGCTAGTGCTAAATATGACTTTGATAATCCGATCTACCAAGTCAAGACGAAAGTGAGGAAGATTGTGAAGTGCCGGAGAACTTGCGATGCTACAGAAGAAGAGCGAGTTATACAGCCACACGAAGAGCAAGTTGAGGTTGTGAATTGGGCATCGACGAAGAAAAGAGATCAAGATAGGAACGGGTCTTGAGAAAAGTGTCAAAGAAAGTTTGGTTCATGCTACGAGACTACCTTGAGGTTTTGCTTGGTCATACGAAGACATGCCGGTTTGACATTGATATTGTGGTACACCGATTGCCGATAAAAGAAGGTTTTCTCCTAGTGAAGGTTCGTCGCGATGCGTCCCGAGATGTCGAGAAAATCAAAGTCAAGTCATGAAGCGTTCAATGCGGTTTCTTAGTACTTCTTATCCATGGGTTGCAAATGTGGTACCCGTACCTAAGAAGGATGGCAAGGTACGAATGTGTGTGAATTACAGAGATTTGAACAAAGCAAGTCCGAAAGACGATTTCCCACTTCCTCATATCGATGTCCTGGTTGACAACACCGCCAAAGATAAGTTTTCTCCTTCATGGATGGTTTCTCCGGTTACAATCGATTAAGATGGCTCAAGACATGGAGAAGACTACTTACGCATGGGGCACTTTCTGCTATAAGGTTATGCCGTTCGGACTGAAGAACGCGGGCGCCACTTATCAGCGTGCTATGGTGACATTGTTTCATGACATGATTCATCACGAGATAGAGGTCTACGTTGACGACATGATAGCTCGGTCACATACTGAAGAAGAACATCTTGATCATTTGCAGAAATTGTTTGATAGGTTGAGGAAGTACAGATTGAGACTGAATCCCAACAAGTGCACCTTTGGAGTCAGATCCGGTAAACTCCTAGGGTTTGTCGTCAGTGGAAAAGGTATTGAGGTTAACCCCGCCAAGGTTAAAGCTATTCAAGAAATGCCAGCTCCTCGCACCGAGAAGGAAGTCAGAGGTTTCTTGGGTCGATTAAATTACATTGCCAGGTTCATTGCACACCTAACTGCTACTTGTGAGCCAATCTTCAAGTTACTAAAGAAAGATCAAGTAGTGGAATGGAATGACGATTGCCAGATCGCTTTTGACAAAATTAAGGAGTACCTTCAGAATCCTCCTATTCTGATGTCGCCCGCCGAAGGAAGACCTCTTATCATGTACTTGACAGTGCTAGAGAACTCAATGGGGTGTGTGTTGGGGCAACATGACGAGTCTGGTCGAAAAGAGCATGCAATATACTACCTTAGCAAAAAGTTTACCGACTGTGAAACAAGATACTCACAATCGAGAAAACTTGCAACGCTTTGGCTTTTGCCTACAAGATATGTTGACTCACACTACCTTGTTGATTTCAAGATGGATCCGATAAAATACATATTTGAGAAACCAGCTCTCCTAAGAATAGCAAGATGGCAAATGATCTTGACCGAATATGACATCCAGACACTTCTCGAAAGCGATCAAAGGAAGTGTAGTAGCCGATCATTTGGCTCACCAAGCCGTAGATGACTATCACCTATGCGTTCAATTTCCACGAAGATGTTCTACTAGTCCCCGATTGGAAGAACCAGGCCTGCACGAAGGACCGAACAAGGATCCCGATGGACCATGGTCTTTGATGGAGCCTCAAACGACTTGGCAATGGCATTGGCGCCATCATTACATCCCCACAAAGCGGACATACTCCTTTCACCGCCAGATTATGTTTCATTGTACTAACAACATGGCCGAGTCTAAGCGTGCATCATGAGTCTTAAAGTGCTATTGACTTAAGAATCAAGTTCTTACAAGTGTATGGAGATTCACTTTAGTGATCACCGATAAGGGCGAGTGGGATACAAGCATCCGAATCTCATTCCGTATCGAGAGCATGTTCGAGCTTGATCCCTACAAGAGATCACTTTTGATCATATTCCACGAGAAGAGAATCGGTTGGCACGCATTAGCTACTATGTCATCTATGTTCAAGGTTAGATGGGACAACGAGGCTCCCCGGATCATCATTGAGAAGTTCGACGAGCCGCATTGTTATGAGCTTGATACGTAAGAGAAACCTTGGTACTATGGACGGAAGAGGTATCTTGAGACTCGTGAATATCCCGCAGGGCATCATCAATGATAAGAAGTTCATGAGAAGATTTGCATCCAAATTCTTCCTCAAAGAACGACATCCTATACAAGCGCAACCACGACTTGTGCTTACTCCTGTGTAGACGAAAACAGAATGTGTATCATGGAAGAGTTACACGGCTTTGGTACTCACTCCGGTGGACACACCATGGCTAAGAAGATTTTGAGAACGGGTTACTATTGGTCCACCATGGAAGTCGATTGTCACCGCTATGCTCGATCTTGTCACAAGTGCGATTTATGCAAAGTGCACGTACCTCCAGTACCTCTGAATGTTTTAACTTCTCCTTGGCCTTTTGCAATGTGGGGCATTGACATGATCGGAGAAATCAAGCCCACAGCTTCCAATGGACATCGTTTCATTCTTGTGGCGATTGACTATTTCACCAAGTGGGCACCTCGTCGATCTTACTAAGAATGTTGTGGCTCGATTCGTCAAGCATAACCTTATCTCTCGGTATGGCACTCCCGAAAGGATTATCACAGATAATGGTTCCAATCTCACTAATAAGATGATCACTGAACTCTGCACCCAGTTCAAGATCAAGCATCACAATTCTTCTCCATATCGGCCTAAGATGAACGGCGCAGTGGAAGCCGCCAATAAGAACATTAAGAAGATTATATAGAAGATGACAGTGACTTACAAAGATTGGCATGAGATGTTACCATTCGCTCTTCATGGTTATCGACTACAAAGACGAACATCAACAGGGCAACCCCTTCTCCCTTGTATACGGTATGGAAGCCGCCTTACCCATCGAGGTTCGGATACCCTCAACTAGAGTCCTCCAGAGGCGAGTTAGGCGAAGACGATGGGTCCGACTCGCCTTGACCAGATTAATTTGATTGATGAGAACGACTCCATCCGCCATGGATGATTTATCGAAACGAATGATTAGAGCATTTAACAAGAAGGTCAAGCACCGAGTCTACCAAGTTGGCGACCTAGTAGTCAAGCGCATCATTCTCCCACAAGGTGATCCCAGGGGCAAATGGACTCCCACCTATGAGGGACCATTCGTAGTCAAGAGGTTTTCCCCGGAGCTATGATACTTAGCACCATGGATGGTGAAGACTTCCCACACCCGTGAACGCAGACATAGTCAAAAATACTACGATAAAAGAGACCCGCTAGGTCGACTGGCCTAGGCAAAAATAAGGGCATCCTGGCGAACCAAAAGGTTCGGGCAAAAGTTAAGGATATATACAAAACATGTACACCCGGCAAGTCGAAAACCTAAAAGGCGGCTTGGGCAAAAAGGGTATCCCGTAGACTGAAACCCGAAAGGGCGGTCTAGGCAAAAGTTAGGATTTAAGCGCACGACTATGTCTCTTCCGATCACCGCCTGCATACTATCAAGATTCAAGGTTCAAATGATGAAGATCAGTCTACTCACTTTCTATTGACAGCAAGGAGATGAGATAGTCAAAATATATGAGTACTAGCATAGTTGGAACTTAACGAGATTGTTTCCGCATAGCTTTTTACCTTTCTTGTGTACAAACTACTTGGCCATACGCCACCTTTCAAATAAACGCAAATTCTTTCTCTTTACAATTCTTGTTGTTGTCGTTTGCAATAAGTCCAACGTTTGCTTTGAATGATTACACGCATTTGACAATAAAAATCTCTTGGCGAACATACGAAAAGTGAACATACAAAAGTACTTACTACAGGCTCCAGGAATTGGGACGACGATGAAAGTCACCAAAGCATTCCCCCACAAAGCATGATCCCTGCAAAGGTGTCACTCACAACACAAATTCCCCAGCAGAGCAAAAGGGAATCCACGAGCTGCAATTCCACTCGACTAAGTAAAGTTACATCAGTCTCCAAGCAGTAACACCTCACCCCAGTCAAGGTATTTATCCCCAGCGGGTATCTTTTAGTCCTTTCCTTTTTCCCCAACAGCAGTATCCAGACCCGAAACTTGGTCAGATAGTGCATCGGAGGAACCTACATCTTCATTCCCCAGCCAGAGATTACAATGGGTTCCTGGCTCTTCCAACCCCCTAGAACTATCAAATGCTCTCCGAGATCTACACCGAATCCCCAAAGAGCGCCCTAAATTTCCTGCAGGATCTACATACAAGGTCCCCAACGGATCGCCTCCCCATTCTCCTCGCAGGTCTATATGTGAGATCTCCAACAACGAGCTTCTCATCTCTACCTTCCTCATCAATATCTAGGCCCAAGACTTGGTCAGATAGTGAATCGGAGGAATCCAGAATTTCTTTCTTCTCTTTCAAAAGCGGAGTTCTCACCTTCCCCAAGCGTAAGTCGAATCCTCAAACAAAACATCCGCATCTTCTTCAAGATGGATATGTTTTGGAATACCACAACATCTATCATTCATACATTTCTCATAAAGTCATAATTCATGCATATGTCATTCATATACACTGTCATGCATCATACTTTGCATAAAACTAACCAATATTCTATCAAAGTTCCTCTTGTTTTCTCCAAAACAATGTAACCACCGACGCAAACAGTCCAAGATTAAGCCCGAATCGACGGAAAACTATCTCGAAGACCGCCTTGGTTGTCCTCCGACGATGGTCCAGATTAAGCCCCGAACCGACGGAAAACTATCCGAAGACCGCCTTGGTTGTCCTCCGACGATCGGGTCCAGATTAAGCCCAATCGACGGAAAACTATCCGAAGACCGCCCGTTATCCTCCGATAACAGGCAATGGATCAACACCCGATACACAACAGGGAAGCTATCCACATTTTTGCCAACTATAATCTCCCTCAGAGTAATCAGCACGAAGATTTATTCTGATCCCTTATTATCAACAGAAACTACAGAGTCTAGCGTACGACTCAGTTGCCTTGGATGGCATCTTAAGCCCATCTCCGACTATTTATCAACAGTGCTTCACTTTCAGAATGCTGCATATATGGTTAAAAATCAATGCAAACCAGTAACTTCATTCAAACAATGAGCACGAAGTCTAACGTAGGACTACCTCCAGATGGCATCTTAAGCCCATATCCATGATCCTTCCAGAAACGACTACAGAGCCTAACGTACGGCTCACTCCCCAACATCGATCCTTCCAGATGGCATCTTAAGCCCATCCCCGTCAATTCTCCTATCGAAATTCTCGAGTCTAGCGTACGACTCATACCCCAGCTTCTCCAAATGGCATCTGTAAGCCCATTCCCGCATCATCCACCAACAGCGAGTGCAAATTTTCAGGTGTACTCGAGTGTTCAATCATCTTCTACCTCCAGGTCACGAAAGACAAGCGTGTCAATCTAACCCTCCAGACAAGAAGATTGAACAGGCAGTGTCATACCCCAAAATTTTCCCTCCATCTACTCAAGAGATTTCATATATCTATGCTCAAGGATTCCTCAAGAGTTGATCAGACAAACTCTCTCCTAGACAATCAACCCAAACTAGGGTTTGGTATCTCTCAAGTCAAGATAGACTTCCAATATCTCCAATGGTCTTCATGCCTCCTCATATGCTTCAAAGATTCTCCATGTCAAGTTTCAAGCTTCACAAGTCAAGTTTCCTCAGACAATTGCTCAGATGGTTGAAAATCAATTGATTGGACAAAAAGTCAACTGTGGTCAACATACAGTCAAACTTCATAATTTTTGGTCAACATCCTCATTTTGAAGTTACATTCATCATTTGATCAAGGGTTGATCATGATTCATCAAGAAAACTCAAGATTTGCTCAAAAGTCAAACTTTCTAAATTAGGGTTTCTAGGTGAAAAGTCAACTAAACTTTGACTGATCATAACTTTCTCATACTTTCTCAGAAATTTTTCCACCACCTCTTGTTTTGAAGGAAATTCAATTCTCTACAACTTCATGTCTCACAAGAATGTCCAAAAAATGCTTCATTTGAGAGGTATAGCTCAAAACATTACAGGTCATTTTCAAAGTCAACAAAAAGTCAACTTTTTGCTTTGAAGATATATTGAGCATGGTAACTCCAATTGAGATGAGACCAAAAAGGTTGGTTAGAGGACTCTTAGAGATTTCCAAAAAGTCTAAGAACACTCAAAAATGTGGAAAATTGAGCAAGATACACCATTCACAAGTTAGGCAATTTTGAAAGAATGCACAAAGAGAGATACTTCTAAAAATCAAATTTTTTGCAAATGGGCTTGCTTTTTCTTCATCCAAACTTATTCCTTATACAATTAGGAATATCCAAGCCCAATGCCATGAATTTTTGATTTATTTTTCTATTTAATTTTGAATTTATTCATTTAAATACAAATTAAATTTTAAAATAAATTATAAAATCAAAATTAATTGAAAGATTGATTTTATTCCTTCCTTGAGATTCAAGAAACTCACCAAGGTCCAGCAAATTTCGAAATTTGACAATAATGGCAAGATTGGATTGGAATTGATCAAGTTTTGAAATTTTGATTTTATACAAAAATCAAATTTGATTTTCATTGAATGGTGATTGATTCTTGCCAATAATGATCCCAAATCCATCCAATATAAATACTTGATGCATACCAATCACAAAAAGAGAGAAAAAATGGCTCCAGAAACCCTAACCTAAAAGTCAAAAATCCATGGCAAGCAAGCAATTGGAGATCACACTTCCAGCCGTTTTCAATCAAATTTGAGGTGTCTAACACGATCCTTGGCATCTCCAGAATCGATCCAGGCCTTTACATTGCTCAAATCCATCCAGAATCAGAAAATCCGTGTTTGGTTTGTTCTTGAAAATTTCAAAATCGATTTCTCATATTCATGCATTATTAACACGATTTGTTGTTGTTTTTGTGATTAGTGACAAGTTTGCAAACTTTTTGGGTGCTTTAATTGAATTTCCATGGCCGGGAATGCATGACACCATTGTTAGGGTTCCTGAACACATTTTAGGGTTTTACGAAACAGGAAAAATTGGACCATGAGACCATGACCAACGAACTCGGAACGATGCCTGGAATCGAACCATGTATTTACAATGCATTTATATTACTTGTGCTTGATTTTCCATGTAGCCAGGGCCTGTAGCGTCGAAGAAAGACCGACGCTAACTTTTGAAAATTCAAAAGGTTGAAGATGAAGTCTGGCGTGAGCGGGAGGAAGCCAGGAGGCGACGCGTGTTATTTTCCATTCAATTCGTTTCTAAACAGTGAAGCACACTTGGCTCAGTTGGTTAAGGCGTGGACTGTTTATGGATACTCTCCCTGGTCACGAGTTTGATCCTCATCAGGACCAGTTTTGCCATTCTTTTTCCAAAACTCAACTTTTTCATATTTTTCATATTTTAATATTTTTGCATTGTTTTAATTTCTTTTCATAATTTTTATTCTGCATTAAAAAATTACCAAAAAATATTTTCTTTTCACATCTATATTCTGAAAATCTTTATTTAATTTAATAAATTAAAAAATACAATTTTGCATGCATATTAATTTTTATTCATATTTTTGCATTTAAATCATTGTAAATTCATCTTTTAATTATTAAATTGCATCCAAAAATCCCAAAAATTTATTTTAGCATATTTATATTATTTCCAGCATGTAATAATTTTCTCATATAAAAATTTGCATTTTTCTAACATTTTTTCTCTTGTTCGATTCATATCGTATTTTCCGATTTCTCATTCCTTTACAGGTTGATCCGATTCAGACAATTCTTTCTTTATCATTTTCTTTTCCAATAATGTAACTGTTTATGGGATGTAATAGTTTAAATTAGGTCTTTATTTTCCGCATTTTAAATTATGTATCTGCCCCAAAGCCATGTAATAGCGTAGGATTTACCTTTCCGCATCTTTACATTCCGCATTTTACTTTCCGCACCCTATAAATTGCTAGTAATTAGGCGTGTATGGCAAGACTAAAATTGAATATAGCCCACTAATTTTCAAGATAAAATATCTGAGATCAACACACTTATTTCACACACGCACCCCTTAGGGTAATTCTCTCTCGTTGCCTTACGAATTCAAAAATGGTCATGTCCCTCGAACGTAGAGGTATTCTAGCACCGTTGCCTTCCAAACAAATCATCATAGTCCCTTCGATACAAAGATCATAAGGCCCACGATGTCGCCTCCGAATACATGATCTTGACCCTCGATTGTCGCCTACGAAAAAATGATGATAGTCCCTTCGAATGTGCTAGGATACTTCCTACAAGTTGCTTTCTATGACCATCCGATGTCCCTTCGAATGTCCCGCTTACATCCAACGAATGGAGCTGCCTACTAACTAATGGTATGGCTAGCGCTATTCTAAAGGAATGTAGAAGTACAAACAAAACGACCAATTCTGAGTGGGTAAATAAGTCTTTTAGTTGCTTGCTCTAAATCAAATGCTTTTCACACCACACACTCTTTTGTCAAAGTTCAAAATCTTTTCAAACAAAACATTTCCGAACACTTTGTATACACTCCTACATGAGTCATTGCAAAGTCAAAGCGAAATGCCTTTTCAAAACATTTTTGTCAAACACACAGAAAGCAATTTTAAAAAAGTGATCTAGAGCAACTAAGAGCCCGTAGATAACTACGGATGGAAAGGGGTGCTAATACCTTCCCTTTTCATAACCATTCTCCCGAACTCAGAATCTAACGAAGGTCTTTTTCTGTACTTTTGCCTTCCCTTAATTGGATAAAAATAAAAGTCGGTGGCGACTCTTGCTATCCGCACATTTGGATACAAAAATCCTACAAAGTTAGTTCACCGTATTACACTATAACAAGAAGGTAAAAGATAAAGTATTTCATGTTGATGATTTGGTTTGGAAAGTGATATTACCTATGGACAGAAATGATACAGTCTTAGGGAAATGGTTGCCTAATTGGGAGGGAACGTTTAAGGTAATTCAAATTTTTTTGAACAACGCATATGAACTTGAGGAATTATCCCCAGATCGACGGTTTCTAAGGTTAAATGGTAAGTACTTAAAGAAGTACAAACCCATTCTTCAAGAAATAAAAATTTTGACGACGTAAAGTGTGCGACGAACAAAGCTGGAAAGAGTAGTGTCGAAGCCAGCGTATTGGTCATGCATTATATGTATGGGAAGACAATGTAAAGCGAAAAATAGAGCATTACATAAAAAAGTGGTTAAAACCATTGTACAAATTTTACAAAGGGTACATAAAAGGGCCACAATATATTTACATTAATAAAAAATTGCCAAATTTATTTTGGAACACCGTCAAATCACCATGAATGCGTACGAGATCATTTCTCAGCCCATCTACTCTTATCTTGAGTGCTAAAAATTCCTCCTCGACCTGAGCAGTAGTAGTGCTGAAAATGATGGCTTCCTTGGTCAGTTGGAGCAGATCCACTTGAGTAGGAGTGATGGCTTGATCGAGTTTTTCATCTTGCTTAATGACAAGCTTCAACTCTGCGTTTAGGGATTCTATCTCTTTCAACAAAACGGCAATTTGACTTCGTATTTCAGCAGCCCTTTTCCTTTTAGGATCTTGCTCCTTCCGTTTCTGATTAATTTGTGTCTTTAGCCCTTTGACCACCTTCTTTGTCCTTATTACCATGTCCACATTCCTCCTTACCGTCGCCCGCTTTGCTTCGACCGACTCTTCATTCTCTTTCACCTGGTTAATGTTTTCAAGCAATGAAGGGAGAACCCCCTAAAATGCTGTCACCATGAGTTTAGAAAATTCATAAATCTTGAGACCCTTCAGTTGAGTAACAACATCTAAAAGATCTGGTCCAAGAGTTGGATCCTCATGTAGCAGATGAGGCAAGTCGGAACTGAAAGCATATGTCCGGATCTTATCTGTCAACTTCTTGATCTTTGCTGCTTCAGGCCCCAACTTGTCATTATGAGTTTGGGAGAGGTCAGAGTCGGAAGAGAAAGTGTACTGACTCACAAAACTATCCAGCCTCGCCAGTGCAGCATCGATATCCAACTCTGTCGAGTCGGAAGCCTTCTCTCCCAATGGGCCAGGCAAAGCCTTTTTCGTCTCTGTGGGTTTGGGTGAAGTGCTTGGTTGGACTCTTGAAGGTGGTGAAGAATCGACCTTTGGGTCCTCCATAATTTGAGGCTTCTCTGTTGATGTCGAATTCGTATTCCCTTGATCAGGCACCAGTAGTATACCTTCAAAATAAGAAAGAGGAATATGGTCGTCTTTAATAGCCTCTAGAGCCTGTATCAAAGCTAAAAGGCTAGAATTAGAACTAGTCGAACTAGGACTATTGTGCTTGGCAGGACTAGTGACCAAATCAGAGTCACTAAGAGTAGCCGTGATAGTCAAATCAATGAACTCACTAGCGGCTATGTTGGAGTTATTTTGGTGATGCAGAGAGGATTTTCCGATAATGAGGAATAGTCGGACGAACCAGTTGTACTTTGTTGTTGGCCAGAAGCTCCAACCTAATGGAGGAAATAACAGAAAGTCGGGACCAAATCCAATACGGGAGGAAAGCAAAGAAGTATTAACAAATACCTGTAGTGAGGGGTCAACTTCAGTAGGCCCGCTTTCCTCAGTCGAAATAGCAGCACCCCCAGCCGGATCCTGGGCTTATTTTAGATTTGTCGGTTGAGGAGGAGTAACAATGGTTGTATTTACGACTATAGTGTCAGCGCCTAGATCTATACTAGCTTCAAGGTTTTCAGCCAGAATCACCTTACCTCGCCTTGTGGTAACAAGAGTTTGAGGGTCATGGTCGGGTTCCTCCATAGATTCGACGACCATCATCTCATTTTGGGCCTCAGAGATATTCACCTTCTTTGTCCTTTTGGTCTCGTTGCCTTTAGAAGAGGACCCCTTCTTCCTCTCATGCCTTTTGGATTGGTGGGAATGTTGAGGAGACCGAGCATCAGATAATGGCTGAAGAAGAGAAAGATAGTAGGAGTGTGAACCAATCGAGGGAGTTTGATAAAGAGAGTGTCAGAGGTTATACCTTAGTCCCTTTAGAAAGTTGGATCTTGTCCCTCTTGGACGCTTTGGATTTGATGAAGGGACCAGTCGAAGGCGCTGAGCGTTTCCGACTCTAGTTTGCAACGAAGGATATTAGCATTTAGCAGGCTATAAAGCATTGCATGTAACGCAAGGAACACAAGTACTTACAAAAGAATCAGGAAGCTTTGAAGTATTAGTGGGTTCGTCATCAGGAGAAAGTTGTAAGGTGCCGACCGATTAGATAAAGTAAAACTAAATGACATATGCAGTGTCAAGGCCATACCTTTAAGGTTTCCTTGTTAGTAGTCTCGACAGGTACACTCGACGGGCCTGCCTGATTGGCTTTAACGGAGGAAGTTTCCTTGGGAGTTAATACGTATGAGAGTTGAAGTAAAAAGATACCAAGCTTTCCAAAACTGTTACCATTGGGAATGACAGTAAGTATTCTCATACATTGAAGATCGATATGTAGAATACCCGGGTAAGTATCTAACCTACACTTCATCGGCTTCACTCTATCGTCCTTTTTCTTATAATCATTTTTGATATGAGACTCAGGACAATACCACCAATCTGGGGTAGGTGGTCGAAATGCTAAGGCCAAAGGGCTAGTTGGCAAAGGGGGAAATTTGATTTTTCTAAAGTGAAACGCATAAAGATACCACCCTAAAGTAGTTCGACGAAGATTGTTGGGTAAATACACCACCCTAAAGTAGTTCTAGAAAGCTTGAATTTGCTTATTATTAGTGGCCTTACATTTGGTCGGCTTGCCCTGCAATTGATCAAAAGCATTGTTCAGTTCAAATATCTTTTTTTCGGGATCACCAACAAAAGTAACGAAATAAGATTGCCACCAAGTTTTAAATTCCTCGGTACAGAAGAACGATGGCGCAAAGCCAGTAAAAGTAAGCGCGGGTTTTTTGGCCCAAAGATCGTCACAATCTGCCTAAATTAAGTCCTAAGGTTTATCGGCAAGTACGTCGACCAACAACTCATGAGAATTAAACAAAGGCTTGGGCACAAGCTGGCATAGTCCGAACTGTCGAGCCACCAAGTTGGGTTGGTAGGCGACTAGGCTAGAACTCATGTTGGTGATCGAATGTGATAAAAATTTGGGAACCAAAAGACATTTCCAGAAAATCAAGGATTGCTTCTTATGTTTCTCTTCCATTGGTGGAAAAAAATCAGCAAGCCATGCTGGGCCAGTTTTCCCGTCGGAGAATGGAGCCATAGAAGGCTGAAAATTGAATCTTTTCAGCATTATGTCGAACATTAAATTAAAGAGTTCAGAGTTTGGAACGCCTCTATCGATGGGTGTCATAGGAAGAAGGCGCTCCCACACACTGTAAATTTGTGTCAAATCGCATCCTGTCTTTCTACTTTTAAAGGGCTTCAGTTCTTCAGAAAAAGTGGCATTCAGCCACAACTGTAAGAGCCAAAAAGGTCCATATACAAGGACGTTTTTCTTTTTGGTTCTGTCGGGATTTTGGTTTTTTATTTTCTTGGTGACCTTCGTCATAGATGCATAAAGGGATGCCAAAACGAGCTGGCCTAGGGCCACGCTTTCGCCATGATGCAAGTGACTGGCAAGGTAAACATATTGCTTAGCGACCTGCATCGACCGAGAGAAAAAGACACAGCGCGACAACCAGTATGTCAGAAAAGCCACGTGCTCTTCCTCATAAATATCAGCGATGTCTCTATGATGGTAATTGATGAAATTGGTGTATGTGGGGTTCTTGGTTTCTCCTACGTTGAATTTTACATACACCAAATCAACGTCTGCATGGGTGAATATAGTACCTAAGGGTTTCAACCTTGTAATGGCCGAAACATCAAGAAGAGTCGGGGTAATCATACCACAGTTGATGTGAAAAATTTTAGTCGACCCCTCCCAAAAGTGCAGAGCAACTGTTAATAGACTGTGGGAGTAAGGGATACCAGTTCGAGAAAGACATAATAAAGTATAGATACCAAGTTACTTCCATTTCTTCCCTTTGTGGATTCTAGGCGTGTCATCCAGTTTTCGAACTTATGACAGTTCAGAGGTGGAGCAGTCCTAAAATTCGTATCGAAGTAGCGGAGAGAGATAGGGTTCAAAGAAGAAATCAAGGGCTTGGTTTCTTTACTTGTGGGAAAAAGGCGCCATCGTCAGTCACATAAATTTTAGTTGGCGTGTCTGAAGGTAGAGGCCCTAAGAAAGCTAAAGATTTTCCTTCAAGGTTGAAAGGGACTAATACTTGAGATTTCCAGATTTTGGTCTTCTCTTCTGAAAAAGGTGGCTCTGGCATGTAGGGCTTGTCGTCTACATGGCGTATCTAGTAAGTAGCTGCTGGGGCGGTTTCGATTTGTTTACTCGCCATGGACAAAGTTTGACTAAGTTTGAAGATAACGAGAAACTGAGTCTTTGGAAATGGTAAAAAAACAGGGTTTTGAAGTTCCTGGGTTTTTTGCTTGGAGGTAGAAAAATTGAGGAAGCAGAGAAGAAAAATGAAGAATAATCAGGATTCCTATTTATAGGCTCGAAATAAAGTGAGGAAAGGCAAGGGGAAAAAAATCTTGGTGATTTCCTAAGTTTAAAGTTGTGTCCGTCGAAGGACACGTGTAGCCGGATTAAAGTGGAAGCGTGGTGAGCCATGTCTGCCACTAAAGTGTAATGATGGTTAACATTAATGATCCCACGTCTCGAAGCTAAAAACCTGGTACATTTTCATGATTGCCTGACGTCACGAAAAGATCGGAACAGTGAACTACTTTTTGGAGTAGTGGAAACGACTGAGTCAATGGAAGATATAAAGCTTCATAGATGCCATTGTCTCATACATTCGACAGAGTGAGGAAATTCGATAATGGCATCTCTGGGGGGCATTTTGTTACCTGAAATTTCCTAAATATGTTTAAGGACACGTGTCAGCGGCAAACATCCCTAAAGGTTAGAGACCGATCTTGAACGAATATAGTTTCCTTAGGAGAATTTATGAAACCAAGTCAAAAATATCGGAAATAAGTATGTCGACCAAGAGAGTGAACCAAGAAATTGGTCAATTCTACCAAAGTATCAGATGAACCTGGGAAAAGTCGAGGTTGGCGGCCAGAAGGAAAAAGGGCTCAAGGTGAAGGTGTCGAAGATGAACTACATCGACTGAACAGATAAAAAAAGGTTGTTCGTTGATTCAACAGATTATGGGCTGAGTGAAAGAATTGATCGAAGTTCAGGTGTCATCGAAGACGTAGCCTAAGGAACTTAGGGAAATTTTATTCTTCATGATATGTATAAGCTAGGAGCGGTTAACTCTTTTGAAGTCACGAGCGGGAAATAGTCAAATTTTGAAGATCGTGGGCAGTTACCTCAAGAGATCGTGGTTGTTAGGCGCCAAGTGGATGGCGAAATCTTATGTAGCAGTTACGTTTTAGTTTCATTTTCGTCCGTTGATTGCTTTTAGTGGTTATCTTGTAAATTACTATAAATAAGTCACTTCGCTGTAATATTTAGGTGTGTTCACTTGTATTCTCAAATTGCTTACCAACACTCTGCCCAATTTCGCGCTTAAGGAAGAAATAGTCACTAAGCTTTTGATGTACGTGAATCACCACCTTTATTTTCAATGCAATCAGTTTATCCTTTCAATTTTATTTCTTTAATTTCTTTGCGTGTTGTATTCATTTCGAACAACTTTTCATAAACGTTTCAACATTGCTTGTCGGTCACGAGTCACCAACTAGTTAGTTCGTTGAGTCTTGTTTCGGCCAGAATATAGTGTCGGTCACGAGTCACCAGTCATTCGGTTGAAACTTCTGTGTGGAAATCCGTTGTATTGTGTTCCTTGGTCTTAGAAAACCGTTTCTTGGATAGGACATATTTTCGACAGAATCAGTACAATATACAAAATCTTAGCACGCGTCTTAAGATCAACTGGTCGATCTTGCGAGTAACCCTTAGTTTTAGGACCTAGGGAGGACCAGCGCTTGTTTACCATTTTCCACAGTAAACAAACACATAGAGCCAAACACCTCCAAATGACTTATTGATGGTCATTTTCCACTCCACACTTCTCCAGGAACCTTGTTCTTAAATATCTTGGTAGGGCACCGGTTCAAGATATAAACTGCAGTCGAAAAAACTTCTCCCCATAAATATTTTAGCAAATTCTTTTACTTTAGCACGCATCTCTCCATATCCAATATAGATCTATTTCTTCTTTTAGCAATACCATTATATTGAGGCGTATAAGGAGCATTTACCTCATGATTAACACCATGTTCTGCACAGAAATCTTCAAACATCTTGGATATTTATTCGCCACCTTCATGTGTTTGTAGAACATTGATCCTTTTCTCACTATAGTTTTCGACAAGTATCTATAATCTCTTAAAGATTTCGAATACTTCCTCATTTCTCTTGATCACATATATCCATAAATTTTGAATAAACTCATCCACAAATGAAACAAAATAATTTTTGGATTTCTTTTCTACTTAACAACCTTCACAAAGTTTGTCAGGCATCTCTAGATTTAGAATTACAATAATCACATCTTGAGTAATCAGTTGATTGAGTGATCGAAAATTCAAATGTCCAAACCTTAATTGCCACAACCAACTTCCTTCTGGTTAACAACGGTTTTCAAACATTGAACTTCGGTCGAACTGATCATAGTCATAAATATCATATTCTTTAACAATGGAGATTTTAAGACTAAATTGTTCTTGGTGTCGACCAATTTCAAAGTTGTGTCTTTCATAACAACTGAGAAACCTTTTTTCGACCAATTGTCCAACACTTAGCAAGTTTCACTTTATTCCAGATACATAGAGCATATCTTTAATCATAGCTTTCCCTCCATTATTCAGTTGAAATACTATGTTTCCAATACCTTATGGTTGCAACGAACTATTATCAACAAGTTTTACCTTGCTTTTCTTCGACTTGTCGTAGCTTGCCAACCACTCCTTTCGAATAGTCATGTGATTCGAATAGCCTGAGTCGAGGAACCATATCTTTGATCGACATGGTTATCTGCAACTACAGCCATAACCATCATACCTCCTTCAGAATCATTTGAATCTTGGCGTGCAAGGTTCGCTCCTTCTTTATTTCCTTTTGTCGATCCATTGTCTTTCCTGTACCAATAATGTTTACCCAAGTGACCCCAATTTTCACAGTCATAACACTGCATAATTTTCTTATCTTCTTTGTCCTTTCGATAGTTTCCTCCTCCTTTTTCCGAGGATTCAGAAGATCTATCTTCGACCTTATTCTTGTGGGGATTCGACCAACACTTATTACCCTGAGTCTTGTCGAACTTTCCTTTGAATTAGTTGAAACCAATATCCTTTTCCATGAATGAGTTTGCAGACCCTGTATCGAGTCTTGAACTTCTTTCCTTTCGAAAATCCTCATCTCATGCGCCTTCAACAAACCAGCCAAATATTCCACTTTTGTGGTTTCAAGATTGGTGGATTCTTGAATAACTACGATAACATGATCAAAGTGAGAGGTCAATATTCTCATTACCTTCTCAACTATCATTTTATCAGCTATAATTTCACCACAATCTTTCATGAGATGGACGAGTTTCTGAACCTTCGACACAACTACTACAACTTTTTTATCTTCTCCCATTGACAACAACATATATTGTCGACGCAAGGTTTGTAACTTTACAACCTTGACTTTCTCACCTGATTCATAATACTTTACCAAAATATCCCATGCCTCCTTCGTAGTTTCAGAATGAGAGATTATGTTGAAATTAGCAAAATCGACCGTCGTTTGAATGCAATAAGCAGTCTTGCAATATTTCTTCTGGACTTCGTTGTGGGATTTTTTCGATGCTTCGGTTGCATTTGCAGCCAACGCGGGAATGCTGTCGGTAACCACTTATAGGTTTCATGGAAGTCAAACAAGGATTGCATATGTTTTTCCCATCAGATCTAATTTATGCTATCAAGCATTAGAAGAGAATTCGAAATTCCCTTATCACTAGCCATCTCTGTAACGATTGATTCACTTTCCCTAGAAACACGATCTCTATCGTGAAATTCTTGAAAATTCGATCCAGACCAATAACCAGAGGCTGGATACCAATTTGCTAGTGCGTGAGGCACCTTTAGTGAGGACGGAAAGAGAATAAAGGAAATAAGAATTTTATTATTCACTAGAAATTATATTGTACAAAATAAGGATACACATTATGACTATTTATATACAACCCTAATTGGGCTTAGACATACACAACTTGAATTATATTTAAATATTAAATTTAATCTAATATTTCAACATCTTCAATTTTTTTTGCTTGTTGGAGGAGGAATCTATTCCACACCTGTTGGGGTTTTGTCTTATTACGCTCGAGCGTATCTGGAGGATAGTTTACGAGTGGATGGGAACCATCAAAGAGTTATCTTTGGGGGAGTTTGAGGATTATTTTGCTCATTGTGGTAAAGTGAAAATTTTAGCTAAGCGAGATATAGTAGGGGTCATTTGCTTAGCAACGGTTTGGACCATTTGGTTCAAGCACAATGCGATTATTTTCAAAGGGGGTGCGTTTATTTTCGATGGTTGTTTGTCGAAGATCGTTCAAAATAGTTGGATTTGGTTGTGTTCCTATTATAACTAGAGAAGTCAAAAAAATCCTAAATTACAAAGCCCTAACAATTAAGCCCTTTTATGACACTTTTTTTAGGCCCCTTACTAAAAGAAATTTTTTTTGGCCCCATTTTTTTAAGCCCCTAATATTTTTGTGTTTTATGAGATCCTAAGTAAATGACCTAAATTATAATTTGTTGGAAATTAAGTCGTTTGAAAATTAATTTTATTTTGAAAAATAAAAAATATTTTTTAAAAAAATTAAAAACTCACTTTATTTTTTTAGAAAATTAAAATAATCGATTATTCCGAAAATATGGAAAGTCGACTTTTTCGTAAAAAAATATTTTTTTGTTGAAAATATAAAAAATCGACTTTTTCAAAAACAAACCGATTTTTTGTCGAAAATATAAAAAGTCGATATTTCCGAGAAAAAAACCGATTTTTTGGCGAAAATACAAAAAGTCGATTTTTTTTAAAAGAACCGATTTTTTGTTGGAAATATAAATAGCTGATTTTTTGGAGAAAATACAAAAAGTTGATTTTTTTGTCGAAAATATAAAAAGTCGGGTTTTTCAGAAAAAAGTCAATTTTTTATCAAAAATAGAAAAAGTTGATTTTTCGGGAAAAAACCGATTTTATGGCGAAAAGAAAAAATGTCGATTTGTAAAAAAATTGATTTTTTGTTGAAAAATATAAATAGTTGATTTTTTCAGAAAAAAATTGATTTTTTGAAAATACAAAAAATTGACTTTTTGAAAAAAAATGATTTTTTGTCAAAAATATAAAAATGTCTATTTTTCCGAAGAAAAAAAATTCTGAAATACAAAAAGTTGATTTTTTTTCAAAAATAAAAAAGTTAATTTTTTTATGAAAATAAAAAAGTCAATTTTTGTTTAAAAATATTTTTTTTAAAAAAATCATGAAAAAAATTTTATTAAAAATTTGGAGACTTAAGGCTTACTTAAAATTTAAGGTCATTTACTTTAGAAGCCCTACTTATTGTGGGGCTCATTTATTTTTTAAAATTTAGGCCCCTTATATTTTGAGGACCTTAAAAATTAAGCCATAACCTTTTAAATTGACAGCTCTAATTATAACCTTCTGCACAATTGTAATTTCACATGTAGAAATTTTCCATTTATTTATGGGATGGAGTATCCCTTATACTCCCATTAATAATATCATTACCTATTAAGAAAAAACTTCGAATTTTTATACTAAAATTTTTTGTTTTACTCAATATTACATAGATAAATTCAAAAATAAATAAGTTATGTTAAATTTATAATTAAAAAAATTGTAAATTTGATAAAGATACTTGGTAACTGAATTTTTATAGATGTTACCAAAATATTTAAATCTTAAATAATAAACTTTTATAATTAAAAAATTCACCCAAATATTCATCCTCGATCTTCCTCTCTCGGTCGCATGCCCCTACACTTATCTGTAGGCATTACGTTTATTTGACCAGTACCACTTAGTTTGACTTGGATTTTATTGATCCAAGATCAAAATAAATTGTTAACTAGGACCACTCTTAAAAATCCTTTCGTTATACAGCTAGCCTCATATCATAAAATTAGCAAGATTATGGGATTATCTAAAATTGAATTCAACGTCTACAGTAGGTAAGGATATGCGAGGGATTTCCCCACACTGAAAATTAGCTTCTTGTATTCTTATGTAATTAAGACTAAATGAAGTCTAAATGAAGAAAAGGGTATGTTTTTATTTTGACAAGCCTATCTAGGAAATTTTTTCAGAATATGTGGTTAAGAGGACATGAATCCAAGGTATAGTTATTATTGAGGTAGGTTAGAAAGAAACAATCAAGGATGGAGTTAAGGATTGATGTTGACAGGGCAAGGGCACAGCTAGGGTTTGAGATGTTTCCTTCTCTTTAAGATGTGACTTGTCTCTAAGTCATTGCCATACCCTAAAAGTTCTATTTATGATATAGTGATTGATCATCATCATGTGCCCTGCTGGATTGTTGGGGATTTGCTGTAACATATACAATAGCTATCCAATTTCCTTTGTTTATGTTCACATTATTTGATTGCCATAATTAGGAATTTAGGACATCATTCTTTATTTAGCTAAAGTCTCTTGTAGTTAACCAGTAGCTTTTATATATATATATATATATATATATATATATATATATATATATATAAAGGATCAAAATACTGAAGAGTTACACCATGAGTTACATCAAAACGTTACTTTGGATTAATATTTTTTAAAATCAACCGTTGGATTGAAATATATCATCATATAGATCATACCTATAAAGTTTGAGATTAATCTATAATGATATACTATACGATCAATATATCTAAAAATTAACGTCAAAATGAACTTTCATATAACGTTAATTTTGATGTAGTTCGATGACATAATAAATCATTATAGATTAATCTCAAACTTTATAGGTATGATCTATATGATGGTATGTTTCAATACAACGGTTGATTTTAAAAAATATTAATCCAAAGTGACGTTTTTGAGCGAGTGTAACTCATGGTGTAACTTTTCGGGTGTAATTTGATCTCTCCTCTATCTTTCTCTCTCTCTCTCTATATATATATATATATATATATATATATATATATATATATATATATATATATATATATATATGGGATCAACTTACTCCAAGAATAAGTTTGGTTAAAAATTACAATAAACATTTACCATTAGATTAAATTTAAACAAATCTACTTTAAAGGCAAAGATTGTGTAGTAAGTTAAAAAAAACTTACTTTAAGAGTAAGTTGATCCACACACACACATATATTGGATTTCTTATCCCATCCCATAAGGGTGAAACGCACCCCATGAAAACTCCAAAATGCCCTTCACAAAATCGGAAGTTTATTTCCTGTTTGCACCACTTACTGCATTTTTTGAATGAAACCGAAAATTTATTTACGGTTTACTACCGGAAATAAACTTCCGGTTCTGGGCATGACAATTAGCAGAAGAAACTAACTATAAGCAATAACTTTAGAATTTACATTTGTAATTCAAATTAAAGACATGCAATTTTTAAATCGAATTAAAGCCCAAAAATGTTATCCAAAATAAATTTCATAGTAATAGTTTTCAAAAATACAGATCCGGTACAATATGAAATAAAAAACAATACAATCAAAATAACTACTGTGTATGGCGGAGCCAACCTGTCACCCTCAAGGCGTTCCTCCGCTGCCTCCTGTAGACCAGGGCACCTTAAGCCTCCGCCATGATGGCCTCCAAAACTCCTCTGACATCGGATCTGTCAGGAAACAGCCCTCTGCCGATGTCATCCCTAACAAGCTCCATGATACGACAGCACCTAGGCAACACGTCCTGAGCATGATCCCTCGTCGCCTGCTCGTCCTCTAGGATCTCCTGATGAGCCGACGTGGATGGGTCCCTTGGAGCCTCCCGTATCATGTATGTATGGGAAATCCTAAAGAAGCCTAACATTTAACCGTACGCGTAACTCCAGTTGTCTGGAGCCACGGTACTCCTGGCCTCCTCAGGGACAAGATGTCTCTCAAGATCATCAAAAATCTCATCCATCTCCCTCCTCTTCACTATCGGAGGAGAAGATAAAGCAGGATGCCGAGGAATCGTCTAAGTTGAAATTCTGGTAACAAATACTTGATGTCAAAGAGAATGTTATGACACTGGTATCTGACAAACTGTTTAAAAATCTAAATAATAAACCAAAAGCAGTAAAAAAGGCAATCAATTGTTAAACTAGTTTAGTGTGTAACTACACCTACATCTGGGGGCTACCAAGCCAGGGAGGAAATCCACTATAAGAGGTATTAATTCTGGAATAAACCAACACTTTATCTCCTTCACTTAAGACCTACCCAATGCAACTTCAATCTAAGTACCACTTAGACCTGAGAACCTACTCACTCCCCCTCAATCACAGCAGTGATACTAATCTAACACTTAATAGAATTGTGAAGACATCTTTCAATACACATACTTGATTTTGCTTCAAAGCTTTTAATCAAGAGACATAACACTCGTGCTTCAAAGCTTTGAGTGATAAAAACTACCCTTACAGAAAATTCATATTGTAATGCACTTATCAGAAGATAATTGCTTGGCTAACAAGTAATACTAAAGACACGTTCACAATACGTAACTATCTACCTTCTTCTTCTTCTTCAAAACGCGCAGCTCACAATCAGGGTTAGTGAGATAATATAGAAGCAGTAGAGACTTCATCTTGGGCTTCCACAAAAATAGCTAAGGTTAACCAAAGTTAACCTAAGGACTTGGTCTTGGGCTTGCAGCATAACAAATTAGGGTTAAACAAAGTAAATCTAATATCCACGTGAGCATAGGATCTAAACTAAACAATCTAACTCAGAACAACCCAACAGAATCCCGAAAACTCTCACGAAATATAAACCTGCACAATTCATTTATTCAGTACAGGATGTCTTAACATTGGTCATGACATCACACATCCCGCATACTGATCTTGCAGAATCCAGTACATCTAATTATAGCATAATCATTGTGTTATGCAAACATTCTGAGTTGCACCTGTAAAACACTCCTTCTGCAGAATTTATCTTCAAACCAGAATGTCATGACATCAGTCAGGATATTGCCATATCAATCTGGTTTTATCAAAAATTACAGCCAACACAAAAACACTTACAAACTCCCCATTTGGAATTTTTTTGGCTAAAACAACTAAACTATCAGAGATCAACTAAAGCAGCAGAACTAAAATAACTAAACTAAATCTATCAAACACCCAGATAAGACAAATTCATCCTAATTAATTCTCCCCCTTTTTTGCCACAAAGGGGCCAAAGGAGCCATTACAAAATCCCAGTAATCATTAGTTACAGAAGCAAAAAATCAGAATTTCAAACACCAAAATTAACAAACATCAAAACCATCAGAATCAAAGAACACCAGCAACCAGCAACTTCAGCAGCAATCTACACACACCATCAACCAACAACTTCAGGTATTATCATCTCCTGAGGAATCACTGTCTTCAGCATCATCTTCTGTGGAACTGCTTGCAGAGCCATCATACTGTTCTTCATCAGCATCCTCTTCCAGCTTCTCATCCTCAACCTCTATGTCATCCTTATCATGTTCAAGGGTAGTGATCAACTCTTCAAGTGACCTTTTTCTAGCCTCAAGCTCTTTGTAGGTTTCTCTTAACACAGCAATAACATCAACTTTCTTGGAAGCAGCTTTGACATTGGATGTCTCAGCAGATGTCATAACAATGTCAGGGACATGTGTTCCCTGAAACAACTTATAGTGAAATCCAAGAGCAGGCCTCTTTGCGCATGTAATCAACAAGGATGTCGATACGATTCACAATTATACCACATATGAGGGAGGGAAAAGCTACAGACCTTGATTAAAACTTTCAAGATGCTTCATGGTTTGTTCAGAAATGTAAGTTCCATAGTCAAAATTGGCTTTTGTACCAACAACATAGATAAATCTACCCAGACCAGTTGAGATGGTAGATTTGTGATTGGTAGGAACCCAGTTAGTTGCTCCTATCTTGTGCAGCATTGCAAACTTCACACTCACACTGCTGGCAGAACTTCCCTTTCAACGGCCAGTTCTTCACTTGCTTGGCAGTGATCACTTGACAGACTTGATTGTCAGTGACTTCTAGCTCAAGTTGAGCTGCATCAGACCTTCCCAGAAACTGGTTTATCATAGAAGGTGAGAAAGTAATCCTCCTTCCGCTAACATATACACTCCTAAATTCCTTAGACTTCCCATCAGCAACATCTCCAGTCAAGTTCACAATAAATTCTTTTACAAGAATTTCATAGCATCTAGAGAAATGAGCCACAATTTCCATTAATCCAGCAAACTGGATAAGTTCCATAGTCTCCTTGCAAGCAAGGGCATTGTTGTTCAGTTCTCTCTCTAAGGTTATTCTCTTCAAGAAAACATACTTCCATCTACTAGCACTTTCAGGATGATGAAAAGAAATATTATCTATAGGTACATTAGGTACCTTAGTAAGCTTGATTGTTGTGGGCTTCTTCCTGAGAGGAATGTCAGGGACATCGCTCTCAACATCAAAGTCAGAACTTCCATTAGAACCAGAGGATGTAATGGCTATCCTCTTCTTGGAGACTATTTTGCTTAAGGATCTTGGAGGGCTAACCACAACTCTCTTTGATTCAACCTTAGCCTTTCCTTTTGAAGGACCAACAGACTTTTTCTTTGCGGCACCTACACCAACTTTTCTTTCATGAGCAACCTTCCCAGAAGATACTTCAACAACCTTCCCTTTGGAGAGGCTTTGATCAGCTCCTTGTTTCCCTTTTCTTGTCATCAGCCTCCTTGCTATGCTAGGATTAACAGTAGCAATAAGATCATTATCAGAATAATCTTCATTAACATCTACAATAGGCGTATCATCAGCCTTATCAACAGTAGTCTGATGATCATCAAACTTGGCAGAAGAGTCCTCAATGTTGTCATCCTTTGTCTCAACATCTTGAGTGACATTGTGAACACCCTCTATTCTAGGGTTAACAGTTTCTTGATTCAGAGGTATAGAAACACCAGGAACAACATGGTTTTCATTTAAGATTCTAGTAACTAATCTAGAAATCGCCTGATGGACATATGCAAGACCTCCTTGTTAGCTATTTCGTGGGGAAGTAAGATGAATTTTAAGCAAATTTACCAGAAGATGAAGTATGTGATCTTCTTGCATGCGTATTTCTCATCTTCTTCACTTTAGTAGGGTCAGCTGCCATCACATGAAGAGGTGTAATCTCAAGAACATCATTGGGATTCATGTCTACCCTAGAATCCGTGTCAGTTGATGAAGAAGATGTCGTCTTCTGAGAGGATGATGATGGAGATTATTGTGACATCTTGATGAACAAAGATTTCAAACGTAGACAAGGACTAAAGCTTCTTTGGTGAGAATGAAAAGTGACAGTCCAGACAGTGAGAGAAGGTGTATGAATACGTCTATTCCTCTTCTGATATATTTGGAAAGATAGAGGAAAACTTGCTATTTGCCTAATTAAAGTTAACTTTAAATAAATGTCTCTCTCATCACTTTTTCTAAACAAAGTTAATTGCTATAACTCCTCATACTAGCAAATACCCAACTTGCCCCTTAAATTTTTAAACTGATTTGCATCTAAGGCCTTGGTAAAAATGTCACCCAGCTGTGGGTCAGCGGAAACATGTTCCAATGTAATCACTTTCTCCTCGATAAGATCTCTGATGAAGTGATGTTTAATGTCAATATGCTTGGTCTTGCTGTGTTGTATAGGGTTCTTGGATATGTTGATAGCACTCAGGTTGTCACAGTATAATATCATGACATTCTGTGTGACATTTGTGATACGGTGAACTGACTTTGTAGGATTTTTGTATCCAAATGTGCGGATAGCAAGAGTCGCCACCGACTTTTATTTTTATCCAATTAAGGGAAGGTAAAAGTAACACAAAAAGACCTTCGTTAGATTCTGAGTTCGGGAGAATGGTTATGAAAAGGGAAGGTATTAGCACCCCTTTCCATCCGTAGTTATCTACGGCTCTTAGTTGCTCTAGATCACTTTTAAAATTGCTTTCCGTGTGTTTGACAAAATGTTTTGAAAAGGCATTTCGCTTTGACTTTGTAATGACTCATGTAGGAGTGTATACAAAGTGTTCTAAATGTTTGCTTTTGAAAAGAATTTGAACTTTGAAAAAGTGTGGTGTGAAAAGCATTTGATTTTAGAGCAAGCAACTAAAAGACTTATTTACCCACTCGTAATTGGTCGTTGCATTTCTATGCTCCTTTAGAATAGCGCTAGCCATACCATTAGTTAGTAGGTAGCTCCACTCGCTGGATGTAAGCGGACATTCAAGGGACATCGTATGGTCATAGAAAGCAACTTGTAGGAAGTATCCTAGCACATTCAAGGACTATCATCATTTTCGAGGCGACAATCGAGGGTCAAGATCATGTATTCGGAGGCGCCATCGTGGGTCTTATGATCTTTGTATCAAGGGACTATGATGATTTGTTTGAAGGCAATATAGAATACCTCTACGCTCGAGGGACATGACCATTTTGAATTGCAAAGGCAACGAGAGAGAATTACACTAGGGGTGCGGTGTGAAAGAAGTGTGTTGATTTTATATTTTATCTTGAATTTAGTGGGCTATGTTCAATTTTAATCTTGCCATACACGCCTAATTACTAGCAATTTATAGGGTGCGGAAATTAAAATGCGGAATGTAAAGGTGTGAAAGGTAAATCCTACGCTATTACATGGCTTGGGCGTATACATAATTTAAAATGCGGAAAATAAAATCCTAAATTAAACTATTACATCCCGTATACAATTACATTATTGAAAAATAAAATGAAAACTAAGAATCGTCTAATCGATTAACTCGTGAAACGAACGAGAAATCGGAAAATATGATGAAATCGAAATAAGAGAAAATGTTAGAAAAAATGCAAATTTTAAATTGGAAAAAATATGACATGCTGGAAATAATGTAAATATACTAAGATAATTTTTTTGGGATTTTTTAGATGCAATTTAATAATTTAAAATGAATTTACAATGATTTAAATGCAAAATTACAAATAAAAATAAATATGCATGCAAAATTATATTTTTTAATTTTATAAATTAAATAAAGATTTTTAGAAAACAAATGCAAAAGGAAAATTATTTTTTCATGATTTTTTAATGCAGAATAAAATTGGTGCTAGTGAGAATCGAACCCATGACCAGGAGGGGTATCTATGAACAGGGACTGCCTTTACCACTACACCACATGTGCAAGCGTGTCATGGATCGAACGGGATGATGAGCAACACGCCGCCATCCGGAGAGGTCAATGCACGATCAACATGGTGGGGTCCTCGTTGGATGAGAGAACGAATCAGGATGCTTCCTCGCGCCACGCAAGCCACGCCGGAGCCCTAGCTCCGGTCGTCTTCTCCGATCGATCAAAACTTCAACCTGCAAAAATAGCAAAAATAAAAAGCAAAGGGATACCCTACCCCCCTAAATCGACCATGGCAAACACGATGGTGGTGTTATTTTTGGCTGAAACGGCTTGTACAAGCCGGTTCGATGAAGATGCCAAAATGCCCTAGAATGGAAACTGCATTCCGGACGTTAAAGCTTGCATGTAATGGTTCTAATGTGACATAATCATCATCCTGAATTCAAATAAACATAACAAAAACATTAACAATGCATGAAATATCGAAATCGAAATTGAGAAGATTCCAAACTGGTGAGAGCTGGATAACACGATCCGCGCCTGGGCTTAAGTGAGTGATGCTTTGGCTCGGGAATCTCTCCGAGCACGATTGAATGATCACAACACCTTGAATCTGGCTGGTTTTTGAAATTCGAATTTCTCCAATTCTTGAAAAAATTTGCAAGAGTTTGGGTGGTTTTAAGGGTTAGGGTTTCCTCCTCATGCTTGTACATACCGGTATTTATAGAAGAGATTTGAGAGCAATAAGAGTGAAAAAGATTGAATAATCAATGCAAATATTTCTCTTTAAAACAAATCAATTTTTGAAAAAAATTTGATTTTCCTTCCATGTAAAGGCTTAGCACGAATTTGGCAATTGTTGTGGGCTTTCTTGGACATTAAGGAAGATATAAAATCAGCCCTTTTGGAAAAAATACTTAATTTTCATATTTTATATAATTTATTTTTGAATTAAATGTTATAAAATTCAAATATAAATCATAAAAATAGAAAATTACCAATGCCAAACATTTATGGGTCAAAAATCATGTCATGAACAAGTTTGGATCAAAAGATTATAGGCCCATTTGGAAAATTTTGCATTTTGACCAAAATGTCCTTTTGTACAATTGTCCAAAATTGCCCAACTTCTCGAATAGTGTATCTTGCTCAATTTTCCACATTTTTGAGTGTTCTTGGACTTTTGGAAAGCTCTAAGAGTCCTCTAACCAACCTTTTGGTCTCATCTCAATTGAGTTACCATGCTCAATATATCTTCAAAACAAAAAGTTGACTTTTTGTTGACTTTGAAAATGACCTGTAATGTTTTGAGCTATACCTCTCAAATGAAGCATTTTTTGGACATTCTTGTGAGACATGAAGTTGTAGAGAATTGAATTTCCTTCAAAACAAGAGGTGGTGGAAAACTTTCTCGAGAAAGTATGAGAAAGTTATGATCACCAAAGTTCGCTGACTTTTCACCTAGAAACCCTAATTTAGAAAGTTTGACTTTGAGCAAATCTTGAGTTTTCTTGATGAATCATGATCAATCCTTGATCAAATGATGAATGTAACTTCAAAATGAGGATGTTGACCAAAAATTATGAAGTTTGACTGTATGTTGACCACGCTTGACTTTTTGTCCAATACAACCGATTTTCAACCATCCGAGCAATTGTTCGAGGAAACTTGACTCAGTGAAGCTTGAAACTTGACATGGAGAATCTTTGAAGCATATGAGGAGGCATGAAGACCATTGAGATGTTGGAAGTCCATCTTGACTTGAGAGATACCAAACCCTAATTTGGGTTGATTGTCTAGAGAGAGTTTGTCCGATCAACTCTTGAGGAACTTGAGCATAGATGTATGAAATCTCTCGAGTAGATGGAGGGCAAATTTTGGGTATGACACTGCCCTGCTCAATCTTCTTGTACTGGAGGGTTAGATTGACACGCTTGTCTTTTGTGACCGAGGTAGAAGATGATTGAACACCGAGTACACCCGAAAATTTGCACCTCCTGGTGGATGATGCGAACGGGCTTATGATGCCATTTGGATACTTCCGGGGATGAGTCGACGCTAGACTCGAGAATGTTGATAGGAGAATTGACGGAGATGGGCTTAAGATGCCATCCGAAAGATCGATGCGGGGAGTGAGCCGACGTTAGGCTCGTAGTCGCTTCGGAAGGATCATGGAGATGGGCTTAAGATGCCATCCGAGGAGTCGTATGTTAGACTTCGTGCTCACCTTTGAATGAAGTTATTGGTTTGCATTGATTTTAACCATATATGCAGATTCTGAAAGTGAAGCATCGTTGATAAGTAGTCGAGATGGGCTTAAGATGCCATCCAAGGCAATCGAGTCGACGCTAGACTCGTAGTTGTCTGATAATAAGGGATCGTAATAAATCTTCGGCCGATTACTCGAGGGAGATTGTAGTTGGCAAAATGTGGATAGCTTCCTGTGTATCGGTGTTGATCCATTGCCTCGTTATCGGAGGATAACCGAGGCGGTCTTTCTGATAGTTTTCCGCCGATTCGGGCTTAATCTCGACCACGTGGAGGACAACCAAGGGCGGTCTTTCGATAGTTTTCCGCCGATTCGGGCTTAATCTCGACCACCGTCGGAGGACAACCAAGGCGGTCTTTCGAGATAGTTTTCCGCTTGTTCGGGGCTTAACTCGACCTGTTTATGCTGGTTATCACACTGCTTTGGAGAAAACAAGAGGAACTTTGATAGAATATTGGTTAGTTTTATGCAAAGTATGATGCATGACAGTGTATATGAATGATAGATGCATGAATTATGACTTTATGAGAAATGTATGAATGATAGATGTCGTGGTATTTCAAAACATATCCATCTTGAAGAAGATGCGGATGTTCTGTTTGAAGATTCCTGACTCCTGTTTGGGGGATTGAGTAGGTGAGAATCCCGCTTTTGGAAGAGAAGAAAGATATCCGGGATTCCTCCGATGTACTATCTGACCAAGTCTTGGGCCTAGATATTGATGAGGAAGGTAGAGATTTGAGAAGCTCGTTGTTGGAGATCTCGCATATAGACCCCCGCCGAGGAGAACGGGAGGCGATCCGCTGGGGACCTTGTATGTAGATCCCGCCGAGGAAATTTAGGAGGCGCCCATGGGACCGAGTGTAGATCTCACGAGAGCATTTGTAGCCGGGGAGGCCGGGTTGGAAGAGCCAGAACCCGTTGTAATCTTAGGCCGGGAATGAAGATGAAGTCCGATGCACTATCTCGACCAAGTTTTGAGTCCGATACCGCCGGGGAAAAAGGAAGGATTGAGAGATGTCCACGGGATAAGTACCTTGACCGGGTGAGGTGTTACCGCTGAGACCGATGTAACTTTACTTAGTCGAGTGGAATTGCAGCTCGTGGATTCCTTTGCTCACTGGGAATTTGTGTTGTGAGTGACACCTTTGCGTGGATCATGCTCGGGGAATGTTTTGGTGACTTTCGTCAGTCCCAATTCCTCGGAGCCTGTAGTAAGTACTTTTGTATGTTCACTTTTCAGATGTTTGTGATTAGATTCTTATTGTCAAATGCGTATGGTCATTCAAAACAAACGTTGGACTTATTGCAAACGACAACAACAAGAATTGTAAAGAGAAAGAATTTATGCTTATTTTGAAAGGTGGCGATGGCCAAGTAGTTTGTACACAAGAAAGGTAAAAGCTATGGAAACAATCTCTAAGTTCCAACTATACTAGCACTCATATATTTCGACTATCTCATCTCCCTTGTCAAGAGAAAGTGAGTAGACCGATCTTCGCCATTTGAACCTTGAATGTCGATGTAGTCGGAAGCGGGTGATCCGAAGAGACATAGTCGTACGCTAAATCCCTAACTTTTGCCTAGACCGCCTCTTCGCCCACCGATACCCTTTTGCCCAAGCCGCCTTTTCGTGTTTTCGACTCGGTGTACATGTTTTGTATATATCCTTAACTTTTGCCCGAACCTTTGGTTCGCCAGATGCCCTTATTTTTGCCTAGGCCACCGACCTAGCGGGTCTCATATGCGTAGTATTTTTGACTATGTCTTCGCTCACCGGTGGGAAGTCTTCACCATCCATGGTGCTAAGTATCATAGTCTACCAAAAACATCGTTTTGACTACAAATGGTCCCTCATAGGTGGGAGTCCATTTGCCCCCGGATCACCTTGTGGAAGAATGATGCGCTTGACTACTAGATCACCGACTGGTAGACTCTCGTGTTTGACCTTCCCGTTAAATGCTTTGATCATTCGCTCGATAATCTGTCCATGGCGTATGGATGCAGTCGTCATCAATCAAGTTAATCTGGTCAAGGTGAGTCCGAACCCAATCGCCTTCACCTAACTCCGCCTTGAGGACTCGCTGAGGATATCCAACCTCGATGGGTAAGACGGCTTCCATACCGTACAAGAGAAAAGGGGTTGCCCTTGATGTTCGTGTCAGAAGGCGTATAACCATGAAGAGCAAATGGTAACATCTCATGCCAATCTTTGTAAGTCACCGTCATCTTCTCAGATAATCTTCTTAATGTTCTTATTGGCGGCCTAATCGCGCCATTCATTTTAGGCCGATACGGAGAAGAGTTATGATGTTTGATCTTGAACTACGTGCAGTTCAAGGATCATCTTGTTGTTCTTCCGACAGAGTGGTTTCTCGATATGTATTTTATTGGATCCATCTTGGAAATCAACAAGGTAGTGTGAGTCAACATATACCGCCTTAGTCGGCGAGCTGCCCAAGTTAAAGCAAGTTTTCTCGAGCCGTGAGTATCTTGTTTCACGCCGGTAAACTTTTGCTAAGGTAGTATATTGCATGCTCTTTTCGACTGACTCTCATGTTGCCCCAACACACACCCCATTGAGTTCTCTAGCACCGTCAAGTACATGATGAGAGGTCTTCCTTCGCAAAGTGCATCGTGATAAGAGGATTCAGAGGTACCCTTGATTTTATCAAAAGCGATCCGGCAATCGCTGCTCCATTCCACTACTTGATCTTTCTTTAGTAACTTGAAGATTGGCTCAGTAGTGCTAATGTGCAATGAATCGCAATGTAATTAATCGGCCCAAGAAACCTCTCGACTTTTTCTCATGGGCGCCGCATCTCTTGAATAGCTTTAACCTTCGCAGGATCAACCTCAATACCTTTTCCATCGACAACAAACCCTGGAGTTTTCCTGATCCGACTCCAAAGGTGCACTTGTTAGGATTAAGTCTCACTATACTTCTTCAATCACAAATAGTTTCGCAAATGATCAAGATGTTCTTCTTCACCGTGAGCGAGCTATCATGTCGCCAACATAGACCTCTATCTCGTGATGAATCATGTCATGAAACAATGTCACCATAGCATCGATAAGTGGCGCCCGCTCTTCATCCCAACGATATAACCTTGTAGCAGTAGTACCCCAATCGCTGTAATGAAAGTAGTCTTCCATGTCTTCGGAGCCATTTTGATCCGATTGTAACCGGAGAAACCATCCATGAAGGAGAAGACCTTATGCCGAGCGGTGTTGTCAACCGTAACATCAATATGAGGAAGTGGAAAATCGCCTTCTGACTCGCTTTGTTCGATCGTAATCCACACACATTCAGCATTTTGCCATCCTTCTTGTACGGGTACCACATTTGCAACCCACTATGGATAAGAAGTGGCCTAAGAAGTTTGATTGAACCGCTTCATAACTTCGCTTTGATTTTCTCGACATCTCGACGACGACGAACCTTCTTTTCACCGAGAAAACCTTCTTTGTCAAGCAATCGTGTACCACGATATCAATGTCCAAACCCGCACGTCTTCGTATGACCAAGCAAAACCTCAATATAACTTCGTAGTATCCGAACCAACCTTTCTTTGACACCTGCTCAAGACCCGCCTCCTATCTTGATCTCTTTTCTGCCTTCACAAGACCCAAATTCACAACCTCAACTTGCTCTTCGTGTGTGATAACTCGCCTTCTTGTCAGAGCAGGCAAGTTCTCCGGCACTTCACAATTTCCTCACTTTCGCCTTCGGCTTGGTAGATCGGATTATCAAGTCATATTTAGCAATAGCATAGTCATATTAACGAGATTCGAGTGATTCAGTAGTGTACCACGTGGGTGTGTGTAAGACACATAGCTTTTGAAGGGGTGATAAAGTAAAAGAAAGAAAACAAACAATTGAATGCAAAAGTCCAACGAATTTATTGAATGAAAATACGCAAACGACAGATAATAACCTCGCAAACGAGCCATGATGCCCTGCAAGGCACTAGGCTTTCAAAGTTTATTGTTCAAAACATAAAGAAATAAAAAGCAAAACAAAACAAGAGCAATTACTCCCGACTAAAGGAGATTGGTATGACGCCTTCGCCTTCCAATTGCCGAGCCCATGATCTCGAGTGGAAGATCCACTTGCCGATGTCGAAGTCATTGTCGCCGCCTTCTATAGCGTGATTCCACTGCACGCGGAAGGAAGTTGGCCAAGACGCTCACGCGTATCATCTTCGACCGGTGGTGAAGCCTAAACCAGCCTTGTCAAATTTGAAAGGAAGATCTTGGGAGCCGACCCCAAATAGTACTACCTTCTTCAACAAAGCCTTGAGCATCTTTCAATGAAGCCATCCTAGGCGGAATTTGCGTAACTCAGAGGACAGGAGAGTCAGTGCATGACTGGGATTGTTTCAAAAGCTTGACAGTGGAGTCTCAAGAATTCACCTTCCATCTCGAGGTATCGGAATGATCAGATGACCGATATACTCTTCTTCACCACATCAGAACAACCTTCCCTTTCACCGGTACTTCAGCGATGCAAGGTAGTAAGTACTTTCCCCATGTATCCAAGGGCCCGAGTAGACAAGAGTAAGCTGGACGGATGTCCATGACAAAGAAAGTAGAGTCAAAAGTCCGGGAACCGACTTTAACAAAGAGTGAGCTCTCCAAGCACTGCTCGCTTGAACCATCAAAAGCTCACGATTATGTCACCGGTCTCGTAACCAACCCTTCGACATCAAGTCGATCAAAAGCTTTCGTAAGATATTCGCAGAACCGCCGCCAACCAAAACATGAGATGTTGTAGTGCCCTTGCATTCAACAGAGATGTGCAAGGCTTTGTTGTGTTTCTTTCCGCAGAGTCAAATCAAGATCGAGAAGCTTAGGCCGTTGTTGGCAGCCGTGCTAGCAATACAAACTTCGAATCGGTCTGGTGTGTTCGGTACATGAGCATTCTTCAAACCTCACCAAGGCATTAGCATGAGCCTCGGAGCACAAGAGTAGAGCAAGCATGGAGATCTTGGACGAGTCGTCTCTAACTGCTCCACAACATTGTAGTCACTCTTCTTGATAATCTTCGTAATTTCCTCCATTTCTTGTTCGAGGTATTCGTGAACTTCCTTTGGTACGTTGAGCAGATGAGTCACCGTGCTTTCTCTAGCTTGGGGAATGGATTGAATATGGAATGCGAAGTGGAGTCATGTGTCTTTGGAGGAGAGATATCCGAGAGAATACTCTTCCGGCTCGTTACTTTACTTGATCCTGATGTTGTCAATGTCGTGAATGGTAGCTTCAACGTAAGATCTTCAATGGTCGAGGGTCTTGCTTGACGCCATGATAGTAAACATCACCCATAATTCCAAGGGATAGCTTTGTCGAGGAATATGGAACCTGGCCTTGAGAAGTGATGATGAGAGGTGCCACCTAGGCACAGGATCGCCAGAGGAAACTTATGGTGTTAACATCAAGATAGTCTTCGAAATCGTCACCCCATCCGTCGCCTTAACATCTTCAATAGGAATCTTGTAACTATCGTGATGTGAACTTCACCATGTAATCATACTTTCCACTTGGCTGCCCCAAGGTATCCCACACGATGGTACCGTTTCATCTGCATTGTCAATCTTCAACTTAGACATTTCTTCACACCTTCCGCATGTGGTTTCGTAAATAGTATCTCACGGTTATCCATCATGCACGAACACGCCTTCTCAACCAAGCACAACCATCGTGCATGGGCACCAACGATAATTCTGGGCATCCGGATTGACACCGGCTTGCAACAAATTCTTCTTAATACCATCGTGAGGAATGGTCAAGTCATCTATGTTGAAAACATAAGTATCGCCAACAAAGATTGGAACTCTTGTCATGGTTAGGCATAGGTGCTGATCACATTCGAGTCTCAACAGAGGATCAAACTCAATCGCTTAGATTCAATAATATCTTGAATCTTGTTCTTCGTGAGCCCAACAATCATCGACTATGTCCGGGCTATTGGAATGGTAAGCACACTTGGCATTAGGATTATACTTGAGAGGAGGTATTGACATTCGAGGAGGATCCTCAAGTAATCACCGCTTTCAACATGTGTTGCAAGGCTCATGCATAATGGCATGTTGATCTTCGTGAATCTGCCTTCGTATGCCTGCTACGCGCTGTCTCACCGAGGTTGGCCGATGTAGGATCGAGATCACACCGCCTACTGCATTGAGCACGGCCGGTCTTGGCTCGGCTTTTTCCGACCATACACGATTAGCTTCTTTCTAAGCACCAAAAGATCTCTTTGCAAAGATTCAAGACGCCTCTACCGAATCTTCCCATTCTTGATACCCAATATCACTGTAAGTATGTCGGTGAATTCTCGGTCAAGAGTTTCCAATCGATGATTAAAGAATGGGCCTCTGTCCCCATAAACATATCAACCAACTCCCTATTGGACAAGGGTGGTTGAACCACCGCTAGATCTCCACTTCTCGAGCGCATTCTTGAACTTTCGTCACGACCCATAGACATGCTTTGTAGTTGCATGCGAGTGGGTGTCAATTCAAAGATTGTACCCATACCCAGAGAAAGCATCACCCAAGTCACCCAAGTACGGATACTGGCCATTCGAGCTTCGAGATCTTTGACAATCTGCTCAAGAGCCATTTCGCTAAAATAAATAGCGAGCAAATGAGAAAACCAATCTCCAATGTACCGTGATGCAATGCTATGCTATGATATGCAATGTTTATGCGAATGCAATGCAATGTTTTCAAGGACCTTAGAGATTTAAATTTGTTAAACAAACAATGAACAAACATTTATTAGTACTTCTTATTATTCTTTTCTTTTAAGTACAAGAGATAGTTCAAAACAATAAAAGAAAACATATAAATCCTAAAGCTCTAAGTCTCCCATGGGCTTCCTCTTGGTGCCGATAGGCATTGATGCTTCGCCCTCATGAAGTAGCTTGGTCAACTCTAACACTTTCTTCTCACTGCATAACACTAAGCTTCAAAGGTATCCTCTTCTTCTTTTAGTTGAATCCGTGATCTCTTCAAGTCTTCAAAATCGAGGCATGTCAGATGGAGAACAAGATAGGGTACATCACCTATAGCAACAGTTCCATAATTACGGTAGAAAAAGCGTGAATGGCATCATGAGGTTTTGAGCTCGAGCTCGCACCTCATTTGAGGTAAGGTTCCCAAGGAATGGAGTTCGGTGCCCCAAAGTCTTGGTATCGCCTCTTACCATGCCCCAAGCATGTATGAACCTTCGCTTGCACTCGAGATCGTGGTCAGTCGAACACATCTGGAGAAGCATATCATGTGGACCATCTCTCGAGCAAAACCAAACCGTAGAGCTAGGAAGGGTTGGTAATACCTCCTTATGCCAAGTAGCGGTACATTAGGAATTCTCCACACTAATGAATGTGAAGTCCTTTGAGAGAAAAGGTTCCAATGGATATCCGAATGAGAGAGTGACATTAATCTTTGAGACCATCTCAACCTTTGTTCATTCTTCAAAACTAATGGAAGGTGTGAAATAAACCACCGGAAAGTAACGGCATGCAACACATGAGAGTTCCTTGTCTCTTAGTAGTACGAGTGTGAGAGAATGTAGGATGTCTCCAAGTAAAGTAGGCATCGGATCGGGTAAGGAACAACTTGATGGCATTGATATCTATGAATTGATCCAGTTAGGAAATAGAACCAAACCATAAATTAATAAGGCCACAATGTTTTCAAATGCATGGAAACTCATAACTTTGAGGAATTCCTGCTTTCTTAATTAGGAACTTGAAAGTAAACCCTTAACCCACTTCTAGTTTCCCAATTGGCTTCAATGTCCGAGCACTTAAGATGTAAAGTCGATGCAATGTCTTCGTACTTAGGACCTTTTCTAGACCTGAATGGCATTTGGTCAAGAATAGGTATCCCAAGTAACTTAGAGAACTCTTCCAAGGTAGGAACCAACCGATAACTGGAATGTAAAGCAATGGTGTTTCATCAAAGAACCGAATAGGACATGCATCATATCTTCTTCAAACCGAGATAACTAAATCAAGTAGATAACCATGTTTTGATGAACCGAGCATGGTCGGAATTTCGAAACCAATTTCTTTGAGTGAAGGGATACCCATGAAGTTGATCGGATAGTCTTTCTAGAAGCCATAATTCCTACAAAAGAGAAAGATAAATCCCTAGGTCCTTGAAATAGTTAGAAATCATATGCAATGCAAATGATGTCATGATGTCATGTTTAGACACACAAACAATTCACACAAGGAGCCTAGGGTTAGGCTTGCATGAGGTATAGGTGATTACCCTACCAAAAGTTTGAGTTGGTTCATCCCGTCTATAATAGTAACCGGTTCTAGGAATCTCATATCATAGATCTTTCGAGGCGCTTATTTCAACACGACGCCAAGTGGTCGATCGAAAATATCCCAAAAGTCTAATCTCAATGAGCGTAGCATCGAGTATCAACCAACCCTCGGTCTACACCAAAGCCGCCATCTCACTACCTTCTAATGGCCAAGATGGGTCAATTAAGGTTCTAAAAGTTTAGTTATGCCGATGACACCACGCAGAAGCCAAATACTATCTTCAACTTGGGAATGAAGAGTATCGGACAACCAAAGTGTCACGCTAACGTAGCCATCATGTTGACCGCTTAGTTATACGCCTAATATCGCAATGATCTAATGCTACTTACCTAAAAGGAAACCCGGATCCGGTGTAGGATCCCCAACAATATAATACCCAAGTAACCCTTAAAGATAAAGCATACAAGTCAAACAAAAAGCGATAAAAGTTATCTAGAAATCCTTAAGGCAATTTCTCTTTAGGTGTAGTTCTCCTGTAGAGTCGCCATGCGGATACGGTGAACCGACTTTGTAGGATTTTGTATCCAAATGCGGATAGCAAGAGTCGCCACCGACTTTTTTATTTTATCCAATTAAGGAAGGTAAAAGTAACAGAAAAGACCTTCGTTAGATTCTCGAGTTCGAGAATGGTTATGAAAAGGAAGGTATTAGCACCCTTTCCATCCGTAGTTATCTACGGCTCTTAGTTGCTCTAGATCACTTTTAAAATTGCTTTCGTGTGTTTGACAAAAATGTTTTGAAGAGGCATTCGCTTTGACTTTGTAATGACTCATGTAGGAGTGTATACAAAGTGTTCGGAAATGTTTCGCTTTGAAAAGAATTTGAACTTTGAAAAAGTGTGTGGTGTGAAAAGATTTGATTTTTAGAGCAAGCAACTAAAAGACTTATTTACCCACCGTAATTGGTCGCTTTCGCACTTCTATGTTCCTTTAGAATAGCTAGCCATACCATTAGTTAGTAGGTAGCTCCACCTCGCTGGATGTAAGCGACATTCTGGGACATCGATGGTCATAGAAAGCAACTTGTAGGAAGTATCCTAGCACATTCAAGGGACTATCATCATTTTCAGGCTTACAATCGAGGGTCAAGATCATGTATTCGGAGGCGCCATCGGGTCTTATGATCTTTGTATCAAGGGACTATGATGATTTGTTTGAAGGCAACGGTGCTAGAATACCTCTACGCTCGAGGGACATGACCATTTTGAATTCGCAAAGGCAACGAGAGAGAATTACCCTAAGGTGTGTGTGAAAGAAGTGTTGATTTCGTATATTTTATCTTGAAGTTAGTGGCTATGTTCAATTTTAATCTTGCCATACACGCCTAATTACTAGCAATTTATAGGGTGCGGAAATTAAAATGCGGAATGTAAAGGTGGAAGGTAAATCCTACGCTATTACATGACTTTGGGGCGATACATAATTTAAAATGCGGAAAATAAAATCCTAAATTAAACTATTACATCCCGTATACAATTACATTATTGAAAATAAATGAAAACGGAAGAATCGTCTCAATCGGATTAACCCGTGAAACGAACGAGAAATCGAAATATGATGAAATCGAAATAAGAGAAATGTTAGAAAATGCAAATTTTAAATTGGAAAAATATGACATCACTGAAATAATGTAAATATACTAAGATAATTTTTGGGATTTTTAGATGCAATTTAATAATTTAAAATGAATTTACAATGATTTAAATGCAAAATTACAAATAAAATAAATATGCATGCAAAATTATATTTTTTAATTTTATAAATTAAATAAAGATTTTTAGAAAACAAATGCAAAAGGAAAATTATTTTTTGATGATTTTTTAATGCAGAATAAAATTGTGAAAAGAAATTAAAATAATGCAAAATATTAAATAAATGGAAAATATGAGAAATATTGAAAATATGCAAAGTTTGTAAAGAAAACAAATCGGTGCTAGTGAGAATCGAACCCATGACCGGAGGGGTATCTATGAACAGGATCGCTTTACCACTACACCACATGTGCTTGTCATGGATCGAACGTGGACGACGAGCAACACGCGCCGCCATCCTGAGAGGTCAATGCACGATCAAAGACAGGGGTCCTGGATGAGAGAACTAATCATGATGCTTCCTCGCGCCACGCAAGCCACGCCGAGTCTACTAAAACAACGACGCCGAGCCCTAGTCTGCCGCCCTCCGATCGATCAAAACTTCAACCCGCAAAATAGCAAAAATAAAAAGCAAAGGGATACCCTACCCCTAAATCGACCATGGCGAACACGATGGTGGTGTTATTTTTATCGAAACGGCCAGCCGTTTGCTCGATGAAGACAAATTAAAATGCCCTAGCAATGGCAATCGGGTATTCCGACGTTAAAGCTTGCATGTAATGGTTCTAATGTGACATAATCATCATCCTCAATTCAAATAAACATAACAAAAACATTAACAATGCATGAAAATATCGAAATCGAATTGAGAAGATTCCAAACCGTGAGAGCCGATAACACGATCCGACAGCCGGGCTTAAGTTGAGTGATGCTTTATTGCTGGAATCTCCCGAGCACGATCGAATGATCACAACACCTGAACTGGCTGGTTTTGAAATTAATTCTCCAATTCTTGAAAAATTTGCAAGAGTTTGGGTGGTTTTAAGGGTTAGGTTTCCTCCTCATGCTTGTACATACCGGGTATTTATAGAAGAGATTGGAGAGCAATAAGAGTGAAAAAGATTGAATAATCAATGTGCAAATATTTCTCTTTAAAACAAATCAATTTTTGAAAAAATTTGATTTTCCTTCCATGTAAAGGCTTAGCAATTTGGCAATTGTTTGGGCTTTCTTGACATTAAGGAAGATATAAAATCACCCTTTTGAAAATACTTAATTTTCATATTTTTATAATTTATTTTTGAATTAAATGTTATAAAATCAAATATAAATCATAAAATAGAAAATTACCAATGCCAAACATTTATGGGTCAAAATCATGTCATGAACAAGTTTGATCAAAAGATTATAGGCCCATTTGGAAAATTTTGCATTTTGACCAAAATGTCCTTTTGTGCAATTGTCCAAAATTGCCCAACTTCCTGAATAGTGTATCTTGCTCAATTTTCCACATTTTTGAGTGTTCTTGGACTTTTGGAAAGCTCTAAGAGTCCTCTAACCAACCTTTTGGTCTCATCTCAATTGGAGTTACCTATGCTCAATATATCTTCAAAACAAAAAGTTGACTTTTGTTGACTTTGAAAATGACCAGAATAAGTTTTGAGCTATACCTCTCAAATGAAGCATTTTGGACATTCTTGTGAGACATGAAGTTGTAGAATTGAATTTTTCAAAACAAGAGGTGGTGGAAAACTTTCCGAGAAAGTATGAGAAAGTTATGATCACCAAAGTTCGCTGACTTTTCACCTAAACCCTAATTTAGAAAGTTTGACTTTGAGCAAATCTTGAGTTTTCTTGATGAATCATGATCAACTTGATCAAATGATGAATGTAACTTCAAAATGAGGATGTTGACAAAAATTATGAAGTTTGACTGTATGTTGACCACAGTTGACTTTTGTCCAATATAACCGATTTTCAACCATCCGAGCAATTGTCCGAGGAAACTTGACTTGTGAAGCTTGAAACTTGACATGGAGAATCTTTGAAGCATATGAGGAGGCATGAAGACCATTGAGATGTTGAAGTCCATATTGACTTGAGAGATACCAAACCTTAATTTGGGTTGATTGTCTAGAGAGAGTTTGTCCGATCAACTCGAGGAATCCTCGAGCATGATGTATGAAACTCTTGAGATGGAGGAAAATTTTGGGTATGACAACATTGTACCAATTAGCATCTGTTTATCCATACCATTTGAGAACAATCGCTACACCGCTATGTACTCACTTCAAGAAATGGATAGAGAAACACAATTTTGCTTCTTGCTAAACCACGAGATAAGATTATTCCCTAAGAAGAAACACCCTTTAGAGGTAATTTTTCTATCATCAGACTTCCATTTCAATCAAGATCACAATAACCGTATAAGATAGATCACATCCATGAAAATAATATACCATAGTTGTAAGTTCCACTCACATACTTCTTAATTCTCTTCACTTGGTTTATGTGACCACTTGGGGGTCACCGTACCTTGCACATACCCAATTGCAAAAGCTATATCAGTTTGTGGATATCAAGTATAATGATTTCTTATCATACTCCGCATGCACTTTGATCAACACGGTGCCACCGTATCTTTGGATATCTTTAGGTGAGAGGAGCAGGAGTTCTTTATGGCGGCATTCCATCCCAAACTTGACAATATTCTTGGCATACTTGCTTGAGAGAGGAAAATTGAATCTTCCATCCTGTGACTTGTAGCCCAAGAAAATATGTCAATTCTCCCATGAGGCTCATTTCAAATTCAGCTTGCATTTGATCAAGAAAATGTTTAACCATTCTATCCGACATTCCACCAAACACTATGTCATCCACATAAGTCTGAAAGCAACCATAATTTTTCCTCCTTCATCCTTCAAAAGAGTTTTGTCCATCCTCTTTCCCTGTATCCTTTGTCATGAGGAATTTGTCAACTTTCATACCAAGCCTGAGCTTGTTTCGCATATAGGATTTTCTCAATTTGTATACATGATCGTGATAATTTGGATCCACAAAACCCTTAGGTCGTTCCACGATACTACCTCATTTAAGTATACATTTAGAAAGGCACTTTTCACATCCATTTGAAATAACTTAAACTTTAAAGACAGTAACTCCCAAGAGTAGTCTTATTGACTCCAACCTAGCAACAGAGCAAAAGTTTCATCAAGTCAACCCCTTCAACTTGAGTAGCCTTGGGCAACTAACCTTGCCTTACCCCGGTGACAATTCCTTCAAAGATCAAACTTGTTTTGTATATCCATTTGGTGCCAATGATATTTGTTTCTTCGTGTCTAGGAACTAACTCCCATACTTCATGTCGTTTGAACTCAATTCATCTTGCATGGCACCAATCCAATATTCATCACAAGGCTTCCTTAACATTCTTTGGTTCAATCTTGATACAAAGCAAGAGTTTGAGATGATTTAGATCTTGTAGTGACTTCACCGTTAGGATCTCCTATGATGAGTTCTTTAGGATGATCTTTCCTAATTTCGATGGAAGTTTCTTTGTTAGATGCCTTTGATTCAATCTAAGGAGGTAGGATTAGAGTCATCAAATTTTGTAGCTTGGGAGTTTCAAAGAATGTCTCAACATCATCATGTGACATTAGCTTCCTCATGGTGATCATCAACAATGACATTTATAGATTCCATCATAACTTTGGTCCCGAAATTGTACACCCTATATGCTTTTCCGTTGGTAGTATCTTAGGAATATTCCTTCATCACTCTTAGATCCATTTTTCCTCACGATCGGTCGAATATAACACTTGCCCAAAGACATGAAAGTACTTCACAACAAGGCTTTCTGCTTCCATATTTCACAGTGGTGGATGATGTTCCTTTCTCAATGTGACTCTATGAACATAGCAGTCAGATTCATAGCTTCAATTTCAAAAGTAAATAGGAAGTTTATTGGCATGTATCATTGCCCCATGCATTCCTCGTATGGTTCGTTTTCCTTTCCACAACTCCATTTTGCCGAGGAGTTATATGTGAGGAGAATCATGATTGATTCCTTCAAGAGCGTAACTCATCAAACTTACTATTTTCAAACTCCTTTCCATGATCACTTCTCGATCCGACAATACAACCTTCCTTTTCTATTTGAAGTCTTTTGCACAATTCTTTAAAGACATCAAACACATCGATTTTCTCTAATGAAGTTTATCCGTATATTTGGAAAAATCATCCACAACAACATAGGCATACCTCTTCCCACCAAGGCTTTCACCGCATGGGACCCATCAAATCCATGTAAGCTCTAGGACCTTGGAAGTGGTTAGATGTCTGCCTTTGATGTGACATCCTAGTTTGCTTCCCAACCCGACATTCACCATGTACTCTTTTCTTCATCAATCAAGCTTTGGAATCCCTCCGATGTACCTCCATGGATATGATCTTTTCATTCCTTTAAGATGTAAATGACCAAGTTTTGGTGCCACAGCCACTTCCTTTCTTCTTTGGCTATGGAGCACTGTAAGAGTAGTTAGTGTTCTTAGACTCCATAAGTAGCAGCTTGTCTTTTGATCTCGACTCTTTTCATTACAACTTCCTGCTCTTCATTTGTAACAAGGCATTCAGACTTGGTGAAGTTGACTTTGAATCCTAGATCACAGTTGGTGACACGGATGGGATTAGCGCTAGTCCATTTACCAAGAACACACTATCCGTGTTTGGAACTCCGTGACAATCAAGTTTTCCAACACCTTTGATTTCACCCTTGATCCATCTCAAAAGTCACATAGCTAGTAGTGTGAGGTTTGATATCACTTAACATATTCTTGATTCCAACCAAGTGTTTAGAACATCCATTGTCAAAGTACCATTTTCTTAAGTAGACTCTAAGAGAGGTGTGAGCTATCAAGGTACGCCTTTTTCATCCATCGCTGATTATCAAGCCCTATTAGTTTTAGGTTTGACATGTGGAGTCCGATTAGGTATCCATATAGTCTCAAGCGAATGGTTTTATGTGACCAAACCTTCCATAGTAATGACATCTCCATCTTTGATATTTCTCTTCATGTTTTTTTGTCCTTGATGTTGAGCCCTATGTTGGACATCTATTTTGACATTTGTTTATCGTAGGTTTTTTTTATGTCAAAAGTAGATTCCTTTGCAGCCACAAATCCTATTCCAAACATATTTCCTAAATTTTGTCCAGTCTGAAGTATTTCTTCCAATTTGTCAATTCCATTTGTTAACATCCTGACAGACTTTGTCATCTGATCAAGTTTGAGTTCAACACAGAACTTCACCTTTCGAGGTGAATTATAGTTGTAATGTCTTCCTTCTTCTCACCTCCAACTTCACTTATGAGTTTCTTCTACTTCATTTTGTTAAAACTCAAAGACTCCTGATACACAACTCTTGTAAGAGTCAAGAAGTTCTTCAAATGTCACCCTCATCAATCATTGTCGAGTTACAAACACGCAGTGCAAGAACTAGCTTTAGCTGATTCACATCGTGAAATCACCTCGAGTCACCATCGCACCAAGTAATGTATATACATTTCTTTTGTTTCTTTTAAATAGGTAGGATTTCACTCTAACGTGTCCATATCCTCCACATCCACATGACATTGAATCCTCCTCATGGTTGCCTTTTCTTCGTGTTTTGCTCTTCCTGCCGAGTCATAGGACTCAGTGTTAGGGAAAATGTTCGACATTTGATTTTGGCTTCGTCCATTCTCGATGATTCTCTGAACTGCCTTCCAAGCATAGCTATAGCTTCCGATAGATTCTCTTCATCTTCTCTTTGCTTTCCTCTTCAAAGATTGGATACAAAGGCTATGCTTTTGTTCTTCTTTTCAACATTATCACTAATTCCCATCTCAAATGTCCGGAGGGAACCAATGAGTTCATCTACCGTCGTAAATATCCCGAGCTTCTTCTATAGCACTACTTTACGCAATATTTTTGGGAAAGATCCGAGAGAATCTTTCTCACGCTGCTTTTTTCTTCAGACATCTTCTCCCAAGGCTCTAAGCATTGACAACTTCCAAAATGTTCATGTTAAACTCATGAATAGTCTCATCTTCCTTCATCCTCGGATTCTCAAATTTCAGAGCGAGCATCCCAAGTCTTGACATTTTTACCTGGACGACTCCTCAAGGAGTGGTTTTGAGAGTGTCCCAAACATCCTTGGCCAATTCACAATCGATGTACTAGTCTCAATATGTTTCTATCAATTCCATTGAACAAGGAATTCAATGCTTTAGAGTTGCCTGTGATCTAACTCTTCCTCTTCTTTGCTCCATTCTTCCTCGTGCCTCGCACTAGTAGTCCATCTTTCTCAATCTTGATAGGATGTTTCATCCTCCGCCGCCAGCCTCTCCAAGCTTTATTATCCAAAGGACTTCAAGAAGGCAACCATACGAGGTTTCTAGTAGTCATAGTTCGATCCATCCAAAATGGGTGGTCTTCCCAAACTCTCCTTCCTGTCCATAGCCTTTAAAATAGTATCCCTAGATCTCACCTTAAAAACAAGGTGGTGTCCGCTTCCGATGCTAATTGAAATTCAAATGATACTGATGTCAAAGAGAATGTTATGACACCGTATCTCGATAAACTGCTTAACAATCTAAATAATAAACCAAAAGTAGTAAAGAAGACAATCAATTGTTAACCAGGGCCTAAATGGTGTAAATTCACACCTACATTCGAGGGCTACCAAGCTGTGAGGAAATCCACTATAAGAGGTATTAATTTCAATAAACCAATGTCATTATCTCTTTCACTTAAGACTCACCTAATGCAACTTCAATCTAAGTACCACTTAGACTCCCGAGAACCTACTCACCCCTCAATCACAATAGTGATATTAATCTAACACTTAATAATTGTGAAGACATCCTTCAATACACATACTTGATTTTGCTTCAAAGCTTTAATCAAGAGACATAACACTCGTGTTTCGTAGCTTTGAGTGATAAAACTACCCTTACATAAAGTCC